>CM069169.1:10753282-11118282 GCA_035221665.1 Okamejei kenojei | reverse complement strand
AAAGGACTGTCGGGGGTCCCTGGACAGGGTTGAGTGGAGGAGGTACAGGGACTGGCGTCGCATCTCCTGCGGTTGCAGGGGAAAGGACCTGGGGAAGGGGTGGAACACAATTAGATTTTACCCTCGAAATCAGGCGTTCCCAACCTTTTTCGTCCCCTTTACCCCCAGCAACTCTAATAGCACGTAATCCTGTTTAAGAAGGAACTGCAGATGCTGGAAAAATCGAAGGTAGACAAAAATGCTGGAGAAACTCAGCGGGTGAGGCAGCATCTATGGAGCGAAGGAAATAGGTGACGTTTCGGATCGAGATATTTTTGAAGGAATGGGTGACGTTTCGGGTCGAGACCCTTCTTCAGTCTGAAGGACAGTCTCGACCCGAAACGTCACCTATTTCCTTCGATCCATAGATGCTGCCTCACCCGCTGAGTTTCTCCAGCATTTCTGACTACAGAGCACAGAACAAATGTTGTTTCACTTATTTATGAACAACTAATGATGAACAGATACCGGTATACCCAGAGCCAAACGCAGTCAGTCAATGAGAAAAAAATATGTACACATCCAGAATCAACGTTTACCCCCTGTGTAGGCGAAATGTACCCCAGGTTGGGAACCCTTGCTCTAAATGGTTGAAGATGCTTCAAAATGATACAGAAATATGCCCCGCACAAGTTTTACTAGCGAGGGAAATACGAGAGGCTGCAGATGCTGGAATCTTGAGCTCAATACAAAGTGCTGGAGGAGGTCAGCGGGTCAGACAGCATCTGTGGAGGTGACATTTTGGGTCGCGACACTTCTTCAGAGAGTAAAGGCTCCCGATGCAAAGCATCGCCTGCCCGTCCCCACCCACAGTTGCTGCCGGAGCGGCTGAGTTCCTCCAGCGAGCGCTTTGTGCTTTGTCACAGAAAGCTGGAGTAACTCAGCGGGCCAGGCGGCATCTCTGTCATCTTCCAGAACCAGGGGCCACACACAGTTTAAGAATAAGGGGTAAGCCATTTAGAAGGGAGACGAGGAAACACAGAGAGTTGCGAGTCTGTGGAATTCTCTGCCTAAGAGGGAGGTGGAGGCCGGTTCTCTGGATGCTTTCAAGAGAGAGCTAGATAGGGCTCTTAAAGATAGCGGAGTCAGGGGATATGGGGAGAAGGCAGGAACGGGGTACTGATTGGGGATGATCAGCCATGATCACATTGAATGGCGGTGCTGGCTCGAAGGGCCGAATGGCCTCCACCTGCACCTATTGTCTATTGTCTGGAGAAAAGGAATAGGTGAAGTTTCCGGTCTAGACACTCATGAGTAGGGGCTAGACCAGAAACGCCACATATTCCTTCTCTCCAGAGATGCTGTCTGACCCGCTGAGTTACTCCAGCATTTTGTGTGATCTGCCCAGGGTTTAACCAGCACTTGAAGCTCCTTCCGACGTGCGTTGTGTGTTTGTGATGAGTGCCCTTCTGATGTCGTGGTCGGGGAGCTTGTGTCTCAGTGACCCCTCGAGCTACGCCAGCGGGAGATTCGTCTCCTGTTAGGGTCTCCCATGCTGGGCAGGTCGGAGGGTAGAGGCGAGACGAAGAGCGATCCACTGGTCCTCCAGGTTGGGGGTTGAGCTCGGGGCTAACAACCCTGTCTCGTAAAACACATATGTTACGGAAACAGCGACTGAAGGAGTCAACACTGCTGAGTGGAGGACCTCCGTTGCTGCCCTACATGCCAGGAGGCATAATTGGCAGTAAGTCAGTAAGAAAGTTTATTGGCCAAGTATTCACATACAAGGAATTTGCCTTGCTGCTCCGCCCACAATGACATACAGTGACAGTTACGAATGACTCAGAAAACACTAAACATTAATAATAATAATAATAAGACATTAATGATAAAACACCATTGATCAAGCATGTGAACCAACAAAATACCAGATCAAAGGGAGGCTACAGATTTTTGGCTGTTGAGTAGAGCAACTACTCGTGGATAAAAACTGTTTTTATGTCCGGCTGTGGCAGCTTTGACAGTCCGGAGTCGCCTTCCAGAGGGAAGTGATTCAAAGGGTTTGTGGCCAGGGTGAGAGGGGTCAGAGATGATCTTGCCCGCTCGCTTCCTGGCCCTTGCACTGTACAGTTCATCAATGGAGGGAAGGTTGCAGCCAATAACCTTCTCTGCCGATCGGACGATTCGCTGCAGCCTCTGGGTGTCGTGCTTGGTGGCTGAGCCAAACCAGACCATGATGGAGAAGGTGAGGACAGGCTCTACGATGGCCGTGTAGAATTGGACCATCATTGCCTGCGGCAAGTTGAGCTTCCTCAGCTGCCGTAGGAAGTACATCCTCTGTTGTGCCTTTTTGATTGTGGAGTCGATGATAGTCCCCCACTTAAGGTCCTTGGAGATGATGGTTCCCAGGAACTTAAAAGACTCCACAGATGTGACTGTGTAAGTAAGTCCTTCTGATCAATAGTTTTCCCTCGGTGAATCTGAGCATATTGCCAACACTGGCCTCACTGTGAATTGCACTGTCTATAACTACCAGTGATGCAGTTGCCAACATCAACAGAACCGGTCACTTAGTCATCGTTGCCTTGCTGTGGGCACGGAAGCCTTCTGCGATCCCGTCGGCCTCTGGCTTTCCTACGCTGAATATACCACAAGAAGAAAAAAAAGTTACATTTCCGATGAAGTGTTTTTGAGGCACTCGTGAGGTTGTGGAAGTTTTTACAGGAATGCGAGCCTGTTTGTTTTTTTAAAATTGCAAATCCAACTAACAATGGAGCCAGGTGGGCACAGGAGCGACAAAAGGCAACAACTGCCCAGTGAATTGTTCAACAGCTTAAAATATCACTTTCAAAAAGCATAAAAATCCCAAGGCGGGGATTTTGTGGTATGTCAATTCGAGGAAAACAGAACTAAATATGACACCATGAGGTAAAATCTCACAGACTTATTTTTGCCTTTTTTCTCGACATTGATTATTTACTCTAAGGCACTGTAAGATCAACCTCTATATCCTGTGCGTCCCTAAATCCAAACCCAACAAACCTCTTGTGCTTTCCACAGAGAGCCTACTTTGTTATGCCCAATATGCCGGATAAACTCCTCAGGCCAAATCACTCCTGAGATTGTCGCTAAGACTTTCCCAAAGATTTTCGTGAACTGTATTGCATCAAAGTTTGTCAGTGCAACCTATCGAGGGTTCACCTCTGTATCTCTCTGAGAGGGAGAGATAGATCAGCCATGATTGAATGGCGGAGGAGACTTGATGGGCCGAATGGCCTAATTCTGCTCCTAGACCTCAACAAATACAGGCAAGTGTGAATATTTATATTTATCTATTGACTGACCAAGGTGCCCCATATAAATAGTCACATTTGCCTGCATTTGGCCCTATCCATGTGTGTACCCGTCCAGATGTAACTTTAAATGTTGTTCTTGGACCCACCTCATCTCCCGATCGATCCCGACTACGGGTGCTGTCCGTGCGGAGTTTGCACGTTCTCCCCCTGACCTGCGTGGGTTTTCTGCGAGATCTTCGGTTTCCTCCCACACTCCAAAGACGTGCAGGTTTGCACGTTAATTGGCTTGGTGTAAATGTAAAAATTGTCCCCAATGGGTGTAGGATAGTGTTAGCGTGACGGGATCGCTGGTCGGCGCGGACTCGAAGGGCCGAATGGCCTGTGTCCGCGGTGTATTGCTAAAACTAAATGGACTCACTGTTGACTCCATTCAAGGACCCAAGCAGTCTTTCCAGGTGCGGCAGAGGTTCACCTGCACCTCCTCCGACCTCATCTGTTCACCTGCACCTCCTCCGACCTCATCTCCTCACCCGCTGAGCTGCTCCAAGCATTTTTGTCTACCTTGGGCTCACTATTTGTTCAGAGATATTTCTCCTTCATATCCTTCCTACTGCTTCACAATGCAAGAATTCCAGGCTGCAAAAACCAATTCCGTAGACAATAGCGCAGAAATGTAGACTTCACACTTCCCCTTTAATCTCTCCCCTCTGTCATTATCTGTGTTTCTCTCAATTCATCAAGCGTACAGTGCTTACTGCTCCTCTGAATTACCACCACTTGCTTGCAAATACTTCTTCTGGGCTTCTACCTGACCCCTGTGCTATGTAACGTAAAGCCAGGGAGAGATATACTAGTTGGATGGGGACAGGGGAGGAGGGGGTGAGGGGGATTTGGGGGGGGGGGGGGGGGGGGGGGGGGATGGGGGAAGAGGGGGAATTAAAGAGAAACTGGGAATGTGGAAGATTTTTTTTCTGAACCTCTTAAATGATTCTAGACACAAAAAGCTGGAGTAACTCAACGGGACAGGCGGCATCTCTGGAGAGAACAGAGAAGGAATGGGTGACGTTTCGGGTCGAGACCCTTCTTCAGACCGAAATTCAGGGGAAAGGGAAACAAGACGTAGAGAGATATAGAACAATGAATGAAAGATATGCAAATAAGATTGATCTCTTTTGACCCTTAAATGATAGGGTCTCAGCCCGAAACATCACCCATTCCTTCTCTCCAGAGATGCTGCCTGTCCCGCTGAGTTACTCCAGCTTTTTGTGTCTACCTGTTGTCAGGTTAGAAGTTAGCTCACTTTCTCCTCCTCCGGATCTTTCTTTCCTCCGGATTTTTCTTTCCCGGGAGCCAATATTCACTTCCACCAGTTTTTTTTTTTTTTTGGAAACTCTGGCTACGTTTTAATTGACTGTTACTTCTTAATTTAAAAAAAAACAAAAGCTCTCGATGAACCAAGCAGGGCGGGAAAGCATCTGTGGAGGGAATGGACAAACGACACTTTGGGTCGGGAACCTTCCGCTTTTGTTTAGTTGATGTGAAGGGCCGAATGGCCTAATTCTGCTCCCATGGCTTATGGAATGGAATGGATTGCTATTTATTGCCATTCAAACAACTAGGTTTGAACGAAATTCTATGAACTCATGACTCCCTTACCAAAAGTTGGCTAGTGGGGTGGATAGGTGGGCAGTCACAGAAGGTTTAGTTTAGCCTAGTTTAGAGAAACAGCTCGGGAAACAGGACCTTCGGCCCTACCAAGCCAACCACCGGTCACCCCTGTACACTGGCACAGTCCTACACACTAAATTTTACACGTTTACTGAAGCCAATTAACCTACATACCACAGAAGGTGGTGATATTTAATTCCCGGATAACCTTCCAGTTTAGTTTAGAGATGGTTTAGCGCTGGAACAGGCCCTTCAGCCCACGGAGTCCGTGCCAACCGGTGATCCCCACACACTAGCACTATCCTACACACACTAGGGATAATATACAATACTTACTGAAACCAAGGAACCGACAAACTTGCACGTCTTTCGAGTGTGGGAGGAAACCGGAGCACCCGGAGAAAACCCACGCAGTCACAGGGAGAACGTGCAAACTCTGTACAGACAGCACCCATGGTGAGGATGGGACCAAGGCAGCAACGCTAGTGCTGTGCCACCCTAAGACCAGGTTGATGGAATATGGGTGAAGGAGTTGGAAAGGAAAGTTAGGGAGAGGCAAAGCCTGGGGAAGCGATCGCTAATTTTATCTTCTCCCTTCTATTTAGACGTCTTCCTCTCGAGTCACGTAGACTATCTATTAGATTCTTCAAAGATTATTTTTACTTATTGACAATAGTTTATTAGTAAGTAATTAGTAAGTAAGTCATTTTTATTTATATACCACTTTTAAATCAAATCATCTTGAAGCCAAAGTGAGAGGAAATTAGATTTCCGTACATCTATATAATCTATATATCTTTTAAACTTATTGACGGAAGAGCTGCTGCATCGCAGCGCCGGAGACCCAGGTTCCATCCTGACGACTGGTGCTGTCTGTGTGGAGTTTGTACGCTCCCCCTGTGACTGCGTGGGCTTTCTCCGGGTGCTCTGGTTTCCTCCCACACTCCAAAGAGGTACAGGTTTGCAGGTTAATTGGCTTGGTGTAAATGTAAAGTCGGGTTTAGGTTGGTAGGTTAATTGGTTCCTGTAAATTGTCCCTAATGCGTAGGATAGTGCTGGTGTAAGGGGGGATCGCTGGTTGGCGCAGACTCGGTGGGCTGAAGGGCCTGTTTCCACGCTGTATCTCTAAACTAAACTACACTATAAGCTATTTTGAAACCCATCTAACACCGCAAAATACGTCATCCAGTCTTTGATGACATAACTCTTGGTGGGAACATGCTGTGGGCAAACTGGCTGCAAGTTCCCACTATACATCAGTGACGACACTTCAAGAACATTTCAATGGTTTGTGAAGGGTCCTTTGAAATGAGAGGAGATGGCTTTTGAAGAATTTCAAGTCTCTTTCTTTCCACTGTAAACATGCTAGTCTGAAGAAGGGTTTCGGCCGGAAATGTCGCCTATCTCCTTCGCTCCATAGATGCTGCTGCACCCGCTGAGTTTCTCCAGCACTTTTGTCTACCTTCTCAATAACTTCCTTGTCACGACCCAAAATCACTCGGAATTCTTTCGTTTGGTTTGGAGAATAAAGCGCGGAAACAGGCCCCCTTCGGCCCACCAAGTCAACGTTGGCACTGCGATCGCCGTACACGCGGGACAATTTATAATCTTTACCAAAGTCAATTAAGCGGCAATCCTGTGCGTCTTTGGAACGTGGGAGGAACCGCAGCACCTGGAGAAAACCCACGCGGTCACAAAGAGAACGTGCAAACTCCGTAAAGACAGCACCGGTAGTCAGGATCGAACCCGGGTCTCTGGCGCTGTGAGGCCGCAGCTCGACTGCCCACTCTCAGTAAAGCAGCTGAACCACTATATATCCAAGGCAGACAAAAATGCTGGAGAAACTCAGCGGGTGGGGCAGCATCTATGGAGCGAAGGAATCGGCGACGTTTCGGGCCGAGACCCTTCCTCATATCCGTGCATCTTTCCCTCTGTGTACTGTCAGAGATCATTTATCTCGGCATGCTGTGACTGAAGGAGAAATGCAACAACAAAAAACCTCATTTGCAGGTGGTTCGAGGCAGACTATTGCCCACATGAGCTACAGGGTTGGATTTCAAGTGTGTAATATTGTGGTTAGCCTTCAGTTGGAAGATATCATAAAACGCAGGAGCAAAACTCTCGCAGATATTCTGCAGCTTATTCTGCTGGCTTCTCAAGAAGTAAGTGTCTTGTTTCTTCTTCTGTCGTGTGGCGGGCACAGCCTAAAGTTGTCGGGCAACTTGTTCTATTTGATCTTTCGTTGGTGCGCGTCGAGTTGATTGCATTAGTCGACACAGGGCGGCCCGCGTGAAGGTCGCAATCTCCCACCCCACTGTACTGTTTGATGTGATTTCAAAACCATGTCCCAGGCTGTGGGGCCTGAATTTGTGCGAAATGCCAGGAGGGGGGAGCACACACCAGTGTCTGGCTGAGCATGGCAATCGAGAGCCACAGTGCAGGAGGAGGCCATTCAGCCCTTCGTGCCAGCACCGCCATTCAATATGATCATGGCTGATCATCTAAAATCCAGTCCCCCGTTCCTGCTTTCTCCCCATATCCCTTGATTCCTTTAGCCCTAAGAGCTAAATCGAACTCCCTCTTGAAAACATCCAGTAAATTGGCCTCCACTGCCTTCTGTGGCAGAGAATTCACAACTCTCCGGGTGAAAATGCTTTTCCTCATCTCAGTCCTTAATGGCCCACCCCTTATTCTTAAACTGTGACCCCTGGTTCCGGACTCCCCCAACATTGGGAACATGTTTCCTGCATCCAGCCTGTCCAATCTTTTAAGAATTGTATATGTATCCATAAGATCTCCTCTCATCCTTCTAAATTCCAGTGAATACAGTGAATTCCATTCGACCCATTCTTTCATCGTATGTCAGTCCCGCCATCCCGGGAATTAACCCGGTGAACCTACGCTGCACTCCCTCAATAGCAAGAACGTCCTCCCTCAAATTAGGAGACCAAAACTGCACTCAATACTCCAGGTGCGGTCTCACCAGGGCCCTGTACAACTGCAGAGGGACCTCCTTGCTCCTAAACTCAACTCCCCTCGCAATGAAGGCCAACATGCCATTAGCTTTCTTCACTGCCTGCTGTACCTGCATGCTTACTTTCAGTAACTGGTGTACAAGCACACCCAGGTCTCGTTGCACCTCCCCATTTCCTAATCTGACACCATTCGGACCATTCGCCACCAGCCTGAAGAAGGGTCTCAACCCGAAACGTTACCTATTCCTTCCCTCCAGAGATGCTGCCTGTCCCGCTGAGTTACTCCGGCATTTTTGTGTCTATCTTCGGTTTAAACCAGCACCTGCAGTTCCTCTTACATCATTTCAGATAATTATCTGCCTTCCTGTTTTTGCCACCAAAGTGGATAACCTCACATTTATCCACATTAAACTGCATCTGCCATGCATCTGCCCACTCACCCAACCTATCCAAGTCACCCTGCAGCCTTACATAGCATCCTCCTCGCGGCTCACACCCGCCACCCAGCTTTGTGTCATCCGCAAACCTGGAGATGTCACTTTTGATTCCCTTGTCTACACACACATAGGGACAATTTACAATTCTTAGCGAAGACAATTAACCTACAAACCTGTACATCTTTGGAATGTGGGAGGAAACCGCACCTCGGTCACGGGGAGAATAAGCGGCTTTTACACATATGTAGTGCTGCTGCAAGTAAGAATTTCATGGTTCCGTTTCGGGAACGGTCTGCACATACAGACTCCATACAGACAGCGCCCGTAGTCAGGATCGAACCCGGGTCTCTGGCGCTGTGAGGCAGCAACTCTACCGCTGCGCCCCCGTGCCACCCCAAGGTGCATGGTTGCTCAGTTATGTGCGAGCAATGCATGGAGAATGCAGTGGCCCTGTCCCTTACAGTCAGAGACGGGTGAATTTATAATGGGACTGGCAGAAACAGTTAAACAGTTAGCCCTGTCCCACGGTACGAGTTCATTCCAAGAGCTCTCCCGAGTTTAAAAAAAAATCAAACTCGTGGTAAGCACGGAGAATGAACGTAGCGGGTACGTCGGAGCTCGGGGACGTCTCTCAGCGGCTCGGGGAGACTCGCTAACGGCAGGTAAGCACGGGAAGACTCGTGAAGATTTTTCAACGCGTTGAAGAATGTCCACGAGAGCCCCGAGTACCGACGAGCGGCCATTAAACCGTAAATCTCCGAGTTCGAGTCAGGGCAAACTCGGGGAGAGCTCTTGGAATGAACTCGCACCGTGGGACAGGGGGCTTTAAACCTTCTGTGACTGCCCACTTACCCACCCCACCGGCCACTTTTTGGCGGAAGCCGCAAGAGAGCGGAATGAGACCATTCGGCCCATCGAGCCGACGCCACCTTCCAATCATGGCCGATCTATCTTTCCCTCCCAACCACATTCTCCTCCCTTCTCCCCGTGACCTTTGATGCCCTTATTAATCTGTCAACCTCTGCTTTAAAAATACCCAGTATAGAGTCTGCCCTCAAGAGTCAAGAATGTTAAGAGCGTTTTATTGTCACATGTCCCAAAACGGAACCATGAAAATTCTTACTTGCAGCAGCACGACACATATGTCAACATAGTACGCTATAAACACTGCAATAAACAACAAGGGTAGTCCGGTATTGTGGAAAAACAAACACGCAATGATAGTGCAAAGACAAATACAGTGACCCCCACGGGTTTGTGTAGTTTGGAGCTTATTTGGAGGTTGCCGTGTGTAATGGCCTGGTTAGCTGCAGGGAAGAAGGTGCTTCCTGAACCCGGACTCGGGCTCCTGTACCCACTTGCTCAGGGCAGGATTGAAATGGCTCCAACAGACCCCACGACATCAGAAATGGCACTCACGCAACCCGCCGGCAAGCACGTTTACAGAGCTCCAGAGCAGAATATTTTGTTGAGAAGCCATTCTAGATTCGTAGGGAACAGGACAAGTGGACGGGAAAGGTTTAGAGGGATATGGGTCAAATCCGGACAAATGGGACCAACTTAGATGGGGCATCTTGACCAGCATCGACAAGTTGGGCTGAAGGGCCTCTTTCATAGAAATGTAGAAACATAGAAAATAGATGCAGGAGTAGGCCATTCGGCCCTTCGAGCCTGCACCGCCATTCAATATGATCATGGCTGATCATCCAACTCAGTATCCTGTACCTGCCTTCTCTCCATACCCCATGATACCACTAGCCACAAGGGCCACATCCAACTCCCTCTTAAATATAGCATGCGGTATGACTCAAATTCCATGCGGTATGACTCAAAACGGACAAAAAATAAACTGACAGAAAATGAAGAATTCAACTCTGAGGACAGGATGGCAAAAATGTTACCAGATACTCATGTTAGCAAGCCATGGCTGAGAGGATGTAGTCATACAGCATAGAAACAGGCCCTTAGGCCCAACTCATCCATAGCAACCAAGATGCCCATCTAAACTAATCCTATTTCCCAGTGTTTGACCCATATCCCTCTAAATCGTTAACATTAATAATCTTATTGTGAAGGGCCCAAAGAAAAAGTGACCCATATATGTGGCAGAAATTTACATTCTGTGAAAGGGATGCACTTCAATTTGAAATTGCTGTTTTCAATCTAAACGGAAATGATGAATAAAATGAGGCTGAGATACTTAAACATAGAAACATACAAAATAGGTGCAGGAGGAGGCCATTTGGCCCTTCGAGCCAGCACCGCCATTCGTTGTGATCATGGCTGAACATCCACAATCAGTACCCCGTGCCTGCCTTCTCCCCATATCCCTTGATTCTGCTGGCCCCACGAGCTCTATCTAACTCGCAGAGAATTCCACAAGTTCCCTGCTCTCCGGGCGAAACAGGCCCTTCAGCCCACCGAGTCCGCACCGACCAGCGATCCTTGCACATTAACACTACCCTACGCACACTAAGGATAATTTTTAAAAAACATTTTAGACAGACAGATAGACAGAGAGACAGACAGAGAGACTGATAGAGAGACAGACAGACAAACAAGCAAACAGACAGAGAGACTGACAGAGAGACAGACGGACGGACAGACAGACAGACGGACGGACGGACGGACGGACAGACAGATAAGCAGACAGAGAGACTGACAGAGAGACAGACGGACGGACAGACAGACAGACGGACGGACGGACAGACAGACAGATGGACAGACGGACAGACAGACAAGCAGACAGACAGACAGACAGACAGACAGACAGACAGACAGACAGACAGAGAGACTGACAGAGAGACAGACAGACAGACAGACAGACAGACAGAGACAGACAGACAGACAGAGAGACAGACAGACAGACAGAGACAGGCAGACAGACAGACAGACAGAGAGACAGACAGACAGACAGACAGACAGACAGACAGACAGACAAAGAGACTGACAGAGAGACAGACAGACAGACAGACAGACAGACAGAGACAGACAGACAGACAGACAGACAGACAGACAGACAGACAGACAGACAGACAGACAGACAGACAGACAGACAGACAGACAGAGAGACAGGCAGACAGACAGACAGACAGACAGACAGACAGAGATGGACAGACTTCCAGCAAAGGTAACCAATGGTGACAGAGCCTGGCCGTTTTCACTCCGTTCCACCTAAACCAGTATGTCTGCCGTCTGGCAGGGCGGCGTTTAGCTAACTCCCGGCACTGGGCTCATATCTGGGCCCCTTGTCATCGCAGTGGTGCAGTCCCCACACTGAGTAATGCTCCGACCATATCAGGAGAAGCATTCTCATTTTGAGAAGCTGCCAATTGACATCCTTGGCCAAGTGCCAAGGAAAGCATGTGGATGTGAGTGCGTGGCGTCACAGAACACAAGGAGAAGGCCACTGACTCCAGGGGAATCCTGGCCAGGGAACTGAAACCAGACCCCCAGCCCGCCCGGCCCCTTCACAGTTCAGACTGCAGCCTCCACCTGCCATTGCTGACCGGGGCCGATGACAGTTGTTCCAAGTTAGCCGGCTGTAAACCTCTGTAAATATCCAATAATCCAGCATGCTCGAGACTTTGGTGCCAGTCGAGCAGGTTGTTCTGGGTTAGAACACAAAACCCAGGTGTCAGGCGTTATGGGGAGAAGGCAGGAGAATGGGGTTCAGAGGGAGAGATCGATCAGCCACGATTGCCTGGAGGAGTAGACTTGGCGGTCAGAATGGCCATATTTCGAAGTATAAGGTGTCGGCCATTTTGAACGGAGGTGCGTCTGTGGAATTCTCTGCCTCGGAGGGCGGTGGAGGCCGGCTCTCTGAATACTTTCAAGAGAGAGCTAGATAGGGCCCTGAGAGATAGCGGAGTCGTGTTGAAAATCGACCAGAAAAAGGTACGACTGCTCACGACCATACAGGCGACAGGTGGCGCAGCGGTAGAGTTGCTGCCTCACAGCGCCAGAGACCCGGGTTCGATCCCGACCGCGGCTGCTGTCTGTACAGAGTTTGTACGTTCGCCCCGTGACCGCGTGGGTTTTCTCCGGGTGCTCCGGTTTCCCCCCACACTCCAAAGATGTGCGGGTTTGTAGGTTCTGAAGAAGGGTTGCGGCCCGAAACGTGGCCTATTTCCTTTGCTCCATTGATGCTGCCTCACTCGCTGAGTTTAACCATATAACCATATAACAATTACAGCACGGAAACAGGCCCACTCGGCCCTTCCAGTCCGTGCCGATCATTTGTTTTCCCCTAGTCCCATCTACCTGCACTCAGACCATACCCCTCCATTCCCTTTATCCACTTTACTTTTAAATGTTAAAATCGATCCTGCCTCCACCACTTCTGCTGGAAGCTCATTCCACACAGCCACCACCCTCTGAGTAAAGAAGTTCCCCCTCACGTTACCCCTAAACTTCCGTCCCTTAATTCTCATGTCATGCCCTCTTGTTTGAATCTTCCCTACCCTTAATGGGAAAAGCTTATCCACGTCAACTCTGTCTATCCCTTTCATCATTTTAAAGAGTTTCTCCAGCACTTTTGTCTACCTCAGGTTTGTAGGTTAATTGGCTTGTTATAAATGTCAATTGTCACTAGTGTGTGTGTGTGTGTGTGTGTGTGTGTGTGTGTGTGTGTGTGTGTGTGTGTGTGTGTGTGTGTGTGTGTGTGTGTGTGTGTGTGTGTGTGTGTGTGTGTGTGTGTGTGTGTGTGTGTGTGTGTGTGTGTGTGTGTGTGTGTGTGTGTGTGTGTGTGTGTGTGTAGGATAGTGTTGGTGTGCGGGGATCGCTGGTCAGGGCTGACGTGGTGGGCTGAAGGGCCTGTTTCCGCGCTGTATCTCTCAACTAAAACTAAAAGTAGTCGCCCAAGGAGTCGCACCTTTTTCCGGTCGCCACTGGATTTACAAGATACAAGATACAAGATATATTTATTTGTCACATGTGCCAGTTGACAGAGTGAAATGTGATCGCCACTCAGCCAGACAATGAAATGAAGAACACAGCAACACGACAGAGTTCAACATAAAACATCCCCGCACCGCAGAATCAAAAGTTTCCCACTGTGAGGGAAGGCACCAAAGTCGGCCTCTTCCTCTGAGGCCTCCGGGGCCCTCTGCAGTCGCGGCTACGGGCAGCCTGCCGCTCAGGCCCGCTCGCTGGGATGCTGGAACTCCGACGTCGGGACTGGAGGCCAACCTCAGCCGCTTGGACGTTGAATATTCTCACAGACCCGCTGCGACGATAACGGGCTGCAAAAAGTCGCGTTAAGTGGGACAGGCCCAGAAAGCATCAAGGAATTGTCCGACCAGAGGAGATAGCCCAACATGGATTTAAGAGAAAGTTAGATAGAGCTCTAGGGGCCGGTGGAGTCAAGGGATATGGGGAGAAGGCAGGCACGGGTTATTGATTGGGGACGATCAGCCATGATCACAATGAATGGCGGTGCTGGCTCGAAGGGTCGAATGGCCTCCTCCTGCACCTATTTTCTATGTTTCTTAACAAAAGTCAGCTTGGGGGGGGATAGAGCAAACATCAGGTCTGGTGTATCTGATGGAATTCACTGGTATTGGACGCAAGTGATAGCAAGGTTTTTAAAAGCAGTCAGGTCAGGAGCAGACAAAGGGCATGTTTGGGCAGGTGGTATCAGTGTCGACGTTATCAGGACAGAGCGAACATCTGATACCTTTTCAGTGAGTCAGGAGGAAGTAATCCAATCTGTGTGTGCACATGACATTATAAATCACTGCACTCCGAGGCTCTAAAGAGCCAACTGTGGTTGTAAAGTCATCCCCTGGTTTCCTGGTGTCCCGATACCAGCTGCATCTGTACTTTCGCAGCTCTAGTAGTAGTAGGCCCCCCTCTCGGTCATGACCGACCATGGGTGATGCACCCTGGTCGGATGCAAGCCTGGGCGACGTCATATGGAGGACAGGCTGTTAGAAACATAGAAACATAGACAATAGGTGCAGGAGTAGGCCATTCGGCCCTTCGAGCCTGCACCGCCATTCAATATGATCATGGCTGATCATCCAACTCAGTATCCCGTACCTGCCTTCTCTCCATACCCCCTGATCCCTTTAGCCACAAGGGCCACATCTAAATATAGCCAATGAACTGGCCTCAACTACCTTCTGTGGCAGAGAATTCCACAGATTCACCACTCTCTGTGTGAAAAATGATCTTCTCATCTCGGCCCTAAAAGACTTCCCCCTTATCCTTAAACTGTGACCCCTTGTTCTGGACTTCCCCAACATCGGGAACAATGTTGCCCGCGCAGCACGTCCCCCCCTCTCCACGTCGCTGATCGATCCAAAGGAACAGCAGGGCCGTTACGGTTTGGCACCAGCGCCGTCGCAGGAGCTGCCAGAGCGAGGTTGTAGACAACGACAAACTGCCTTAGGGGCTCCCACTCCGGGTTTTCTTGAGGTTTACTCCTGAGCCTTCTCCATGACTGGATACGGCCACAAGGCAGCGGAGGTTTTAAATCAGAGTTATCCCTCTCTCCTAGATGGACCGCCTTCCCAGGCTGACGAGACTCATCGTAGCTCATTGTGCTATTAATAGTCAGGGATGCTCAAGCCTTTTGTCTTTGTCGATCGTACAGGTGCACGTTTGGGGAGCCTGAGGCCACGTACAATGTTTCAATCCAAGTTCCCATTAATTCCCATCCATCTCAAATCAGGTCAGGTCGGGAGCCATGCAATCCCGCACTACCCGCTCCGTGGTCGGATAGCCGGCGACTAAACCGTCTCCCCCAGCTGGTTTGCCAGGTGAGGAGGGGGCTGCGGACCCCCCAGCAGGACCAAGAACAAGACCCGTCAAAGGGCGGATGATCTCCCAGCGAGCCAACGGCCATCCGCACACTTCAGTAGAAGTTGCGAACACTGTCGTACGTAGCAGCATTGTAAGGGACGATGGTAAAGCTCACACACACACACACACCAAAATGCTATAACTTCCGGCGGCGGAGGTCCGCAGGAACTGGAGGACGGAGATGCGTGGTGTGTCCGTCACCGTTCCCGTCGGAAACCAGCACCACTGCGTCGCTAACGTTTACACCGTTGATGAATGATGAATGAATCAAATTGCCAATGCTGCTGGGTGAGTGGATTTGGGCCCCGTCCCGGGGAATTCACTCCCTCAGCCCCCACTGTCCTGATACACATCATTCATCAAGCGCCCACTCACTCTTCACAACACACACCAGGGAAATACGGGACAGAAGTTGGTCTGTGAAGGAAGCAACTGCAGATGCTGGTTTACCACCAAAGAAAGACACAAAGCGCTGGAGTAACTCAGCGGGTCAGGCAGCATTTCTGGAGAGAAGGAATGTGTGACGTTTCGGGTCGAGACCCTTCCACAGAAAATAGGTCTCTCAGACTACCAATTCCAACTGTCAAGCAGTTTCGGAAGGAACTGCAGATGCTGGTTTACGCTGAAGATAGATTCAAAATGCTGGAGTAACTCAGCGGGACAGGCAGCATCTCTGGAGAGAAGGAACGGGTGGTGTTTTGGGTTGAGACCCTTCTTCAGCCTGAGAGTCAGGGGAGAGGGAAACTTGAGTATGAAAAAGGTATAGAGGCTTTCATAGCTTTCCTTCTCAATAGACAATAGAAAATAGGAGCAGGAGTCGGCCATTCGACCCTTCGAGCCAGCACCGCCATTCAATGTGATCATGGCTGATCATCCCCAACCAGTACCCCGTTCCTGCCTTCTCCCCATATCCCCTGACTCCACTATTTTTAACAGCCCTACCTAGCTCTCCCGTGAAAGCATCCAGAGAACCCGCCTCCACCGCCCTCTGAGGCAGAGAATTCCACAGACTCACCACTCTCTGTGAGAAAAAGTGTTTCCTCGTCTCCGTTCTCCTCTGATTCTCAGTGTGTAGAAGGGTTTCAACCCGAAATGTCACCTATTCCTTTTCTCCAGAGATGCAACCTGGCCCGCTGAGTTACTCCAGCATTTTGCATCCAAATTGCAAGCATCCGTTTTTATATCTAGCCTAACCCCAACCCATTTATTTTCTCTCCGCATCCCCCCCCCACCCCTCGTCCCTCCCCCTTCTTCCAATTATGTCATGCACATATGCACTCGGGACAATTTGCAATGGCAAATAAACCTGCACATCTTTGGAATGTGGATGGAAATCCATGTGAGCATGGGAAGAGCATGCAAACTCCACACAGACAGTACCGGAGGTCAGGATTGAACCCATTTCGCTGGAGGTTCCGGCACTACTCCAGCTGTGTTGCCATGACTTGGGTTTTGACGCTCTAAACTGCGCCAAATTTGTTATCAATTTTATTTTCCTTTACTAATATTTTCCACACATTTGGCTCCTAGTTCAGTACCCGACCTGAAATGTCATTTGTCCATTCCCTCCGCAGACGCTGCGTGACCCGCTGAGTTCCTCCAGCCCTTCAGACCAAAGATCCTACAGCGAGCGAGACGGTCCACTCGACGAAAAAGACGCAGTGCGGTCGTGGGCAGATTCACGGGTAATTTCCGGCCCCATTTCCGTCACCGGCTTCCGTCTCCGCACCAAAGATCCCGCCACAGCGGAGCAAAGATACAAGCGTGGGGACGGAAGCCGGTTACGGAAACATCCTCGTAGAAATAAAAGTTCTTTGGGAAAAATCTTCTCCTCTTTTTCAGAATTTAAATTTATTAACACAAACTGTTCCCCCGCAACGTTGATTACACTACGAGTCGGGTCGGGTCGGGTCCGGTTACGGAAATGGATGAAAAAAAGGCCCACGTTCTGCTCCGTTGCGTACTACACGTCAGCCCGTTGCGTTTAGCAGGAGTGGTCGATCTTGCTCCGCTATAGGATCTTTGCTTCAGATTAGAGCATGGAAACGGACCCTTCGGCCCACCGAGCCCCCGTGCTGGCGAACAATCACTCACTCACGCCAGCTTTACTTATTCCCACTTACTCATCCTGTCCCTACACACTCGTGGCAATTTACAGAGGGGGAGTTGACCTACAAACCCGCACACCTTTGGCATGCGGGAGGAGGAAACAGGAGCATCCAAAGTAATCCATGCCGTCACTGGGAGAACGTGCAAACTCCACGCAAACAGCAGGTATCCGAGGTTCAGGATCGAGCTGCATTTTTACTCGCCACTTGGTGCATGGGGTTGGACAATAGACAATAGACAATAGGTGCAGGAGTAGGCCATTCGGCTCTTCAAGCCTGCACCGCCATTCAATCTGATCATCCCCAATCAGTTCCCCGTTCCTGCCTTCTCCCCATATCCCCTGACTCCGCTACCTTTAAGAGCCCTATCTAACTCTCTCTTGAAAGCATCCAGAGAACCGGCCTCCACCGCCCTCTGAGGCAGAGAATGGACCACACAAAGCCCCGAATGCACGGAGAACTCTGAGATTTTCTTGCACCACTTCAACCCAGTCTGATGGTTTTGAGCTGTGGCGGAACATTCTACCTGTTTACGGCCATCCACAGTAGGTGGACGGACCGCTCTGGGTGGAGACGGTCAGTTTAGAGATTAATGACCGGAAAACAATTTCCCCTCATTATTGCTTCAGTAACTCTGTGTGCCAGGCATACCTTACATTCCTCCTCTTGCTACTAAAGCATTGGGGGGGGGGGGGGGGGGGGGGGGGAAGCAAAGAAAGGCCCATGTTGATGAAGCATCTTCCCCCTTCAGACATTCCAAAGTGCCACGTAGCTGATGAAGAATGTTTTAAATGTCATCTACTGTCGTGGTGTCCAAAATGTCCCACTCAGGCGACTCTGTCTTTTTAATTCTTTAATTTTTTACAAATACTTTATTCCAAAAACAAAATCAACATACAAAATAGTATAGCGTTCATATCAAACGCTGCCCATATTGGCAGTTTCATAGCAAAATAATTTGAGTATAGGAGCAGGGAGGTTCTACTGCAGTTGTACAGGGTCTTGGTGAGACCACACCTGAAGTATTGCGAACAGTTTTAGAAACATAGAAACATAGAAAATAGGTGCAGGAGGAGGCCATTCGGCCCTTCGAGCCAGCACCGCCATTCAATATGATCATGGCTGATCGTCCACTATCAATAACCCGTGCCTGCCTTCTCCCCATATCCCTTGACTCCACTAGCCCCTAGAGCTCTATCCAACTCTCTCTAAAATCCATTGGTCTCCTCAGTAGGCCTCAGTTTTGGTCTCCAAATCTGAGGAAAGACATTCTTGCCATAGAGAGGGTACAGAGAAGGTTCACCAGACTGATTCCTGGGATGGCAGGACTTCCATATGAGGAAAGACTGGATAGACTCGGCTTGTACTCGCTAGAATTTAGAAGATTGAGGGGGGATCTTATAGAAACTTACAAAATTCTTGAGGGGTTGGACAGGTTAGATGCAGGAAGATTGTTCCCGATGTTGGGGAGGTCTAGAACAAGGGGTCACAGTTTAAGGATAAGGAGGAATTCCTTTAGGACCGAGATGAGAAAATCATTTTTCACACAGAGAGTGGTGAATCTGTGGAATTCTCTGCCACAGAAGGTAGTTGAGGCCAGTTCATTGGCAATATTTAAGAGGGAGTTAGATGTGGCCCTTGTGGTTAATGGGATCAGGGGGTATGGAGAGAAGGCAGGTGCAGGATATTGAGTTGGATGATCAGCCATGATCATATTGAATGGCGGTGCAGGCTCGAAGGGCCGAATGGCCTACTCCTGCACCTATTGTCTACGTTTCTATGTTTCAATGTTTACAAACAAGACAAAAATTCAAGTTAAAATTCTTGTCTATAATACAATCGACCTCCCACAGCCTCCAGCGTTCGCCGAAGGCCTCCAGGGACACGCGGGCACGGACGTAACCCCGGCGCAGATGGCGCGGCCCTGCCCAGTCGCCATCATGGCAGCTCCGCGAAAACTGTGCGTATTTCTGACTTTCGTGTTCTTTTTTAACTTATTTCTAGGTTCTAACTCCCTAGTATTAACAAATAATGGTAGGGACACTCTCTTACGGTCAGGCAAACGCCTCCGTTGTCACGCTGTCAAAACTGAGAGGATGAGAAGGAGTTTCTTCCCAGAGGACATTAGGACTGGGAAATCCTATCTCACCAGGGACTAACTTTACGGAACCAATTTACTGTTGTGTGATGTCTTTTTAAAATTGCTGTTTTTTTCTTTTGTCCTCCCACAAATATGTAATATGTGAATATGTGATTCTGTTCCATTCTGTTTTGTAGTTTTTTTTGCACAGTCCACAAGCATTTCCACTTTTCATTTCACTGCACATCTCGGATGTGTATGTGACGAATAAACTTGACTTGACTTGACTTGAAAAGGGGCAAGCAGCCGACCCCTGTGCAACTTATGTCCCTGTCCCACTTAGGAAACCTGAACGGAAACCTCTGGAGACTTTGCGCCCCACCCAAGGTTTCCGTGCGGTTCCCGGGGGTTTTTGTCAGTCTCCCTAATGGTCGAAAGTGGTTTCCGTTTTAAAAATCGGTCATTTTTTAGTCGAAGCCGGTTGCGATGCTAGTTGAAGGTGGTTGCCGGAGGACAAAAACCTCCGGGAACCGCACGGAAAGCTTGGGTGGGGCGCAAAGTCTCCAGAGGTTTCCGCTCAGGTTTCCTAAGTGGGACTGGGGCTTTAGGCGACTCTGCAGGCGGGTGCCAGGAAAATGAAAATAGTTTTAATGGAATTCACCTACGACACCTGGCGACAACCTACGACAACGTGCACCAAATGGATCCACGCCTCAGCTCCACGCCTCCACTCTCCTTTCCGACGCCCCATCTTAAACACTTCCTTCCGAGTGCGTTTTGCAATCTGCTCCCTTGTTGCGTTCTCGGGTGTGAAGCCCGAATGGCTCATTTGCGTTTTGAGTTGAGATTTATTTACAATCGCAGGGCAAAATACCTGTCGGAAAACCACCCCCCTTCTGGCAGGGTGGTCAGGTGAGAAGGGGAGAGACAGAAAGACAAGCTCCAAAACCAGAAGCTTCCAGGCGATACCCTGGTATTCCAGCCCCAGCAGCTGTTGATGCCACTGGAACAAATTAGTTTAATTTAGAGATACAGCGCGGAAACAGGTCCGGAAACAGGTCCGCGCCGACCAGCGATCCCCGCACATTAACACTATCCTATACCCACTAGGGACGATTTTTACATTTACACCAAGCCAATTAATTTACACATCGGCACGTCTTTGGAGTGTGGGAGGAAACCGGAGATCGCGGAGAAAACCCACGCAGGTCACGGGGAGAACGTACAGAAGTCGGGATCGAACCCGGGTCCCCAGCGCCGCATTCACTGTAAGGCGGCAACTCTACCGCTGCGACACCGTTCCCCCGTTGATAAACCCCGTTACTTTCATTTATATATAATATTTATACATATATTTTTAAAATCCCTCAGTTATAATCCACCAGCTTCAATCCCAGAGATGATGTCAATGACAACACCTCAATTAGGTTTGTGCCATGCAATCACTCCCAGAGGTACGCTATTATCTTTAAGTATCTCACAGATTGCATTACTCAGTCCATAAATACCGAGGTGGAGGAAACAAAGGTGTAAGCCGATCGAGCTCCCTCTTCATCCAGTGGAATCCCCTTTGAAAACCTTTCCATAAATCATTTTTCTAAATGCTTCTTAAAGCATTCAGCGAGACAATATTGTTATAATTGCGGCCATGTCATTAGGGTGAGGTCACGTTCCAAGGGTTGGAAGTGGCCCTTGGTGGACAGGCTCTACAATAGACAATAGACAATAGGTACAGGAGAAGACCATTCGGCCCTTCGAGCCAGCACCGCCATTCAATGTGATCATGGCTGATTCAATGTGATCATGGCTGATCATCCCCAATCAGTACCCCGTTCCTGCCTTCACCCCATATCCCCTGACTGCGCTATTTTTAAGAGCCCTATCAAGCTCTCTCTTGAAAGCATCCAGAGAACCGGCCTCCACCGCCCTCTGAGGCAGAGAATTCCACCACTCTCTGTGAGAAAAAGTGTTTCCTCGTCTCCGTTCTAAATGGCTTACTCCTTATTCTTAAACTGTGTGTGGCCCCTGGTTCTGGACTCCCCCAGAATCGGGAACATGTTTCCTGCCTCTAGCGTGTCCAAGCCTTTAACAATCATATATATGTTTCAATGAGATCCCCTCTCACCCTTCTAAACTCCAGAGTGTACGAGCCCAGCTGCTCCATTCTCTCAGCATATGACAGTCCCGCCATCCCGGGAATTAACCTTGTAAACCTACGCTGCACTCCCTCAATAGCAAGAATGTCCTTCCTCAAATTAGGGGACCAAAACTGCGCACAATACTCCAGGTGTGGTCTCACTAGGGCTCTGTACAACTGCAGACAACTGTGACCCGACATGTTGACGTGTTGGGGGGCAGCCCTGCATCTGGACGGATGCTTTAGAAATGCCGAACATTCCTTTCCACCCACAGATGCTGAACGACCCGCTGAGTTACTCCAGCGGGTTGTTTGCAGCCCTGACACACGTTCACTCTGATTCCCTCCGCACAGATTGAGACTTTAGAGATCTTCTTCTTCTGGCGTACGGCGCGCACAGCCTAAAATTGTAGGACAACTTGTTCCATTTGATCTTATTTGATTGTGCACGCCAGGTTGATTGCATTCATCGAAACAGGGCGGACCACGTGAAGGTTGCAACCTCCCACCCCGGGCTTTAGAAATACAGAGCGGAAACAGGCCCTTCGGCCCTCCGAGTCCGTACCGAACAGTGATCACCCCGTACACTAGCACTATCCTACACACTAGAGACAATTTAATCTGCTAACGGATCTCCCGGTTGCTGGACACTTTAATTCTCCTTCCCATTCCCACGCTGACCTTTCTGTCCTCGGTCTCCTCCGTTGTCAGAGCGGGGCTCAACGCCAATTGGAGGAACAGCACCTCATATTTCGCTTGTCCAGCTTACAGCCCAGTGGTACGAACATTGATTTATCTCACTTCGGTTAGCCCCGGCATTCCCTCTCTCTATCCCTCCCCCACCCAAGTCGCACTAGTTTCTTATTTTCGCCCCACAAACATCTAACAATGGCTTGTTCCCTTTATCATCGATACTTTTTTGCATATCTTTCATTCATTGTTCTTCATCTCTCCACATCACCGTCTATATCTCCCGTTTGCCTGATCCCTGACCAGTCTGAAGAAGGGTCCCGACCCAAAACGTCACCCATTCCTGATTTACGGACTGTTCCCAGGGACACATTCAGAGACTGACATCGAGTGCTGCTGGAGGGTCATCAACTGGGTGAAAGACCTTTGGTCTGCCCGAGCATTGTTCACCACCCAGCAGAGCGAGATGTCCGTCGGGGAATGTTGCCGACCGGCCCGCTGCAGACTGCAGGAGTACGTGCTGAGGGACGCACTGAAGCTCGGTGCAGCCAACGCCAAGGCTCGGTGGGGGAGGGCCACAGTCTAAGGTCCTTCCGCTGCTGGACATGGGGGGCAGGATGTGGTGGAGACGCCCCTCAAAACAAGGGAAGGGATCCCACGCTGGGGGCCACATGAGTGGCACGGGTGGGGGACAGATTTGTGAAATTTGGGCAATGTATCAACAATTTATTGAACTGTATTGAACACTTTGTATAGCTTCCGAAAATGTCGGATAAATTTTTCGCACAGTTCATGTATTGTATATATTTATTACCTGAATAAAGTCTATTTTGAAATTTAAAAAAACAGATACTCCAGCTTTTTGTGTCTATCTTACAATTTGCAGAAACCAATTAACCTGCAAACATCTTTGGAGGGTGGAAGGAAACCAGAGCGCCTGGAGAAAAGCCACGCGGTCACGGGGAGAACGTGCAAACTCCATACAGGCGGCACCCGTAGCCAGGATCGAACCCGGGTCTCTGGCGCTGAGAGGCAGCAACTCTACCGCTGCGCCACCGTGCCACCCATATACTGACGTGCAAACATTCGGATACTGCAATGTTTTGCAGCTCTTTCTGTAGTTCCATGGGACAGGGAGTACAGCAAAAGAACAGACCATTCTGCCCTCAGTGTCGACATGATACAAAGTGAAACTAATTCCCTCTGCCTCTGATCTACAATATATCCCTTATATTCACGCCCTGATCTAAAAGCCTGTTAAACGCCACTATTGTATCTGCCACCACTGCCAGTCTCAGGGTGTCTTCCAGGCACCCACCACTCACTCATCACAAATTTCATAAAACAATTTGCCCTGCACATCTCTATACTCTTAAAAGTCTCATCTTGTATGTATGTATGTATGTATGATGTATGTATGTATGTATGTATGTATACGTGTGTGTGTGTGTGTGTGTGCTGTCTGTGTCTGTCTACCTTTGTCAAAACGCTACGCGCTAGCGCAGACATTTTCACACAATATTAATCACATTAGCCCCGTCGATAAAATAAACTGCTTGACTTCACATTACATGCTGTATTTCACAAGTTATGGAGTTTTAAAAAACGGCAAGTTTTCAACCCGCTTCGAGTGACTTCACAAAGAGGAGGTGGGGGGGTGGCCACCAGAGAGGAGATGGGGGGTGGCCACCAAAGGGGAGATGGGGGATGGCCACCAAAGGGGAGATGGGGGGTGGCCACCAAAGGGGAGATGGGGGGTGGCCACCAGAGAGGAGATGGGGGATGGCCACCAAAGGGGAGATGGGGGGTGGCCACCAGCTTTCAGTGATGTCAGGGGGCATCGAGACCGCAGCGGTGAGGCCTCGCTCGGGTCCTCGGTTCCATGTCCGTGTGCTGGAATATCGCGTTGGGGAAGCAGTCCCTTCTTCTTGCGTGTGGCGGGCACAGCCTAAAGTCGTCGGACAACTTGTTCTATTTGATCTTCTGTTTGTGCGCGTCGAGTTGATTGCATTCGTCGAAACAGGGCGGACCACGTGAAGGTTGCAATCTCCCGCCCCGCGGAGCCTCTCAACGGGTCTGCACTCGGTCTAATCTCCTTTCAACGTTTGCCCCTCACACCTCAAAGTTAATCCCACCAGTCTTTGACATTTCCACCTTGAGAAAAAAAGGTCCCGACTGTCCCATTACAAAAAGGAGCTGAGAATCATCACCACCCAACTTTTTTTGATGCAGTCACTCGCTGGAGTTATTTGAGTTTAGTTTTCAATTTGCTCTACGCCATCGAAAATAAGTGAAACTGTGGTTCAATCGTTTAATGTTCTTCTGTCCCCCTTCCTTTTGACTTTTCAAAGAGACTGTGAGAGAAACTCTGTTTGATCTGGTTCTGATCAGTGAGTTAATACACAATGGTACTGTGCGTTCTGTTACAGAGTGTACACCGTAGGCTGCAGTCAAAGCTACAACAGGAACAGTTTGATGCACATGAAAGTTGAATTTTCTGCGGCACTTGGCTGACCAGACAAATGGGGACCAATCTACATCAACCAGTACGTATACAGAATATTTAATCAGTTTGCAGGTGGCACTAAAACAGGTGGTATCATGGACAGTGAAAATGGTTAAACCCCTGTCCCACTGTACGAGTTCATTCCAAAAGCTCTCCCGAGTTTGCCCCGATTCGAACTCGGAGATTTACGGTAATGGTCGCTCGTAGGCACTCGGGGCCTTCCCGAGCTTACCGCGTTTCCCGAGTACCTGCCGTTAGCGTTACGAGCCGCTAAGAGACGTCCCCGAGCTCCGACGTACCCGCCACGTACATTCTCCGTGCTTACCACGAGTTTGATTTTTTTTTTAAACTCGGGAGAGCTCTTGGAATGAACTCATACCGTGGGACAGGGCTATTACCAAGAATTGCAGAGGGGTCTGGATCAACTTGGCATGTGGGCAAAGGAAAGGCCAATGGAATTTAATTCAGATAGTTTAGTTTAATTTAGAGATACAGCGCGGAAACAGGCCCTTCGGCCCACCGTGTCCGCACTGACCACCCAGGTAAGTGTGAGGGTGACATTTTGGAAAGTCAAACCAAGGCAGGACTTTCACAGTGAACAGTAGGACCACGGGGAGTCCTTTAAAGCAGGGGAATCGAGGAGTTTCCTGAGGGTGTACACAGAGGCTGGTGGGGATGTGGAATGAGTTTTTCTTTACAAAAAGTGGTGAACACTGGCCCGGTTCATCGCGGGTACTGACCTCCCCACCATCGAAGGGATCTACAGGAGTCGCTGCCTCAAAAAGGCAGCCAGCATCATCAGAGACCCACACCGCCCTGGCCACACACTCATCTCCCTCCTGCCATCGGGAAGAAGGTATCGGAGTCTGAAAACCGCGACAACAGCGACAGCCATCAGGCTGTTCGAACACTCCAATCTCCAACTAAACTCTGAGCTACAAACTGCCTCGGTTACACCAAGGATTTCGGGCTTTATAGACAATAGACAATATGTGCAGGAGTAGGCCATTCGGCCCTTCGAGCCAGCACCGCCATTCAATGTGATCGTGGCTGATCATCCATGCTGATCAGTAATCAGTTTTGTTTCTTGAACTATATTGGGCTTTTTTTATTTATTTAAGTTCTTTATTTAAAATTTAGTTTAGTGGAGAATCAGCGAGGAAACAGGCCCTTTGGCCCAGCGGGTCCGCACTAACCAGCGATCCCCTCATATTAACACTATCCTACACGCTCTCGGGACAATTTACACATACGCCAAGCCAATCTACCTACATACCTGTAAGTCTTTGGTTACCATGTTATCTATTGAGATAACATTTTGGTCGATATGACAATAATGACAATACTCTTGACTCGAGCTGCAGGAGGAAGAGGTTGATGAAGGTACAAAAGGTGTTTGGACAGGTACGTGAATGGGACGGATTTGGAGGGATATGGGTCAAACGCAGGCGCGAGGGACAAATTTAGATGGAGCATCTTTGTTGGGAAGAACTAGCTGGATGGAAGGTAGACAAAAATGCTGGAGAAACTCAGCGGGTGAGGCAGCATCTATGGAGCAAAGGAAATAGGCGACGTTTCGGGCCGAAAACCCTTCTTCAGATAGCTGGATGGAAAGTCCTGTTTCCATGCTGCACGACTCCATAACTCAGTATTCCACTCGAGAGAAAACATAGAAAATAGGTGCAGGAGGGGACCATTCGGCCCTTCGAGCCAGCACCGCCATTCATTGTGATCATGGCTGATCGTCCGCTATCAATAACCCGTGCCTGCCTTCTCCCCATATCCCTTGACTCCACTAGCCCCTAGAGCTCTATCTAACTCTCTCGTAAATCCATCCAGTGACTTGGCCTCCACTGCCTTCTGTGGCAGGGAATTCCACAAATTCACAACTCTCTGGGTGAAAAAGATTTTTCTCACCTCAGTCTTAAATGGCCCCCCCCTTTATTCTAAGACTGTGTGGCCCCTGGTTCTGGAAAACGGGGAGAACGAGGGCAGGAGTATCCGCTCTTCACTTGTTTCCAATCCTTGTTTGTAGAATCAGTCAATGAACTGATATTGATAGAACCCTACTTAAGTGAGTTACAATTGACGTTTCATTTTACCTAGCATTTGTTAAACAAATATTTCTCCAAAATATACGAGTGGGTTCGAAAGAAAGACAAAGTGCAATAAACCACAAAATGAATATTTACATTCCTCTTGAAATGTCTCATAGTGTTTACTGTTGGAAATATCCTTATCTGGGGAGGTCAAACACCATCATTTCATTGATTAAAAAAAATCCCTGCGCTGTAAAGGGTTTTATTAGCAGGCACGTTAGCTCGAACGGCTAAACTTGCCTCCGGGTCAAATGGTTGTGGCCTTGATCCTTGCGGTCTACAACGCCCTCAATGGGCTTGCCCCCACCTACATTGAAAGTCTTAAAGAAGGAACTGCAGATGCTGGAAAATCGAGGGTACACAAAAGTGTGGAGAAACTCAGCGGGTGCGGCAGCATCTAAGGAGCGAAGGAGATAGGCAACGTTTTGGGCCGAAACCCTTCTTCAGACGGGGTTAAAAGTCTGCTCACCCACCACACCACCTCCGGGTCCCTCAGATCGGCCGACTTGGGGTTACTGAACATCCCGCGGTCTAGGCGTAAGCTCAGGGGCGACCGACCGCGCCTTTGCGGTTGCAGCTCCTAGACTGTGGAACAGCATCCCTCTCCCCATCAGAACTGCCCCCTCCATCGACTCCTTTAAGTCGAGACTAAAAACCCATCTCTACTCCCAAGCCTTTCTTGACGTCCTCTGAGCGAGGGCTGTGTGTATGTAGTGATGTTGGTATTTAATCTGTGAACCACTGTTGTTTGTTACACTATTCTTATTCCAATGTAAAGCACTTTGGCCAACGAGAGTTGTTTTTTAAATGTGCTATAGAAATAAAAGTGACTTGACTTGATCCCCGATGATGACTCTGGAGTATTGATAAACTGCCGTGTCACCAAGGAGCTGCTGGACATTGTGGATGAACGCGAACAGCGTTCTGGAGGATAGGAATGGGTGACGTTTTCGGGATGAGATACCTCTTCAGACTATAAAGGGGCCTGTCCCACTTACGCGACCTTTACAGGCGAATGCCGGCACCCGTCACAGGTGGCCGAAATTTTCAACATGTTGAAAATTCAGCGGCGAACGGAAAGACGCTACAACTCTTTGGAGACCCCTCACGACCATAGGTTGTACGGTCGTGAGTGGTCACCCGCCACGTGTCGCCAGGGGTCTCCTATATGGCCGTGAGAGGTGTCCAATGAGTCGTAGCGTCTTTCTGGTCTCTTCTGGAGCGAGTTGCCGGGGAAGCAGTCAAGGTAGTGGTGGTTTAGAAGCATTTAGATAGGCACATGGAAGAGCAGGGAATGGAGAAATATGGATCATGTGCTGGCATTTGGTTTTAGTGAGACAGCACGGAAACAGGCCATTCGGCCCACCGGCTCCGTGCCGACCAGCGATCCCCGCACATTAACACTATCCTACACCCACTAGGATTTAAAAAAAAAAAAATATTTACCAGGCCAATTAACCTACAAACCTGCACGTCTTTGGAGTGCGGGAGGAAACCGAAGATCTCGGAGAAAACCCACACAGGTCACGGGGAGAACGTACAAACTCCGTACGGACAGCGCCCGTAGCCGGGATCTAACCCATGATCATATTGAATGGCGGTGCTGGCTCGAAGGGCCGAATGGCCTCCTCCTGCACCTATTTTCTATGTTTCTATGACTCTTTATGCTCAAAGATTAATAAAGGGGTGGGAGATTGCGACCTTCACGTGGTCCACCATTAGTTTCAACTAATTCAATCAACTCGACGCGTACAAACAAATAGATGTCGTTTTTCACGCCACTTGATCCACAACATTAGGCTGTGCACGCCATACGCAAGAAGAAGGAGAAGGAGTAGGAGAAGCTTGGACATGCTAGAGGCAGGAAACATGTTCCCGATGTTGGGGGAGTCCAGGACCAGGGGCCACACAGTTTAAGAATAAGGAGTTGGCCATTTAGAACGGAGACGAGGAAACACTTTTTCTCACAGAGAGTGGTGAGTCTGTGGAATTCTCTGCCTCAGAGGGCGGTGGAGGCCGGTTCTCTGGATGCTCTCAAGAGAGAGCTAGATAGGGCTCTTATAGATAGCGGAGTCAGGGGATATGGGGAGGAACGGGGTACTGATTGGGGATGATCAGCCATGATCACATTGAATGGCGGTGCTGGCTCGAAGGGCCGAATGGCCTACTCCTGCACCTATTGTCTGTTGTCTAAGAAGTTTAATAAAAAAACATTAAAATCAATGTACACAAATACCCAGGGCCGTGGCAGCGATGGTTCCTGCAGGTTGCTGTCTGGTATTGATCCAGACGGCGTTTCCGCACACAACACACACAGTGGGGATAAATTAGATTATTGCACAGAAGGTCACGGCTCAAACAACATGCAACCTGCTGCAAGCGGCAGCAATATGACATGACTGTGCTGGCATTCCTGCAAAGAGCAGAGGAGTCGACAGCTGCATCGCTGCACTGCATCAGGGCTCCGTTCCCCCGAGTGAGAAACGTCTGCTTGCAAGGGTGCTGACTCATGCTCAGCTCTGCTCATTGGGGTTCTATTGCACAACATTTTGCAGAACTCATCCTCCTCCCGATAAAATGAGTGAGAAGAGGATGTGCTGGCCAACACACCAAGTCGGCGTACTCACGGGGCGGGTTGCTTGACCGGTAGGGAAGAACAGGGGAGGGGGACCATTTAAAGAGCTTTTACAAACAGTGTGTAAATTCACAATGGGTCCAACGACCTTTTATGCGGCAGAATTGTTGCATAGAAACACAGAAAAATTGCAGTAGGCCATTCGGCCCTTTGTGTCGGTTCTGTCATTCAATATATGAATGGCTTATCTTCTATCTCAGTGCCATATTCCCATTCTCTTCCCAAATTCCTTTGTGCTTTTGCGTCCACTATCACTATCCCTTCCTAAATATATTCCATGACTCCACAGCCACAGGCTTCAGCTTCAGTGGCGGAAAATTCCACAATGTTCACCCGCTCTTTGAATTCTGGGGGTTCAGCACTGGCTGGTGAATGAACCCACGATCTTAACGCCACTCTGGGCCCCACAAGTGCATCAGTTGACAGCAAACCTTGTGATATCAGTTGAAGCTCGCCTCTGATGCAAGGAGAATGAAGGCAATGGAAGGTAGACACAAAAAGCTGCAGTAATGCATGCCCCCATCCCACTGGACGGAAACCTCTGGAGACGTTGCGCCCCACCCAAGGTTTCCGTGCGGTTCCCAGAGGTTTTTGTCAGTCTCCCTAATGGTCGAAAGTGGTTTCCGTTTTAAAAATCGGTCATTTTTTAGTCGAAGCCGGTTGCGATGCTAGTTGAAGGTGGTTGCCGGAGGACAAAAACCTCCGGGAACCGCACGGAAACCTTGGGTGGGGAGCAAAGTCTCCAGAGGTTTCCGTTCAGGTTTCCTAAGTGGGACAGGGGCATTAAATGCCCCTGTCCCACTTAGGAAACCTGAACGGAAACCTCTGGAGAACCTCCGGGAACCGCACGGAAACCTTGGGTGGGGCGCAAAGTCTCCAGAGGTTTCCGTTCAGGTTTCCTAAGTGGGACAGGCAGCATCAAACACATGGAGAAGCCCCGTGTCATACCCAGAATCTGTGCATTTTTGGCGGTCGCAAGATCGACAACTAAGTTTTGTAACTTATTTTATTCTGAAAATAGCTGCTTAGCTCACAGGTTCTTACAACATGTCTGGCCACAACGGTGGTCAGCACTGGGCTGCTGGTCTTTCGCGTGGATTCGCTTTCGCGCGGCAGGTCAGTGCTGGCTTCCGGACGCCAGGTTCGATGCCTGCGATGCGCCACACGCATAACGGTAATTTGCTTGCCTGTTCACTCGGTGCAGTCTTGCGTACACATCGTACAGCCGACGGGAACTTTTGAACATCGGTTTCTGCAACTCTTTGACACCTTTTTCGGCGAGCTCGTCTCGCCCCTGAACTAGCCAGAACTGCGGAGCGCGCCCAACCCGGCTCAGCCGACCGGACGAACATGAAAAACATCGGCTCGAATGCCGAGGTGGCTTAAGGACTAGGCTAAAGCTAACTCCACACAGACTATCAATTTTCACGGAAACGTGGCTCAACGATGATGTTCCTCATCATGTGTAAACAAAACTTGGTGCCACCACATGCGCTGTTTTTGCACTTCTGGTTAGATGCTAACTGCATTTCGTTGTCTCAGTACTTGGACTCTGCACAATATTAATCAAATCAAAGCATCTCTGGAGAAATGAATTCGATGACGTTTTGGGTCGAGACCCGTCTTCATCTGGATGGCCTCTTCTTCTTCTTGCGTGTGGCGTGCACAGCCTAAAGTTGTCGGACAAGTTGTTCTAGTTGGTCTTATTTGATTGTGCACGCCAGGTTGATTGCATTCGTCGAAACAGGGCGGGCCACGTGAAAGTTGCAATCTCCCACCCCATCTGGATGGCCCATTTGGTAATGGGAATATTGATGGTTCCAAGGAGACACAAGAAACTGTCGATCAGACTGAAGAAGGGTCCTAACCCAAAACGTCATCTGTCCATTCCCTCCACAGATGCTGCCTGACTTGCCGGGTTCCTCCAGCACTTTGCATTTTTCTCACTGTTAGTTCCAAGGTCCAGGCACAAATAGCTGGAGTAACTCAGTAGGACAGGCAGCATCTGGGGAGAAATGGAATAGGTGACGGTTTCGGGTCGAGAGCCTTCTTCAGACTCGACCCAAAACATCACCTATTCCTTTTCTCCAGAGATGCTGTCTGACCCACTGGGTTACTCCGGCATTTTATGTCTTTCTTCAGTTTAAACCAGCATCTGCAGTTCCTCCCACATGTTCCAAGGTCTGACTTTGGCAACTGGACGGGTGGGACAAACGTTTAGGGGTAACATGAGGGGGAACTTCTTTACTCAGAGAGTGGTAGCTGTGTGGAATGAGCTTCCAGTGGAAGTGGTGGAGGCAGGTTCGATTTTATCATTTAAAAATAAATTGGATAGGTATATGGACGGGAAAGGAATGGAGGGTTATGGTCTGAGTGCAGGTAGATGGGACTAGGTGAGAGTAAGTGTTCGGCACGGACTAGAAGGGCCGAGATGGCTGTTTCTGTGCTGTAATTGTTATAAGGGTTATATGGAGTCTGGTTGCGGAAAAATGATAGGAGTGTTCTGGGTCTAGAACCCAACTCCAAACCACTGTCTTGTTGGTACCCCTGCAGGAAAGGTATGTCCACGTGGACGTGGAATGTGACTTAAGGTTATTTTGAGCAGAGTTTCTTCGTGGTTCTTGGTCCTCCAAAATGTTCCAAATGGAAGATGCTCAAAAGATGTCTTCCACGGTTGAATCACCTTTGATCATCGATACTGTGTTTGTAGAATGACCCAAGCACAAAGGATGGATCTCACTTTTTCTGCGAGAAAAACATTTTTCACACAGAGAGTGGTGAATCTGTGGAATTCTCTGCCACAGAAGGTAGTTGAGGCCAGTTCATTGGCTATATTTAAGAGGGAGTTAGATGTGACCCTTGTGGCTACAGGATACTGAGTTGGATGATCAGCCATGATCATATTGAATGGCGGTGCAGTCTCGTAGGGCCGAATGGCCTGTTCCTGCACCTATTTTCTATGTTTAAGGTTATTTTGAACAGAGATTCTTCTTGGTTTTTGGTCCTCCAAAATGTTCCAAATGGAAGATGCTCAAAAGATGTCTTCCACAGTTGAATGGTCTTTGATCATCGATACTGTGTTTGTAGAATGACCGAAGCACAGAGGATGGATCTCACTTCTTCAGTATTGCTGATGTTTTTGTAGAATAAGAAGAAAAAAATGTACATTTAACTAATTGAGTTGGAAATGTACAAACAAAACACATTGTGTTGCTTGTCTCAGCCTTGTGGGTCGGTTGTTGTGTTGTTATATCATCCACAGCCTGCTCAGGGTCATCACAGTCGTACATTGTAGATGTTATCAAGAAAGCTCATCAGCGCCTCTACTTCCTGAGAAGATTATGGAGAGTCGGTCTGTCAAGGAGGACTCTCTCGAACTTCTACAGGTGCACAGTAGAGAGCTTGCTGACCAGTTGCATCGTGGCTTGGTTCGGCAACTTTAGCGCCCTGGAGCGGAAAAGACTGCAAAAAGTAGTAAACACTGCCCAGTCCATCAACGGCTCTGACCTTCCTTCCATCGAGGGGATCTACCACAGTCGCTGCCTCAAAAAGGCTGGCAGCATCATCAAGGACCCACACCATCCTGGCCACACACTCATCTCCCCGCTACCTTCAGGTAGAAGGTACAGGAGCCTGAAGACTGCAAAGTCCAGGTTCAGGAATAGCTACTTCCCCACAGCCATCAGGCTATTAAACCTGGCTCGGACAAAACTCTGAACATTAATAGCCCATTATCTGTTATTTGCACTTTATCAGTTTATTTATTCATGTGTGTATATATTTATATAATGGTATAGAAGGAACTGCAGATGCTGGAAAATCGAGGGTACACAAAATGCTGGAGAAACTCAGCGGGTGCAGCAGCTTCTATATGAGATGCTACTGCACCCGCTGAGTTTCTCCAGCACTTTGTGTACCCTTTAATAATAATAATAATAATAATAATAATAATAATAATAATATATTTTATTGTCATTACACACAAGTGCAACGAGATTTGGTTTGCAACTTCCATCCGATGTCATAACTTAAATGACTAATAAAATTTAGGTTTAGATACCGCAAGAACAAGGTTTGTGAAAAGAACACTAGAACAGTAAAACAGTCAAAACTAAAACTGACTAAAGTGCAGATGTGTCTGTGCGACGTGACCATCCGAGGGAGACAGTCCATGGGGGTGGGAGGTACTCAGCAGGGCCGGTTCAGAGCCGCTATAGCTCTGGGGATGAAGCTGTTCCTGAGTCTGGAGGTGCGGGCGTAGAAGGCCTTGTAATGTCTGCCGGAAGGGAGTAGTTCGAGAGGTGAGAGGGATCTTTATGGATGCTGACGGCCTTCCTGAGGCACCGTGTGTGGTAGATGCCCTCCAAGGCTGGTAGCGGTGTCCCAATAATCTTCTGGTAGCGCGATATGTGGTATTATATATAACGGTATATGGACACGCTGTTCTGTTCTGTCGTCAATGCCTACTATGTTCTATGGTGCTGAAACAAAGCAAGAATGTCATTGTCCTATCAGGGACACATGACAATAAAATCACTTGAACTTGAACTGTTTAAAACATTTTCCCATTACATATCCATAAAAAATCCTTTTTCCCACTGACTCCGGATCCGTTGCTGCTGAGCTCCAGTCCGTATTTTCGATCTGCGCATATTTTGCTAATGACGAATGGTCGCAATGGGCCGCCTGGAAAACCCGTGACGGACGCGCGCCCCAGGCCGGACGCGGAGTGCAAGCGCGGACAAAAACAACCTCCGCGTTTGCAGGCTTCCATGTGCCCCGAACGTTAAAAAATTCGTATAAATTAACCCGTCTGCAACTTGCAGTCGAAATGCATTGCAATTGCACGTTGCAAGCCTCGGCTACCAGGGGGCATCGAAAAAATCCCGATGAAATTCGTGCAAAATAACGTTTTGAACCATGTTTACGAACATATCTTAAAATTCTTCTGAAATCGCCATCAGATTGCAACCCCCCCCCGAGGGAGACGTGCACCCTTTCCATTGGCCTGTTTAACGCATTTCTTCCCCAAAACGCCAGCTTTGTGTCTAAATTCTGCATCCTGGCTGTAAAAAAAAGGTTTTGTTGATGGACAATAACAGAGTGGCTGCAAAAAAATAAAAGGGAGCTAGTAAAATGCGCCAGTTCGTTTCTGAAACACGTCTAGTGTTTGTAGGATAAATACATCGGTGTGTGTGTCTCATTAATAGTTGAGACCATCTTTGGTTGAGACCGACTTAAGTCGAACAAATGTGTGTGTCTGTCGCACACACTTTGCAAGGGAGACACTTGGAGGAAAATTGCAGAACACACAATTCTGTTGTTTTCTTAGAAATAACGAGAACACTTTTTGTACCAACAAGCACTCGATGCACTTCCAACTTAAAACTTTCTCTTTTTTTTTCTCTCTCCCCCAATTTGTGAAACATCCTTGTGTGCAGATTCCAAGGGTAAACACGATGGCAAAACATAACATGATGGCTTAAAGGGAGAAGGAAAACACAAAAAGCTGATTGTGTTCTGAATCAAAAAAACAAGAGATCTAAAATGTATCAATCCACCCTCTCCGTTTGAGTTCAACACCAATACCTTTTATTTATTTTAAAATGGTCCCCCTCAACACGTGGAGGGCTGTTTGTTATGTGAGAGAGTGTTCTACAATGCTCCTTTCGACCCACGATTGAGTTTTGCAAGCACCTGTGATTTCGGTTCACAATTTATTGATTTTGCAGTATTTTAATCATTACAGAGCAGGGAGACACAAAGGAGAGGAGGGGGGGGGGGGAGACACTTTTTCCTCTGCTTACTATATCAGTACAATCGCAGGGAAAACAAAGGTTTTGTAAAAAAAATCTGAATGGAAAATCCAGTCGTGAAAGCAAGAAAGGAAATTGTGTTTACAGAGTGGAGGATATTGGCAAACTGTTGAATACAGTAAAGGACAATTTCATTTGAGGTTCAAAGTACAGTACACAAAACAAATAATTAATTTTATTTTCTGCTGAATCATATTATCTGAGGGAAATATCACGTTTGTTCATTGAGTGTGACTTGATTTACATACAACAAGACCAGCTATTCAAGTGGAGCATGTCAGGAACATGTTTAGGTTGAGTAATGTGTTCTTTTTTCATATTTGCATACATGTGGATATGACTACATTCACCAAGGCTGCAACATCAATTGTGGTGAATTCCTCTTTTTTTCCTTCCCCCCTCTCTTTGGGGTTTTGGTGGTTGGGGGGAAGTGGAAAGACTGTTCAGATTGAATAGTTTTGCTGAAGGGATCCGATGCAAACACTAAGATCACCAGGAACATTAGAAATTAAACACTCCCGAAGGGAAAAACGGTGACTCATTTCTGATACTCCGCGTACCATATAATCATTTCACTTAAATTAAGATTAAATTTTGCTGACTTGAAATTCTTACATAATTCGTTCAATCAAAAATTTGGTTGCAATTGTTTGTGGAAACGCTTTTTGTTCCAGCATAAAAATTGGTAAGATTGCTGAAAGCATGGTTTTATTTAAAAGTTATGGTACACAAAATAACACTTGGCAGGAATCGAGATTCTTGTGCAAACATCAATAAAATTGCCCTCGTCTTAACTACTTATAGAGAAGGATGTCCATTGTGGAAGAATTTGTCTACCTTTTGATTTTCCAGCATCTGCAGTTCCTTCTTAAACTTAAAGCATGAAGTCCCTGGAACATTTAACTGGTTAGACACTGAGTGCAGAAGTAGCACTTCTCAAGAACTCCAGGACAACGGAATAAATATGATCACTTCTGCACTCAACAAAATACATTTTGAAGATCGATTAAATTATTTTACCTCTGATCCAGAACAAACACCTGCACATTTTTGCATCAATTAATTAAATATAACGATGTTTTTAAACTGGAGTCTGAAATGAAAATGAAATGCTACCTTTATTCTCACTCAGACCTTTCGGTCTGAACGAAATTTCGTTGCCTTGCAGTCATACATATAATAAAAATAACAAAAAACACACAATAAACACAAATTTAACATCCGCCGCAACGAGTTCACCAGGCACCTACCTCCTCACTGTGATGGAAGGCAAAAGTCTTAAAGTCGTTGTCTCCTCCCTCCTTGCTCCCCCTCTGTGTTGAAGCGATCCAGGCCTCCGATGTTTTGACCTCGCTGGGTGATGGCAAGTAAGTCAGTCTGGTCTATCTATACCTTGGTCTTTGGTCTTAACAATAATATGAAACCCTTTGGCCCATTACTAAGCACACACAACTTTGGTACCCACTGGGGATGTTTGTGTTGTGGACTATCGTGTTCTGTGCTTTTATTTATTTTTTATTTGTATGGCTGTACGGGAAAGAGCATTTCATTGTCTAAATACTTACACTACGGACAATGGCAATAAAGTTGAATCAAGTCAAATCAAACATGGGCTTACACACATAAATGCGACTGTAAATTGGAGGAGCAGCACCTCATATTTCGCTTGGGCAGTTTACACCCCAGCGGTATGAACATTGACTTCTCCAATTTCAGGTAGTCCCTACTTTCTCCTCTCCTTCCCAGCTCTCCCTCAGCCCACTGGCTCCACCTCTTCCTTTCTTCTCCCCCCCCCCCAGCCCACAATCAGTCTGAAGAAGGGTTTTGACCTGAAACGTTGCCCATTTCCTTCGCTCTATAGATGCTGCCTCACCCGCTGAGTTTCTCCAGCATTTTTATCTACCTTCGATTTTCCAGCATCTGCGGTCCTTCTTAAACAATCTGATGCCAGTGATGGATTTTATTGATGCTTCTGAAGTCATTTTTAACATTTGAATGTGAATCGAGAATACAGTTGCTATAGATCTCTAACGTCCAAACTGGTTTGGTTTTGTTTTAAACTAAAGTAATTTGCCATTTTAATTGACCAACTGCAAACTGTTGGGTAAAGGTTTCAGGAGGATTTCACTCAATTATATATTACCTGGCTGCTAGTGCTTTCAGGACGAATAAAATATTTAAGTAATCGTTTAAAATTGTAACGTGCATAAAATGACGATTAATTAGAGGCAGTTTTACGTCCATTTCTCTTTTTGGTGCGAGTCGATAATTTGCTGAATACAGATCAAAGAGTGGGAGACCACCCAAAACAAAGTTGTTCTCTTGAGCAGTGATTCTGGCAGCAAACTGAACATTCGCTCTCTTCACCACTGCCACACTGTGGCTGTTGCACGCATTACCCACAGAATGTCCTACAGCAACTTACAGAAGTTTTCTTTCAAAACATCTCTCAGCTCTGTAACCTCCAGAAGCAACTGTAAAAATACCCACTTAAACATGATGTAACCGCTGCACCATCAGTGTGGGTCGCCAATAACCTTTCTTGTAATGGACTCTAAAACACACGGGAGCACCTCGAGGCTGCGTGCTCAGCCCCACTGCTGTACTCACTCTATACTCATGACTGCGTAGCCGGGCACAGTGCGAACTCCAACATCAAGTTCGCCCGCAACACCGCTGTCGTGGGACGTATCACAGATGGGGACGAGTCTGAGTATAGAAGCGAGATCGACCGACTGACCAAATGGTGCCAGCACAATAACCTGTCTCTCAACACCAGCAAAACCAAGGAACTGATTGTGGACTTCGGAAGGGGTAGGATGGGGACCCACAGTCCCGTTTATATCAACGGGTCGATGGTGGAAAGGGTCAAGAACTTCAAATTCCTGGGCGTGCACATTTCCGAAGATCTCTCCTGGTCCCAGAACACTGATGCAATCATAAAGAAAGCTCATCAGCGCCTCTACTTCCTGAGAAGATTACGGGGAGTCGGTTTGTCAAGGAGGACTCTCTCGAACTTCTACAGGTGCACAGTAGAGAGCTTGCTGACCGGTTGCATCGTGGCTTGGTTTGGCAACTTGAACGTCCAGGAGCGGAAAAGACTGCACAGCTCAGTCCATCATCGGCTCTGACCTCGCCACCATCGAAGGGATCTATTGAAGTCGCTGCCTCAAAAAGGCTGGCAGCATCATCAAGGACCCACACCATCCTGGCCGCACACTCAATTCACCACTGCCATTGGTGAAGAAGGTACAGGAGCCTGAAGACTGTAATGTCCAGGTTCAGGAACAGCATCTTCCCCACAGCCATCAGGCTATCAAACACAATGAATAAGCTCCGAGCTCTGAACTGCAAAAGACTATATTATTATTTGTTATTTGCACTATATTTGTTATTTGTTGAACTTTTTCTTTTTTTTCCCATTATGTTTACATATTCACCTATTCTGTTGTGCTGCGGCAAGTAAGAATTTCATTGTCCTATCTGGGACACATGACAATAAAACACACTTGACTCTTGTATTTGAGGTGGAAGGTTGCAACCTTCACGAGGTCCGCCCTGTTTCGACTAATGCAATCAACTCGACGCGCACAAACGGAAGGTCAAATAGAACAAGTTATCCTACAACTTTAGGCTGTGCACGCCACACGACAGAAGAAGAAGACTCTGGTGTTTAATTTAACAAAGGTGCAAGCAACACATCTCGTGAACGTGCCATTATGATTCAAAGTCTTGTTGCCGCAGAGTCAGAACCCATTGTGGGAGCACCATCACCACAGAGATTGCAGTGGTTGAAGCAGGAGACGCACCAGCACCTTGTGAGGCAACCGCAGATGGGGAACCGATGGGGAACCGATGGGTTCTTGCCAACACCGCTCCCATCCCAGCTACAAATGTCAGCAACAATATTTCCTCTCAGGGTCACGCAGGATCTGCAAATTCAAAAATAGATATAGCTTTCTACGTGGAAAACACCTCATATGTGGAATTCTCTGCCTCAGGGGGCGGTGGAGGCAGGTTGTCTGGATGCTTTCAAGAGAGAGCTAGATAGGGCTCTTAAAAATAGCGGAGTCAGGGGATTTGGGGAGAAGGCAGGAACAGGGTACTGATTGGGGATGATCAGCCGTGATCACATTGAATGGCGGTGCTGGCTCGAAGGGCCGAATAGCCTACTCCTGCACCTATTGTCTCTATCTATAAGAACTTTAATGGAGCATCACAACGGCTGGGAAGGTGGATGAAGGCTGCAGCAGGAAAGGGTCTCCGGTTATCTTGGACTCTGGACTCTTGCCGCTGGATCCAGACCCAGATCTGTCAAGGACTGTGTGGTGGCTGTCTGGTAAGACCTCCCTGGTGGAATAAAACTGGGTGAAAAAAAGGTCTTACCTTCCACTACCTGCCACCTTCAACTAGCATCGCAACCGGCTTCAACTAAAAAAATTACTGATTTTTAAAATGACAACCTATTTTTAGTCACGGCCGGTTTTGAATTTTTTGAAATAATCGCCGGAACATAGAAGAAGTGGAAACCACTTTCGACCATTAGGGAGACTGACAAAAACCTCCGGGAACCGCACGGAAACCTTGGGTGGGGCGCAAAGTCTCCAGAGGTTTCTGTTCAGGTTTCCTAAGTGGGACAGGGGCATAAGTGCCAATGAGAACCCCTCTCCTCATTAATGGGGAGCAGGCAAGCAGTCACTGTGATACAGGCTCAGTAAAGTACTGAGGTAAAGTATGGTCCTGAGCTGGTCGGAGAGGGAAGGCTGGGGAGGGGAGCTGGTGCAACAGCAGTCTGTTGAAGTGTGGAAAGCCCAGGGCACATTGATGTGCCCTGCTGCCACACACCATTGAAGAACTAGGAGACACAGATGCTGGTTTACAAAAAAAACCGACAAAGTGCTGGAGTAACTCAGCAGGTCAGGTAGTATCTCGGGAGAACATGGATATGGCTGGTTAGCACCTGCTGAGTTACTTCAGCATTTTGTGACGTTTCCAGTGAAGAATTCCCTACCTCTCTGTGGACACATTACGGAGAGTCGGTCTGTCAAGGAGGACCCTCTCTAACTTCTACAGGTGCACAGTAGAGAGCTTGCTGACCGGTTGCATCGTGGCTTGGTTCGGCAACTTGAGCGCCCGGGAGCGCAAAAGACTACAAAAAGTAGTAAACACTGCCCAGTCCATCATCGCCTCTGACCTCCCTTCCATCGAGGGGATCTATCGCAGTCGCTGCCTCAAAAAGGCTGGCAGCATCATCAAGGACCCACACCACCCTGGCCACACACTCATCTCCTCGCTGCCTTCAGGTAGAAGGTACAGGAGCCTGAAGACTGCAACGTCCAGGTTCAGGAATAGCTACTTCCCCACAGCCATCAGGCTAATAAACTCAACTCAAACAAATCTCTGAACATTAATAAACCATTATTTGTTTATTTGCACTTTATCTGCTTATTTATTGATGTGTGTATATATTTATATAATGGTATATGGACACACTGATCTGTTCTGTATTCATGTCCACTATATTCTGGTGTGCTGAAGCAAAGCAAGAATTTCATTGTCCCACCTGGGACACATGACAATAAACTCTCTTGATTTGACTTGACAGCTCTTTGGCTGGAACAGCACCCTCTTCTTCTTCTGTCGTGTGGCGTGCACAGCCTAAAGTTGGTGGACAACTTGTTCTATTTGATCTTCCGTTTGTGCACGTCGAGTTGATTGCATTAGTCGAAACAGGGCGGACCACGTGAAGGTTGCAACCTTCCACCCCAGGAACAGCACCTGATCCATATAGAGAGGGTACAGTCTGCTCTGCCGCACTAAAATGGCTTCAGGGTCCCGTCTGCGTCAGAGTATTCCAAATTAAGTATGTCCATCAGTGGTGACGTGAGTGGTTCCAGAGCTGGGCGTTTGGTACAACCTCGTGAAATGGCGACTGCCGAGGGAACAGAGCTAGGACTGTTTACCAGCATGGATTTGTGGGGCAGAGTGGCTCAAACCTTCCCCTTCAAGCGAGTGTTGCTAGGCTACTCCATCAATGGGAACATTACATCTGAGCCCAATTAAGTCCACACCCAAATGCTTCCAGCAGGGGTCCTTGGATAGCATTCAGCAAACTTCCCCAAGGTCAGACATGCAGGCAAAACCTTCCCTCTGGCTCTCTCCAGCCAATTGCTACCTTTATAGAATTGCTACTCTTATAGAAACTTACAAAATTCTTAAGGGGCTGGACAGGCTAGATGCAGGAAGATTGTTCCCGATGTTGGGGAGGTCCAGGACAAGGGGTCACAGTTTAAGGATAACGGGGAAGTCTTTTAGGACCGAGATGAGAAAAACATATTTCACACAGAGAGTGGTGAATCTGTGGAATTCTCTGCCACAGAAGGTAGTTGAGGCCATTTCATTGGTTATATTTAAGAGGGAGTTAGATGTGGCCCTTGTGGCTAAAGGGATCAGGGGGTATGGAGAGAAGGCAGGTACAGGATACTGAGTTGGATGATCAGCCATGATCATATTGAATGGTGGTGCAGGCTCGAAGGCCCGACTGGCCTACTCCTGCACCTATTGTCTATGTTTCTATGGTTAGAGATCAGTTAACTCAGAGTGAACCGCGACCTGGTGGTCTATGCTGATCAGTTACTCCTCATGTCAACCCATTGAATGTCAACCCTTATTATTATTAATGTTTAGTGTTTTCTGAGTCATTCGTAACTGTAACTTTATGTCATGTTGTTACTTGTGGGCGGAGCACCAAGGCAAATTCCTTGCATGTGAATACTTGGCCAATAAACTTACTTACTTACTTGAGGCGACCTGCACCCGAATTGCCTCCATTTTAACCACATTTATCAGCACCTCACACTTAAAGAAATTATCCTTTTCCAAAGTATAGTCTCCTGTTTGCCCCAGCACTTTAAAAATAATCTTCTTGTTTATATGCAGTCCTTAATCATGTTGAATTATAACATATCAAGATCAAACAAAGGTTTACTCTGCACCCGTTATTATACTTCCTGCCAATTACTCTAACTTTCTTTCTATGCGCAGTCGATTTAGTGCTTTTGTGGGGAAAACTTAAATGATGGTAACTTATAAATGTTGTTTCAATTAAAAGGAAGAGCGGAACTTTCATTTACAGAACAAGTCCCAAAACAAATTATAGCTGATTAAAAGCAGAGATATCACAGCCAGTTTGCACACAGCAAGCTCCCACCAACCGAAATGTGTTAAAACAAAACTATTTATTTAATCGAGGAATAATTACTTGCCAATACTGCTGTTATTCTTTGAAATTGAGCCATAGGAACTTTTACATCTCTGACAGAGCAAACTGCAACTCGGTCTGACAGCTCCTCTGACCCTATACTCTCCTGGAACTGCACTGGGTTAGCAGTCTAGACTTGTGCGCTCAGCTTCTAAATCATAGAATCGTATGATAGAGAATCAGAGAGTATAGAAACAGGCCATTCAGCCCACTGTGTCCACACTAGCCGCCAAGTTCCCATTTACAACAATCCTATACTAATCCTATTCTATTCTCTTCACCTTCCTAAAAATCTCCACTTGATCGAGACCTGAAACGTCGCCTATCCCTTCGCTCCATAGATGCTGCCTCGCCCGCTGAGTTTCTCCAGCATTTTTGTCGACCGTTGATTTTTGCAGCATCTGCAGTTCTTTCTTAAACATGGTTACACTGCATGGTCTGCATTGTCTAACCCACTGCATCTCAGAGCTTTAGACTTTAAAGACACAGCGCGGAGCACACACTTCGTCCCTCCGGGTGCACGCCGACCAATAATTACTCTATAATAACACTGCCCTATAAGTCAAGTCAAGTTTATTCGTCACATACACATACGGGATGTGCAGTGAAATGAAAAGTGGCAATGCTCACGGACTTTGTGCAAAAAACAAACAAACAAACAACCAACAAACTTCAAACAGAATGGAACAGAATCACGTTCTTTTTCACATTAAATATTGCGGGCGGTATTGTGGTACAGTAAGTTAGTAGAGTTAGTCCCTGGTGAGATAGGAGTTTACAGTCCGAATGGCCGCTGGGAAGAAACTCCCTTCTCATCCTCTCCGTTCTCACAGCATTTTACAATTTATACCAAAGCCAATTAACCTACAAACCTATAGGTCTTTGGAGTGTGGGAGGAAACCGGAGCACCCGGAGAAAACCTACGCAGTCTCCCTAATGGTCGAAAGTGGTTTCCGCTTCTTCTATGTTCCTCCGATTATTTCAAAAAATTGAAAAACCTCCGGGAACCGCACGGAAACCTTGGGTGGGGCGCAAAGTCTCCAGAGGTATCCGTTCAGGTTTCCTAAGTGGGACAGGGGCATAAGGCAGCAACTCTACCGCTGCACCACCTCTGTGCCTCTCTCTCTGCAATCTCTCACCACGCATGTTTATTTTTTACTTTTACTGCCAAAATAGATAATTTCACACTATACCTCTTTTTGTCCAGACCACATAACCCGTTGATATCCTCCAGTCCCTTCACAACTTACATGCTTACCTATCTTTGTGTCATCTGCAAACTTAACAGCCATACCCTTTGATCCCTTCATCCAAGTCATCCATATGAATCGCAAAATGTTAAGGGCTCGGAGCTGATCCTAGTTAAACCCCTGTCCCACGGTACGAGTTCATTCCAAGAGCTCTCCCGAGTTTGCCCCGATTCGAACTCGGAGATTTACGGTAATGGCCGCTCGTCGGTACTCGGGGCTCTCGTGGACATTTTTCAACAGGTTGAAAAATCTTCACCAGTCTTCCCATGCTTACCTGCCGTTAGCGAGTCTTCCCGAGTAGCTGCCGTTAGCGTTACGAGTCGCTAAGAGACGTCCCCGAGCTCCGACGTACCCGCTACGTTCATTCTCCGTGCTCACCACGAGTTTGATTTTTTTTAAACTTGGGAGAGCTCTTGGAATGAACTTGCACCGTGGGACAGGGCTTTTATACAGTACATCATTTTTTTGTTACATCTTGAAGGAAGGTCAGTGAGCCCCCCAACGGGCCAAAGAAACGCTTCAAGGACAAAATCAAGAACGGTCTGAAGACATTCCACATCACATCGAGCAACTGGGAGCACATTGCACTGGACAGGCGCTCGTGCAGGAGGAAATCCGTGCAGGAAGGAGTTGCACGTCCCGAAATGGAACTACGCTGTGTCACAGAGACAAAGCGACAGCACTGTAAGGGGAGAGAGAGAAGGGGGCTCGACGATTACCGACCACCGCCAGTCTCCACTGCCCACGTTGCACCAGGGTGTGTGGATCGCGGATCGGCCTCTACAGACATCTGCAGACCCACAAGTAGACGACCCTATGGAGAGGAGAGGACAGTCATACTCGTTTTGAGTGGCCACCGATGATGACATCTAGCCAACCAGTTATGTCTTCTCTCTGTTCCTGTTCGCCATCCAGTCTTCCATCCTCACCCATCCCATATCCCAATTTCTACACCATGAGCTTTGTCTTTCCATAATAATCATAGCAAACACTTTCTGGAAATCTAAGTATTATGCAGCTACTGGCTCCCCATTTTACTTCTTCAAGAAACCCCAATACAATTATTAAAGTTGTCTTACCTTTTACAAAACGACATTGATGTCTTAAAGTTTAAGAGGGAACTGCAGATGCTGGAGGAAGACAAAAATGCTGGAGAAACTCAGCGGGTGAGGCAGGAGTCTGAATTTTTTTTTTGTTGCAGTTTTTCTTCAGTCACAGCATGCCGAGATAAATGATCTCTGACAGTACACAGAGGGAAAGATGCACGGATATGAAGAAGGGTCTCGACCCGAAACGTTGCCTATTCCTTCTCTCCACAGATGCTGCCCCACCCGCTGAGTTTCTCCAGCATTTTTGTCTAGCTTCGATTTTTCCAGCATCTGCAGTTCCTTCTTACACAACTTGATGTCTTAAATACGCCTAGATGTCTTATATTTTCCAAGTTTCTTGCTTTCACATCCTTGATAACAGCTTCTAACATTTTATCTGTGACAGATGTTGAGTGAACTGACCTCACCTTCTTGCCCTGTCTCTCTTTTTGAATAAATCAGCTACATTTGCTAGTTTCTAGTGAAATGCAACCTAGGGGATATTGAAAATCTAGGGAATATTGAAAATCAACGCAACAACGACCTCGCCAGCCACTTTTTTTATTGCATAGATGCAATCACAAAGAAAACTTGACACCACCTCTACTTTTCTTCTAAGTTTAAAAAGATTTGGTATGTCTCCCAATACACTACTAAACTTTTACAGGTATATGTTGGAAAGTAGTTGTATTATGGCCTGGATTGGCAATTCTAGTGTACAGGAACACAAGAAGCTGCAGAGAGTACGTTAAAAGGAACTGCAGGTGCTGGTACATTCCAAAGATAGACACAGGGTGCTGGAGTAACTCAGCGGGTCAGGCAGCAGCTCTGGAGAAAAAAAGGATGGATGACGTTTTGGGTTGGACTCTTCTTCAGAAACTTCAGGATCTGACCCCAAATGTCACCCATCCTTTTTCTCCAGAGATGCTGCCTGACCCGCTGAGTAACCCCAGCACTTTTGTGTCTGTCTAAACTGCAGAAAGTGGTTCCTCAAATTCCTCAAACCTTGTAAATCTACGCTGCGCTCCCTTAATAGCAAGAATGTCCTTCCTCAAATTAGGGGACCAAAACCTATTGAAACATATAAGATTATTTAGGGATTGGACACGCCGCAGGCAGGAAACATGTTCCCGATGTTGGGGGAGTCCAGAACCAGGGGCCACAGTTTAAGAATAAGGGGTAAGCCATTTAGAACGGAGATGAGTAAACACTTTTTCTCACAGAGAGTTGTGAGTCTGTGGAGGCAGGTTCTCTGGATACTTTCAAGAGAGAGCTAGATAGGGATCTTAAAGATAGCGGAGTCAGGGGATATGGGGAGAAGGCAGGAACGGGGTACTGATTGGGGATGATCAGCCGTGATCACATTGAATGGCTGTGCTGGCTCGAAGGACCAAATGGCCTACTCCTGCACCTATTGTCTATTGTCTTCTTCTTCTGTCGTGTGGCGTGCACAGCCTAAAGTTGTTGGACAACTTGTTCTATTTGATCTTCTGTTTGTGCACGTCGAGTTGATTGCATTAGTCGAAACAGGGCGGCCCACGTGAAGGTTGCAACCTTCCACCCCGTCTATTGTCTATCATCAACCCATTCCACACCGGCACAGCCCTCTCCTCCCCAAAAGCCCCTATATGACGCGCTGCTTCAAGAAACCAGCGTCTATCATCAAGGACCCCCCACCATCCAGGCCATGCCTGCTTCTCACTGTTACCACCAGACAGAAGTCTGAAGTCCCACACCAGCAGATTCAGGAACAGTTACTTGCGTACAACCCTTGGGATCTTGAACCAACCTACACTACCCTCATCCCACCTCCACACATAGAACTTGTTTTTCTTTCAATTTATGTTCTGCAGAAATGTCTTGTTTCTCTACAGTCTTCCACAGTATTTTAAAATACCCAACCCACGACCATTCATCACTTTATGTGTGAAGACAGTGAGCGCAAGGAGGTGATCACTGACAGATATTGGTATTGAGCTGATCTGAGCGCTCAATATCCTACTGGCGAGTGCTCGGAGGAGATAGGAGACTGATGCAAACTGGAATAACATTTACCAAGGAAACCTGTTTCTGGAGGCAGCTAAGAGGAACATTGGAAGAATTATGTGCAGCAGACAGTGAAATTATTTATGTGCTGTCAGAAATCTAATGGAAAGGCACAAACACCTCCAAGGACATAAATACACTTAAATAAAAATAAATAAAGTGCTTTACTACCAGCTGAATCAAACCGTCATGTTCAACACAAATGGACTGCTGTTGAGCCGAGCAAAAAAGCATCTGAATAGCAGCGGCTCAAATTTGATCCATTGTTAGTTGTTCAGTTAGCTATGGAGGAGCTTTAAGGTTCTCATCTGGATAGACAGGGGGATGAGGTTGGATCCTTTGGAGACCACCCTGTCTGCCAAGGATCTGCATGCTGCCCCTTGGTAATGTCAAACAGATATACAAGGCAGGCTTTCACCAATACACTGATGGTGCCTAACACAGTGTCTCCCTGTAACGCGAAACCCTCGTTATCTATCTCATTAAACCGGGCAAATGTAGGACTGAAACGAGGAACAGAATATCCTACGCCATGTAGTGAAAATTAAGAATTCTCAAAATGCCATGAAAAGTAAGTAAAATAGAATGACGTCAACAGATTACGTTTAGGAGACACAAGAAACTGCAGATGCTGGAATATTGAGCAAAACATTATTAAGTGCTGGAGGAACTTTATGAGCTGGAGGTGGCATTTGTGAAGGGAATGGATAGATGACGTTTCAGGTCAGGACTCTTCTTTAGACTGATTTAGGTTATGTTTTGTCTAAATCATAACATTTAGACAATGAGAGAGAATTGTATCATTTCTATGAGGCGAAGAAGAGATGCAGAGCAAAGGCTGCCTACATGGAATGGAAAGAGGAGGTCATAGATTATGCAGTTTCTGACCTGCACTCGCAACTAGGCAATAGACAATAGGAGCAGGAGTAGGCCATTCAACCCTTTGAGCCAGCACCGCCATTCACTGTGATCATGGCTGATCATCCACAATCAGTTCACCGTTCCTACCTTCTACCCATACCCCTTGACTCCGCTATCTTTATGAACTCTGTCTAAAAAGCATCCAGAGAATTGGCCTCCACTGTCATCTGAGGCAGAGAATTCCACTGAATCACAACTCTCTGGTTGAAAAGGTTTTTCCTCATCTCCATCCTAAATGGCCTACCCCTTATTCTTAAACTGTAGCCCCTGTTTCTGGACTCCCCCAACATCAATAACATGATGCCTGCCTCCAGCGTGTCCAATCCCTTAATAATCTTATATGTTTCAATAAGATCCCCGCTCATCCTTCTAAATTCCAGTGTATACAAGCCCAGTCGCTCCATTCTTTCAATTAATCTTGTGTTATATGGCTGATCTAGTTGAGTTTCTGGTCAATAGTAAACCATAGACTATTGATGACTGAGTGGTATGATAAATGGGGGGTTGGATTAACAGGAGATGAGAATAGTAATAGAGGAAGAGAGAGTTTGCTGCCATTTAAATCAGACTGGAGTCAAATGTGCTGATGAATGGTATAATGTCGGGTGTGGAGCAAAGTAGATGTAGAACATTGATAAGCAGAATAGAACAAAAGTGGCCATTTTAACGGCAATAGTGAGCGGCACAGTGGCCAAGCTGGCAGAGCTGCTGCTTCACACGCCAGAGATCCGGGGTCGATCTGGGTTGAGTTTGCGCGCTCACCCTGTGACCGCATCGTTTTCCCCCAGTTTCTTCCCACATCCCAAAGATGTGCAGGTTTGTAGGTTAGTTGGCCTCTGTAACTTGCCCCTAGTGTGTAGGGAGTGGATGTGAAAGTGGCAGACCATAGAACTAGTGTGAATGGGTGAATGGTGCTCGGTGTGGACTTGGTGAGTGGAGGGACCTGTTTCAATGCTGTATCTCTAAACTTAACCAAACTAGTAGGAAGCAACTGCAGATGCTGGTTTACACCTAAGATAGACACAGAAAATGCTGGAGTATGCCTCAGCAGGTTAGGCAGCATCTCTGGAGAAAGGGAATAGGTGACGTTTTGGGTCGAGACCCTTCTTCAGACCGAGTTTGATGAGTGGTCTCATAGAAACATAGACATAGAAATTAGGTGCAGGAGTAGGCCATTCAGCCCTTCGAGCCTGCACCGCCATTCAATATGATCATGGCTGATCATCCAACTCAGTATCCCGTACCTGCCTTCTCTCCATACCCTCTGATCCCCTTAGCCACAAGGGCCACATCCAACTCACTCTTAAATATAGCCAATGAACTGGCCTCAACTACCCTCTGTGGCAGAGAGTTCCAGAGACTCACCACTCTCTGTGTGAAGAAAGTCTTTCTCATCTCGGTCTTAAAGGATTTCCCCCTTATCCTTAAGCTGTGACCCCTTGTCCTGGACTTCCCCAACATCGGGAACAATCTTCCTGCATCTAGCCTGTCCAACCCTTAAGAATTTTGTAAGTTTCTATAAGATCCCCTCTTAATCTCCTAAATTCCAGAGAGTATAAACCGAGTCTATCCAGTCTTTCTTCATAAGACAGTCCTGACATCCCAGGAATCAGTCTGGTGAACCTTCTCTGCACTCCCTCTATGGCAATAATGTCCTTCCTCAGATTTGGAGACCAAAACTGCACGCAATACTCCAGGTGTGGTCTCACCAAGACCCTGTACAACTGAAGTAGAACCTCCCTGCTCCTGTACTCAAATCCTTGACGTCTCGATCTCTCAATCTCGACCCGAAACGTCACCCACGGTATTCCTTTCATCCAGATGCTGCCTGACCCACTGAGTTTCTCCAGCATTTTGAGTATCTAAAATAAACTAGTACTTTGATAAACAAAATTAATCAAGGAATAATGGTGTTATGTTAAAAAATGGAAAGTGGTGCTTCTGAATGCATCAAGCATTCGTAAGAGAATAAGCAAATTAATTATTTAAGAAAGAACTGCAGATGCTGGAAAAATCGAAGGTAGACAAAAATGCTGGAGAAACTCAGCGGGTGAGGCAGCATCTATGGAGCGAAGGAAATAGGTGACGTTTCGGGTCGAGACCCTTCCTCAGACACAGAGACAAAGAGTTTGAAGTTACAGTCATTACATAGATATGGTTGCAAGGCCACCAGTTAGAAATTATACATTACAGGGTGGTCAATGTTTGGAGAGGAGAGACAATGTGGAGAAGTAGAAAGTTGGCATTTTTCCTACTAAAGGAGGACATACTATAAGAGCAATAATCTTGACCCCAAGTGTGAAAAATATACATCTTCTAGATGCGCTGGGACACATCCTCAGTGATGTGATCTGGGGTGATCAGGTGTTTGGGGTCTCACAACATCAGACACCCTCGCCCAGGCGACCCAGCCGGGGTTGATCAGGTCCCAGCAGCATCCGCCCACGGATCAGCCATCTTAATAACTACTCTGCAGGGGTTGGGAGATTCTAGTGCGTGGAGGGACTGGGTTCTGTGGGGTGAGTCCTGGCCGCAAAGTAAGTGGGATCATTCATTCTTCCACTGCACATTAAAGCATGGGATAGTCTTCACCCTACCATAGTTGCCCAACCAGACACAACTAAGTTTAAGGTAGCTCTTCTTCAGCAAGAACCCTTTCTTGCTTAAGTCCACCCTCCGCCACCTCCATTTGGAATATTTTGGAGGACCAAGAAGCAAGAATATGGATGGAAACAAGACATAACAAAACAAATAAAAACTATTTGGCAACTTTTCGGGTCGAAACCCTTCTTCATTCGTAAGAGAATAAGCAAATTAATTGTTTACGAAAGAACTGCAGATGCTGGAAAAATAGGTAGACAAAAATGCTGGAGAAACTCAACAGGTGAGGCAGCATCTATGGAGCGAAGGACGAGGTGACGTTTCGGGTTGAGTCTGAAGAAGGGTTTCGACCTGAAAGGTTGCCTATTTCCTTCGCTCCATAGATGCTGCCTCACCCGCTGAGTTTCTCCAGCATTTGTGTCTATCTTCGATTTTCCAGCATCTGCAGTTCCTTCTTAAGCACAAACCGTTTGGAACAGTTTATCGGTCTCTTAATATCTTAACTTGAGATGGAATCAACTAAGAAATAAGAAAGGCTTACCGTAAAGGTAATGCAATAATTATGGGGAGTTTAATCATGGAGATCAGGCAAACCAAGTTGCCAAAAAGTAGTTTCGAGTATGAGCTCATAAAAGGCATTTGGAATCTATCTTGGAACTGACTGAGACAAGGACCTTAACTTGTGTAATGAGACAAAGTCAATTAGTAACCCCACAGTAAAAAGACCCACTGGCAACAAAATGACAGGGCTTTATCTGCTGTTTGAAAAGTTATGAATCAGTCAGAAATCAGAATCTTGAATAAAGACAATTATACAGATGAGAAGTACATTAGTTTAGACAGGTTGGGAAATTAGATTAAACAATTTACCAGTATATAAACAATGACAAGCATTTAAAAGATATCTTTTAAAATTCTCCACAAATGTGCATTCCTTTTATGAAATAAAACTCTGCAAGAAAAGTGATCCGTTCTTTGGCTAACTAAGTGGATTAAGGATAATATTAGATTAAAAGAAGAAACTTATAATGTTGCCAAGAATAGCAGTAAGTCCGAGGTCTGGGAAATCAGTACCGAGTGAACCAAAAAAAAAAGTGGAGAGAAAGTATATGAAGAGAATGAGCAAGAAATAGAAAATATCATTTTTTCTACAAGGTACAAAAATAAAGAGTGACAAAATACATGTGCATTCCATAGATACCAGGGGGAGGAGAATGAAATTATAATGGAAAAAAATTAAAATAGATAAGGCATTAAATTATTATTTTTAATATCTGTATTTTAGTTCAGAAGACATAATAAATATGGTAGTAGTTAAGGGGAACCAGTGGTCTAATGATAGTGGGAAACCTATTATCGGTACGGAGAAGGTACAGAAGATATCAATGGAGTATTGAGGTCAGTCTGAAGAAGGGTTTGAGCCCGAAACGTTGACTATTTCCTTCGCTCCATAGATGCTGCTGCACCCGCTGAGTTTCTCCAACACTTTTGTCTACCTTCGATTTTCCAGCATCTGCAGTTCCTTCTTAAACACATCAATGGAGTGTTAATGCCAGGGAGGTTTGCTAGGCTAGATATCTGCATGCCAGGGTTGTCCAGAGATAGTGAACGCATTAGTAATGAACATCTCAGATCCTGGCACGGCTTGAGCGGACTGGAAGATGGCAAGTGTTACACCGCTATTTAAATAAGGAAGTAGTTTAAACATAGAGAGTGACAGACCAGTTAGCCTGACGCATGTGGCTGGCACAGTGCTGGGGTCCAACTGCAACGCATGTGACAATAGGATATTTAGAAAGTTCGGTTTAGTTTATTGTCACATGTACCGAGGTACAGTGAAATGCTCTTGTTGCCTGTTAACCAGTCAGCAGAAAGACAATACATATTTACAATCGATCAATTTACAGTGTATTGGAAAAGGAATAATGTTTAGTGCAATGTAAAGCCAACAAAGTCCGATCAAGGATAGTCCAAGGTAGATAAAAATGCTGGAGAAACTCAGCGGGTGAGGCAGCATCTATGGAGCGAAGGAAAAGGTGACGCTTCGGGTCGAGACCCTTCTTCCCGAAACCTCACCTATTCCTTCGCGACAAAGATGCTGCCTCGCCCGCTGAGTTTCTCCAGCATTTTTATCTACTCTGGACTATCAGTGGATTGGGCAGAATCTGTGGAGGGAATGGACAGATGATGTTCAGTCTGATGGGAGTCCTGATCCGAAATGCACTATCTCCACACATGCTGCCCGACCTGCTGAGTTCTTCCAGCAGTTTGTTTTTTACTCAGAATTCCAGCATATGCAGTTTATCGACCATTGGGGTGTCAGCAAGACACAATTTATATTAACAGCGAAGATGAAAGGTTTACTGACAATATAAAGTTAGGTGTGATATGAGCCATAAGGAGTATATATAACATGGATGGAGATGCGTTAAGTATGAAGGAAAAAGGGGGCTGGTGGAGTATAATGTGGAACAATATGTTAGCTGCCCTAGTACAAAGAATAGAGAAAACAGAATATTTTTATTAGTGAAAAACAAATAAATATTGATTTAAAAAATAATTGTGAGGCGCAGAATGGAAACGTGCAGGTGAAATAGGCAATTTAGGTTTTTAGTTTAGTTTAGAGATACAGCGCGGAAACAGGCCCTTCGGCCCACCGGATCCGTGCCGTCCAGCGATCCCCGCACACTAACACTATCCTACACACACTAGGGACATTTAAAAGAAAACATTTACACCAAGCCAATTAACCTACAAACCTGTATGTCCTTGGAGTGCGGGAGGAAACAGAAGATCTCGGAGAAAACCCACGCAGGTCACGGGGAGAACGTACAAACTCCGTACAGACAGCTCCCCTAGTCGGGATCGAACCCGGGTCTCCGGTGCTGCATTCACTGCAAGGCAGCAACTCTACTGCTGCGCCACAATGCAACACCATGTTGCAACCTAACTCCATGTTGGGAAGCAGATTGTACGTTGGACTTTACTGTGTGACAATTAGAGTACATAAATAAGGCAGCTGTGCTGCGATAATGTATGTATGTGCTGTTTTGGCCGTCGGACCCATACTTGCCTTGGATCCATTGCAGTGTACATTTGCGACCTTAGTTCCAAAGCAAACGCTGCGGATGCAGGAACTCTGAAAGTAAGTACGTAAGTAAGTTTATTGGCCAAGTATTCACATACAAGGAATTTGCCTTGGTGCTCCACCCACAAGTAACAACATGACATACAGTGACAGTTACGAATGACTCAGAAAGCACTAGACATTAATCATAATAAAACATTAATGATAAAACACCATTGATCAAGCATGTGAACCAACAAAATACCAGATCAAAGGGAGGCTACAGATTTTTGGCTGTTGAGTAGAGCAACTACTCGTGGATAAAAACTGTTTTTGTGTCTGGCTGTGGCAGCTTTGACAGTCCGGAGTCGCCTTCCAGAGGGAAGTGATTCAAAGAGTCTGTGGCCAGGGTGAGAGGGGTCAGAGATGATCTTGCCCGCTCGCTTCCTGGCCCTTGCAGTGTACAGTTCATCAATGGAGGGAAGGTTGCAGCCAGTAACAATAATAATAATAATAATAATAATAATAATAATAATAATAATAATAATAATAATAATAATAATAATATCTTCTATTGTCATTACACACAAGTGCAACGAGATTTGGTTTGCAACTTCCATCCGATGTCATAACTTAAATGACTAATAAAATTTAGGTTTAGATACCCCGAGAACAAGGTTTGTAAAAAGAACACTACAACAGTAAAACAGTCAAAACCAAAACTGACTAAAGTGCAGATGTGTCTGTGCGACGTGACCATCCGAGGGAGACAGTCCATGGGGTGGGGAGGCACTCAGCAGGGCCAGTTCAGAGCCGCTATAGCTCTGGGGATGAAGCTGTTCCTGAGTCTGGAGGTGCGGGCGTAGAAGGCCTTGTAATGTCTGCCGGAAGGGAGTAGTTCGAACAGTCCATTACAAGGGTGAGAGGGGTCTTTATGGATGCTGACGGCCTTCCTAAGGCACCGTGTGTGGTATGTGCCCTCCAAGGCTGGTAGCGGTGTCCCAATAATCTTCTGCGCTCTGTGGACGACGCGCTGAAGAGCTCCCCTCTCCACCTCCGTGCAGCTGAGATACCACACAGAGATGCCATACGTTAGTATGCTCGCTGTGGTGCAGCGGTAGACGGTCGTCAGCAGCTGTTGGGGCAGACCAGTCCGTTTCAATGTTCTTAGGAAGAACAGTCGTTGTTGTGTCTTTTTGACCAGCGCAGCGGTGTTGGTGGACCATGTGAGGTCCTCTGAGATGTGAGTGCCCAGAAACTTAAAGCTGGACACTCTCTACACACTCTAACCAGAAGCGCTCCACAGGTTGAGCAATATGAAACGGTCAGCGCTTCATCACAAAAAACTTAAAAATGACACTAAGCTTGTGGAGGAACTCAGCAGGTCAGGCAGTATTTGTGGAGCGAATGGACAGAGAATGTTCAAACCGATGGGAGTCCCGGCCTGAAATGCAGTCTGTTCATTCCCTCTCCGCATGCTGCCTGTCCTGCTGTGTTACAGAAAGAGAAAGTAGATTGGGTGGGGAGGAGAGAACAAAAGATTTGTTGTAATATAGTGAAGAACATAAATCGACAATTGTAAAATCATAAATATCTATACATTTTTATAATGGCTTGCATCTAAAGTCGTACTGATAAGATGAAAATACCATAGAAATTGCCTCCGGACAAGGACTGGATCCAGCACATTTTTGTTGACTCATTACAGATGTTACAAGCAGATGTTTTCCAGCGAACCGAATTGCAAAATGCCTGATAATGCAACATGTAAAGAGTAAACAACCAATAAATACATTGACAATAGCACTAAATGAACTGTGCTCTCAGTCCCTGCAATGAATGTATTTTATATGTAGGGTACAAAATCTACATCACATGTATTATACAGTTTATTGAGGTGAAGTAGGAGAAATCACGGCGAACTTTAAACATGTCCCCAAACCAGTGAAAATGTCAAAATTCATGTCAGTCTTTACCCTGTTATTTTTCTTTCCACCACCGCAATCTACCATAGGTAGAACCGGTAGAGTCCATCATCGGCTCTGACCTCCCTACCATCGAGGGGATCTATCGCAGTCGCTGCCTCAAATAGGCTGGCAGCATCATCAAGGATCCACACCATCCTGGCCACACACTCATCTCTCCTCTGCCTTCAGATAGAAGGTACAGGAGCCTGAAATCTGCAACATCCAGATTCATGAATAGCTGCTTCCCCACAGCCATCAGGCTATTAAACTCAACTCAAACACAACTCTGATTATTAATAGCCCATTGCACTTTATCTGTTTATTTATGTGTGTATATATATTCGTTGGTGTATGGTCACACTGATCTGTTCTGTATTTATTTATGCCTACTATATTCTGTTGTGCTGAAGCAAAGCAAGAATGTCATTGTCCTATCTGGGACACATGACAATAAACTCTCTTGAATCTCGAAGAGTTGCTGCCTCACAGCGCCAGAGACCCGGGTTTGATCCTGACCTCGGCTGCTGTCTGCGTGGAGTTTGTACATTGTCCCCGTGAATGCTCGGGCTTCCTCTGATGTGCTCCCACATCCCAAAGACGTGCGGGTTTGTAGGTTAATTGGTCTCTGTAAATTGCCCCTAAAGTGTGGGTGAGTGGATGTGAAAGTGGGATAGCATGGAACTCGTGTAAACGGTTGATTGATGGCCAGTGTGGACCGGATGGGCCGAAGTGCCTGTTTTCGTGCTGTATCTTTCAATCAATCTTGCAATGTAAAGATTATATATGAGATCTGAATTTCATGGTCTGTTCCACTGGTTCCAACATGTTATTTTACTGAAAGAATGGAAATTAACTAAAAAAACACCATGTGCACTTATTTGATTCAAGTCATCTTTGAAAGTGAAACTGTGGCTAAAGTTGATCCACTGTAAAAACAATAGGAAATCTATCAATCAATAGACAATAGACATGAGGTGCAGGAGGAGGCCATTTGGCCCTTCGAGCCAGCACCCCCATTCATTACGATCGTGGCTGATCATCCACAATCAGTACCCTGTTCCTGCCTTCTCCCCATATCCCCTGACTCCGCTATCTTTAAGAGCTCTATCTAACCATGGGTGGACAAGGGGATGGGGACTGGACTGTGCCTTCCCCCACAGTGGGAACCATTGTGGGGGGATGTTTTTATGTTTTAATGTTAATCTTCTTCTTTAATGCTATGTTGTATTTTTATTAGTGTGCTGCAAAGACATCTGAATTTCCCCTGAGAAGGGGATTAATAAAGTATTTATTATTATTATTATTATTAACTAATCAATTGTGTTCTGATAAAGTTTTCAATATTCAATATATTCAATATTGGTCTCAGCACACTGATCCGTTTTCATGCTGAAGCTAAGTCGATGGAGATACTGATGTTGCAAAACGCAAACTGCAGAAGGGTCCCAACCCAACATGTCATTGGTCCATTCCCTCCACTGATGCTTCATGACCCAATGAGGTCCCCGCCATTTTTATGCTAAACTGAGTGTCTGGCTAAGAAGACTATTCTAATGACTATATAATTACAATTAATGGCTCTAGTTACCTTGTGGTTTTGCTAAATGTGCAGAAATATCTCAGGTGTCCAATACCAAATAATTTGTATCTGATGGCGATCTATGGTTCTACCTAGAGGACAAGGAGAATTATTATACATAAAACAGAAACAATCATTTCTGGAAGTAATAATTAAAATGATTTTCTTACAACAAAAAGCAATATAGATATTCAATTTACCACAAAAGGTTTTACTATTGCTAGGGGAGGCTTTGGAGGGGATTTGATTGAAGAATAATGTAAAGTGGAGGACATTGTTTTAAGTCAATGGGAAGTGGAATGAGAGGAGAATCTGAGGAAGAATTTTTGGTGGTTGGAATCTGGAATGTAATGCTTGAGGGGATAATGGATGCAGACTCACACAGCAATTAAGTAGCAGTAGACATGCACTGGAATCACTAAGGCACGGGATGCTACAATTGCTGGTAAATGAGCTTAATATCGATAGGTTTAAGAAAGAACTGCAGATGCTAGAAAAATCAAAGGTAGTCAAAAATGCTGGAGGAACTCAGCGGGTGAGGCAGCATCAATGGAGAACTTCTCTACATCGGCGAGACCAAGCGCAGGCTCGGTCATCGCTTTGCCCAACACCTCCGCTCAGTTCACACTAACCAACCTGATCACCCAGTGGCTGAAGACTTCAACTCCCCCTCCCATCCTATCTGACCTTTCTGTCCTGGGCCTCCTCCATGGCCAGAGTGAGGCCCAGCGCAAATTGGAGGAACAGCACCTCATATTTTGCTTGGGTGGTTTACATGTGGTAAGAACATTGACTTCTCTAATTTCAGATAGTCCCCGCTATCTCCCTCCTTCCCAGCTCTCCCACAGCCTACTGTCTCTGCCTCTTACTTTATTTGTCCCACTCCCCCCCCATCCCCATATCAGTCTGAAGAATGGTCTCTACCCGAAACATCGCCCATTCCTTCGCTCCATAGATGCTGCCTCACCCGCTGAGCTCCCCCAGCATTTTTGTCTACCTTTAGTATCGATGGGTGTTTGATGTTTCTGTGCAGAATGAAATTATGTCATTATGTCCAGACGATATAAACTCAGTTTTGTGAGTTCTGTTCTGGCCTTTGAGAAGAAGTTATCACCTGATCAGTTTGCTTATCTGCGGGGTAAAATTGTGATTTGGGGAAACTGTATTGAATGTATGTATAGCCTCCGAGAATGCCGGATTGAGTTTTGTATGGATCATGTATTGTATATATTTATTTTTTGAATAAAGTATATCTTGAAATTAAAAAAAAAAAGTTTATCTGCAGCAATGGAGGTTCATTGTTTGACCTTATTGCCCTGGGCCAGGAAAAGCCTTCTGCTCACTCTGCAGTGACTACCGATAAATGCGTGGGTATTGCTGTTAGATATGGTGCACTCCACCATGTACAATGGATTCACAGATCATCATGTCGCCCATTTGGCCAATCTCTATGTGGGTGGCCACTCGTTAAGTGTCAGAAAGCAGCTTGACAGTGCTTGATGGCATTATATTCGACTGTGTGATGCGTCCACTCAACAAGAGTACAGCTGCACTTTCCAGAAGGTCACCGATTGTATTCAGGAGTTGGAACCTTGTCTCATAATGTTTCACTCCAAAGCAGCGGAAAAAAAAAAATTGTCAGCACCCCCTCATTCCTAACGCTCTCTCCCACATCAACTGTTGCTCTGGGTGAGAGCAATCAACTCAGCAAAGATTGGGACACAGAATCAGGTCATCTTCACACCAACCAATTGGGTTAGGTCTGTAAGCATTTTGCAGAACAATATGGATATTTATTGGCATACAGGTCTAAATGATCCCAGTTTGTTGACATTCAAAGTGATGCACAGGCTCGGACCACCTAGTCTGTGGTGAATCTGTAAGCTTTTCTTTCGTAGCACTCAGCTGTAAATAAATTTGTTTACTATCAGTGAAAGCACACTATAAATGAGTTCTTGTTTGGGCTTTATCATGTTTGCCAAAATTGATTTGTCTGCTTATTCACTGACCTGATGATTATCTCTGTTCTTTCTGCCGCTAAATAAAGACATGAAATCATTGTAGATGACTTATTAGAGAGACAGTAACACTATTGTTGCCCATTATAGGCTGTTTTTTGCTTCTCTCAGCAAACAAACTCAAAAGCTTTCTAGACTGAATATTCCAGATGGGTTGTAATACCAGCAGCTGTTAACTCCTTCTATAGTTTTTATCACAATTTTCTCCTTTTCTTTCTGGAAGGTTTTGTCTTCTTCGAGTATTCTTATCTAGGCCCTGGGTATTTTACAGAACATGACTCAAACAGGCTTGGGAGAGAAAGCTAGGGTTGCCAACTTTCTCAGTCCCAAATAAGGGACAAAAGGTCAAAATGAGGGACAAATTCCCAACGGCAATTTGTCGACCGCCTAGGCCGTGGCTGGGTGGGTGAATGATGAGTTGGCCCGGGTGCTGGACTGCACACAAAGCCCAGCCAGCGGGCCAGCTGGGGAGTTTTGGCTCAGCCTGCCCCATCCAACTCAAGTCTGGCACCCCATCCAACTCATGAACCCATGATCGGTCTTGAGAAGGAGGGGTGGTGCAGTCGGTGGTAATCGAAGGTCCGAAGGTCGGACAGCTGGCCGGGCTGCCGACCGACGGGACCACGGCCGAGGTCCTGCTGCTGCTGCACTCCATGGGACGGCTGAGGCGGGGCCAGACGCGGCGATCCGACCCGAAGATCCCCGCGACGTGAGAAGTAGCAGTCAAATACGGGACAAGTGTGGTCCCGTACGGGATAAACCAATTTAGCCCAATATATGGGATGTCTCGACTAATACGGGACAGTTGGCAACCTTATGTAGAAACTCCCGCTCTATCCTACAAAACTAAGCCCACGTACCAGTGATATTTTGATACGGACTTAACTCAATAATTTGATAGACACAAAATGCTGGAGTAAATTGGCGGGACAGGCAGCATCTCTGGAGAGAAGGGATGGGTGACGTTTCGGGTCAAGACCCTTCTTCAGACTGAGTCGGGGGAGAAGGAAATGAGATATGGAAGGGTACAAAGAACATGTAAGGTGTGAAAAGAACAGATAGAAGCAGATGATGATCACGGAAATGTACAATAGTTCATTGTTGGCCGAGGGGAAGGTGACAAGGAGGCATGCAAACAGGAAAATTAATCAGGAGGACAGTGAAATTAGTCGGAGAACTAGGGTGAGGAGGGACAGAGAGAGAGGAAAAGCAAGGGTTACTTGAAGTTAGAGAAATAAATCTTCATATCACTGGGTTATAATCTTCCCAAGAGAAATATGAGGTGCTGTTCAGTAAAACTCAGCAAAGATCAGATGTTAATCCGAGAACCAAGTAAATAGTAATTGAGCACTAACGCGTGGACCTTTCTTGTGGCTACATTTAGTTATCGGTGTAATACCAAATTGGACTTAGTAAAATTGGAATTTGTAGGAAGAAGATTTGAAGGGCAGATTTCACCTTGATCGGGTGTCTAATACCAGGGGAAAAGTCTTAAGAAAAACGGTCGGAGACAAGGAGAAATATCTTCATTCAGAAGGTCACAGGCCTATGAAATTCACTCTGGCAACGATCTGTGGATGTTCAGTGATTGAGGATATTCAAGGATGGGATCGATAGATTTCGGTACTGTGGGGAATGGTGTGAAAGAGGGTGAAGTACAGGATTAGACCTGAAATCGATGGACAAAGCCGTCTCAAGGGGCTCTATGGCCTACTTCTATTGGTGCTGAGCTGGCTGATTTTAGTTGGGGCTGCAATAACGCGATACGGTTGGTTTCTGTATGGCCAAGGCAAGGAGTTTAGAAGATGGTACTACCCCCGATTATCATCCAATAACTCTTGCTGGAGAGCAAAACTGTCTGGGCCTTCAGTACAAATTCCGACAAGTTTAACTATAATATTCACTATAGTATGACATATTGGCAAATGTTCACTGGACTGAGAGAGGAAGAATGGGCCATAAGGAAGTATTGTCCTGCAAGCTCCTAATACCAGAGGAAGCACACCTCATTTTATCAATTCAGCAATGGGACTATCTGCAGGACTCGTACCACAGCCCCATTCATCAGTGTGTCAGACTCAATAACAATCAGCACGGGAGCACCTCAAGGCTGCGTGCTCAGCCCCCTGCTGTACTCACTCTATACTCATGACTGCGTAGGCGGTCACAGTGCGAACTCCATTATCAAGTTCGCTGACGACACCACTGTAGTGGGACGTATCACTGATGGGGATGAGTTGGAGTACAGAAGAGAGATCGAGCGACTGTCCATATGGTGCCAGCACAATAACCTGGCCCTCAACACCAGCAAAACCAAGGAACCGATTGTGGACTTTGGAAGGAGTAGGATGGGGACCCACAGTCCTGTTTATATCAACGGGTCGATGGTTGAAAGGGTCAAGAGCTTAAAATTCCTGGGCGTGCACATCTGTGAAGATCTTTCCTTGTCCGAGAACACAGATGCAATTATTAAGAAAGCTCATCAGCGCCTCTACTTCCTGAGAAGATTACGGAGAGTCGGTCTGTCAAGGAGGACTCTTTCTAACTTCTACAGGTGCGCAGTAGAGAGCATGCTGACTGATTGCATTGTGGCTTGGTTCGGCAACTTGAGTGCCCTGGAGAGGAAAAGACTACAAAAAGTAGTAAACACTGCCCAGTCCATCATCGGCGCTGACTTTCCTTCCATCGAGGGGATCTACCACAGTCGCTGCCTCAAAGGCTGGCAGCATCATCAAGGACCCACACGACCTTGGCCACACGCTCATCTCCCTGCTATCTTTGGGTAGAAGGTATAGGAGCCTGAGAACTGCAACGACCCGGTTCAGGAATAGCTCCTTCCCCACAGCCATCAGGCTATTAAACCTGGCTCGGACAAAACTCTGAACATTAATACCCCTCCATCTGTTATTTGCACTTTATTAATTTATTGATTAATGTGTGTATTCAAGTATATAATTGTAGTCAATGCCTACTATGTTCTGTTGTGCTATGCAAAGAAAGAATTTCACTGTCTTGTCAGGGACACATGACAATAAACTCTTTTGACTTTTGACTCTTCATTCTTTGCCCTGGTCTTACATAACGTTTGCAATGTAATACTAATGATTCAAAGGTGCTTCACAAAATGTCTTCACAACATTTGATACAGCGCCATCAATAAAGAGAACATAGTTAACAGGTCCAGTACGTTGTTTTCAAGGATCAAGTTAATATACACGAGAGAATCTGAGGTAATTCTTTGAAGCGCAGGAGAATTGCACTGACAAAAAACTGTTGAGAAACACTTTTTTGTTTCTTCTGTGTATGTAAGTACTCAGTGAAATTACAATAATACTGTAAAAAATACTGAAAAAATCTCCCACAATAGGCAGTGCATCTTTGGCAACCAGGCCATTGAGGACAGTATTTTTTTTAAAAACTAAGAATAGTTTTTAGTCTTCAACCTTCGTGAGCCTGAATTGTGATATTAATAACTCACCCAACATAAAGAACAACGCGACTAAGTCAGGATACAAAGTCCAGTGGCTTTATAACAGGGGTTCGGTCAATATGGATGGGTGTGTTATTTTGTGAAGGGAACTCAGGTAAAATAAGTGAGATGAGTAATTAAGCTATGAGGAATAATTAGTGTTGTTTTTTTCTGAGACTTTTTTTAATTAAGGTATTCCGTTGGGTATAATTACAACATCCCAGTGTTGTTGTGTGTACAAAATACTGCAAACACGAGGTTGATTTAGGCCATTTTATTGTGATAACACTACCTTTCTAAGAAACTTGGAGGAAAAAAAAGGGTATGCATTTCCTTCTGAGTTTGCGATAATAAATCACACATTGGAAACATCAGAATGAAAACATTCCTCGCAGTCTCAGGAATGCACATTCTATGTTGTGGCAGAATCAGCTTTTCTCCCCCTCACTAGCTGCCTCTTTCAAAGATATTTGTACGTATCGCACGTTTTTCAGATGTGATGCTGGGCAAAATCTAACAGGAAGCTTCAAAGCCAAGGTCTTTTATGTCCTCTGGATGCTGTGTAGACACTTGTGCATCCGTGACAACTGGACACAGAACAGGTGCAGAAATCCTGGCTGATTCTCCCCAGAGTACAAGGGTCAGAATCTTATTGTCGCACCCAACTCCTGCTCCAACTAACCACATACACAGCAGGAGTCAAATTCTGGTTCCACAAGGGAACAAAGACATGTTTAGACCTAGATAACTGCATGCATTTTGGTTTGTTATTGCCAGTAAATTACAGGGGTTGAGTCTCGAAAATTTGCTAATGCATAAAAATTGATTTTGGTTCCTTTGATCCTCCCAGTTTTGCAGCAGCACCTGCGACACAACATAATGAAAGGTCCCGTTTATCACAAGGAGGTATGTTGTTGCCCTGCAGCCAAATCTTTTGACGATCTTTTTTTTGAGTGCAGGAAGGAAAATAGAACAAGATCACAATTTGTTTTTAAAATAGTTAAATAAAGTTTTACTAACCTCAGCAACAAGAAATACATGCTTTTCTACTTGTTAGAATAAAAATTAAGGTCATTTATGACATAAAGTTTACTCTTTTGATGTATACAAGATCACGTTGGCATGATCTATGGGTGTATAGTTAATAATTTACTACTGATAGTATTAGGATTTTATAAAAAACGATACGGGTTCATAGGTTGTGGATTCGGAACCTGCTGCTGGGGTAACCCAGGTGAGTAACGGTAATGCTTTGTACAGAGGGCAGATATTGTGATCACTATATGACAATGGTGGATAGAACGAGTGTTTAATTTGTGATGGGATGCCAGTCAAGCAGATTCAATGCACTGATTAGTGTTGGGCTTTAAGCATTGCTGGAGTTGCATTCATTCAGGCAAATGGAATATATTGGTGTTGGTGCGGTTTTGCCTTGAGATATCTGCTGTAGGTGGTCCAGATGAGTACGGGCAGTCACGGTGGAGCAGGGGTAGAGTTGCTGCCTTACAGCGAATGCAGCGCCGGAGACCCAGGGATCGATCCCGATTACGGGTGCTGTCTGTACGGAGTTTGTACATTCTCCCGTGACCTGCGTGGGTTTTCTCCGAGATCTTCGGTTTCCTCCCACATTCCAAAGCCGCAAGGCCCTGTCCCACTTACGTGTCCTTGGCACGCAAATTACGCAACCTCGTCGTCGCGTTGATGAGCACGGGTTTCGTGTGGCCGCGCGGGGCCGGTCCCAGTGAGAAGTGCGGAGGGGTATGTAGTTGTGCGCGACATCGCGCGGCACTCCGAAATTTTGTAGCGACAAAATCTTCGCGCGCCACCGGCCTGTCGCATAACTGACAGCCAAAGTCGGACAGGCCCAAGACCCTGGCGCGACGCAACGTCTCACCTCCAACAGCAGCAGACACAGGCAAACGATCGCCGAACTCGGCCTGAGGCTCACGGCCGTTGCGGTCTGGATCCGCCCCCACACCTACTCCCAGAGCGGGGCCAAGAAAATTGAAGATAGACACAAAATGCTGGAGTAACTCAGCGGGACCGGCAGCATCTCTGGAGAGAAGTAATGGGTGACGTCGCTGGACCGTCGCGCCTCAATGCGACCTCGAGGTCACGTAAATGGGACAGGGGCTGTACAGGTTTGTAGATTAATTGGCTTGGTAAATGTAAAAATTGTCCCTAGTGCGTGTAGGATAGTGTTAGTTTGTTAGGATCGCTGGTCGGCATGGACCCAGTGGCTCGAAGGACCTGTTTCCGTGCTGTGTCGCTACACTAAAAAAAAAGAATCAATGCTGTTTTACACTCGGATAACTCTTTATCACTGAGAAAGGTGGTGGAAACCCATGATAATTCCATCCAGGAGTAATGAAGTGACTATGAAACCTGCTCGTCTTGCAGCTCAATGCAACATTTGATATCTTGTAGTGAGCTATAACGATGTGGACAGTCTGAGATTGCATTGAAGTAAATCCCAGTCGTTGTAAGGGTATGGTAGTGTCCCTGAGGTAGACATTAGAACAAAACCATACTGTTGTGTACTCTGAAAGGCACAAAGTGTTGAAGTAACTCAAGAGGTCAGGCAGCATCAAGGGAGAACATGGATAGGTGGTGTTTCAGGTCAAGACCCTTCTTCAGACTGGAGAAGGGTCTTGACCCAAAATGTCACTTTTTCCCGTTTATCCAGAGATACTGCTTGACGTTTCGGCCTAAACATTGCCTATCTCCTTCGCTCCATAGATGCTGCTGCACCCGCTGAGTTTCTCCAGCATTTTTGTGTACATGCTGCTTGACTTGTTGAGTTACTCCAGCGCTTGTGTATTAACCAACGTCTGCAGTTCCAAGTTTCTACATACTGTCATGCGTGTGTGTGCGTGTGCATGTGTGTACCTGATCCACTTCTAGTTAACAAATCAATTGCTGATGGAAACATTGTCTTTGCTCAGATTTAAAGCATAGCCCCCAGGCAAAAGTTCTGAAGCGACTACATTGTTAGAGGACACAATACACTGCAACTGGTGGAATCTAGCGCAAAGCTAAAATTGCTGGGTGAACTCAGATAACTTCTGGGACGAGAAATTAACAAATTACATCTCAGGACAGGATACTTCTTCAGACTGATGGAGTAGGGGGGCAGGGAGCTGGAACAGAAAGGTAAATCATGGCTGTAATAGGATACAGGTGATCAGCAGATGGGTGCAGATAGTGTCTGGAAGTCTTTTTGTGTATGGCGTGCACAGCCTAAAGTTGCAGGTCAACTTGTTCTATTTGATCTTGTTTGCACATGTCGGGTTGATTGCATTAGTCGAAACAGGGTGGACCACGTGAAGGTTGCAATCTCCCATCCCATGTCTAGAAATGAAAAGAAAACAAAAAGGATGTCAGTTAAGGAAGGAAGAGGAGGAGTGAAGATGGACACAAAATGATGGGAGTAACTCAGCGGGACAGGCAACATCTCTGGAGAGAAGGAATGGGTGACGTCTTGGGGCGAGACCATTCCTTCTCTCCAGAGATGCTGCCTGTCCCGCTGAGTTCCTACAGCATTTAGTGTCTACCTTCGATTTAAACCAGCATTTGCAGTTCTTTCCTACACAAGAGGAGTGAAATATAAAGCTGGTGGGAAGGACATGGGTGGAAGGGGATGGGAAAGAGGGGGATAAGGGACTCGAGGCAGGGAAGGCTGCGAGGGAAACGAAGGAAGAGGAGAAAGGAACATGGTGGCCGGTTGGCAGGAGAAAGGTGTGAAAAGGGGGGGATTGGGGTATATATTTGAAATGGAAAAATTCAATGTTCATGGTGTCTTTTCTACTGTTTGAAGAACTGGACCAACGAATGATCTACATCTTTTGGAGAAGGGGAAAAATCATACTAAAAAATTGACCCCACATCCAATGGCCAGTTGTACCAAAATCAATAGGTCTCGACCCGAAACGTCACCCATTCCTTCTCTCCAGATGCTGCCTGTCCAGCTGAGTTACTCCAGCATTTTGTGTACCAATATCAACATAGTTTTTAGTAAATATACCGTACTGATAAATTTGCAATTTTCTGTATCAGTAGCATGCCTCTTTTCAGATTGTTGCACTTTGAACAATTTCTAAAATTTATTGTTGCAAAAGAATTTAAGTGTCATCCAGTTCAGTTGTATGAGGATGGTTATGCATGTACATACAAATTAAGTTCAATACTCAGGGGCCAGAACTAATTCAAGACAGCATACCTCATCCATATAAACGTGTTTGGAAAGGCATGTAATTTATTTTTGGCATTCAAATTGATAAACTATTTTTCCGTGACAACATGCTTTAATTCTCTCCATTCATGAACACACCAACTACACCAGAATGAGTTTATCCCATTTTAAAAGAGTGCTTTGAAGCCACCTTCTTGTGGTGAAGGAAATCCCAGAGTGTAGGGAAAAGTGTTAAGGATTCAGATAAAGAAGTATTAACATATGAAGGTATGGCTTTGTATTCCAAGTCACAGTGTTGGGTAACAGTCAAGTCAAGAGAGTTTATTGTCATGCGTCCCAGATAGAACAATGACATTCTTGCTTGCTGCAGCACAACAGAACATTGTAGGCATAAATACAGATCAGATCTGTGTGTCCATATACCATAGGCCATATATATATACACATAAACAGATAAAGTGCAATAGGCTGTTATAGTTCAGAGTTTGTATGATGGCGAGTTTAATAGGTTGATGGCTGTGGGGAAGTAGCTATTCCTGAACCTGGATGTTGCAGATTTCAAGCTCCAGTACCTTCTACCTGATGGCAGTGGAAAGATGAGTGTGTGGCCAGGATGGTGTGGGTCCTTGTTGATGCTGGCAGCCATTTTGAGGCGGCGACTGCGATAGATCTCATCGATGGAAGGGAGGTCAGAACCTATTTTCTATGTTTCTATGATTGCATCAGTGTTCTGGGACCAGGAAAGATCTTCGGAAATATGCACGCCCAGGAATTGGAAGTTCTTGACCCTTTCCATCATCGACCCGTTGATATAAACAAGACTGTGGGTCCCCATCCTACCCCTTCCAAAGTCCACAATCAGTTCCTTGGTTTTGCTGGTGTTGAGAGCCAGGTTATTGTGCTGGCACCATTTGGTCAATCGGTCAATCTCACTTCTATACTCTGACTCGTCCCCATCAGTGATATGTCCCACAACAGTGGTGTCGTCGGCGAACTTGATGATGGAGTTTGCACTTTGTCCGGCTATGCAGTCATGAGTATAGAGTGAGTACAGCAGGGGGCTGAGCACGCAGCCTTGAGGTGCTCCCGTGCTGATTGTTATTGAGGATGACACATTTCCACCAATACGGACAGACTGTGGTCTGTGGATGAGGAAGTCGAGGATCCATTTGCAGAGGGATGCGCAGAGACCCAGATCTGAGAGCTTGGTAGCCAGCCTGGAGAGGATGCCGAGGCTGTAGTCAATGAATAACAGCCTGACATATGAGTTTTTGGTGTCCGAGTGGTCCAGAGCAGAGTGGAGAGCCAGTGGGATCGCATCCACCGTTGATCTGTTGTGGCGGTAAGAGAACTGCAGTGGGTCCAGGTTTTGTCGAGGTACGAGTTGATTTGCGCTATGATCAGCCTCTCAAAGCACTTCATTAACAGGGAGGGAATGTACAAGTGGTGGTGTTCCCGTATGCCTGCTGCCCTTATTTGTGATGTTAACGGTTGCAATTTTGGAAGATGTTGTGGGATTAGCCCAGGTAAGTAATTGTGGAAGAGTTCTCACATTGGCCTCATTAGCTACCTCAGAACCCACAAACCACAGTGGAAGCAAGTCATTCACAATCCTGAGGAACTAGCTCAGGAGAAGAGAAGGCTCGAGTTGCAGGTGAGTCACTTGTTTTTCATCTGCTCTGGTAGCCATGGTATCTATTTGGCTGGCCTAGTTGGATTTCTAGTCAAAGATGATGCCCAATATGTTGATGGTGGGTAGACAAAAAGCTGTGGAAACTCAGCGGGTGAGGCAGCATCTTTGGAGGGAAGGAATGGGTGACATTTCGGGTCGAGACCTTTCTTCAGACTGGCCCAATGTTGATGGTAGGATACTTGGTAAAAATTACCAATGATTATCAGAGGTAGATGACTACACTCCTTCTTGTTTGAAATGATCATTAGCCGGTACCTCTGTGTTTCGAAGATTCATTTACAATAATCTTACAGACATATTCCTCCTGAGGCCCATCCAGGGCATTCTCTGGATTTGACGCTCCATCTCCCGACTGTTGAGTCAATCTCCCCATTGTCACACTAAGCCAAAGACACCTTGAACTGTTTTGTGCGCGAGGTGAAATTCTCTGTTGCTATTTTTGAGAAATCTCTGCTTAAAATTCTATGAGTAACCGTTTAAAAGCTCTGCAAGTATCATCAGTGAAAGGCATTCATGTTCTGCTGCCATTAGTAATAACCTGAGTAGGTGTTTTGGTTAAGTCAGGAATCTTTGGCTTGCAAGTTTAAAGTTTTGGACAACAATAATCTGGAACAGAATGCATCTCTTTGTTTATGTAAGGTAATATGTGTCAATATGTAGCACCATCTGCTGTGTGGAAATGCAAGTGTTTTATACAATTTCCACTGATCCTTAATTCAGAATGTTGTTATTGGACTATTATTTCCACCTGTACAGAGATGCAGTGAAAAGCTTTTTGTTTGTTCATATCCTATCAAATAAAATCATTCTATACATGAGTACAATCAAGTCATACATAAGTACAGCAGGTAGTGTAAAGAGGAAAATACCAGAGGGCAGAATACAGTGTTAGTGCATTACACTTACAAAGGAAAAGTTTGCAATGAGGTAGGTTGGAAGATCGGGACTACACCCTATTTTATGGGAGCACTGTTCAGTGGTCTGGTAACAGGGAAGAGTAGCTATTCCTGAATCTGGTGGTATATGCTCTCAGTCTTTTATAGAAACATAGAAAATAGGTGCAGGAGGAGGCCATTCGGCCCTTCGAGTCAGCACCACCATTTATTGTGATCATGGCTGATCGTCCGCTATCAATAACCCGTGCCTGCCTTCCCCCCATATCCCTTGACTCCACTAGCCCCTAGAGCTCTATCCAACTCTCTCTTAATTTTTGCATCTTCTCCCCAAGGGAAGCCTGAAGAAGGAATAACTCGGGTGAGAAAGGTTCTTGATTATGCTGCTTGCTTTCCCAAGGCTGCGTGGCATGTAGATGGAGTCGATGGTGGGGACACCCGCCTGTGAAATGGACTGGGCTACACAAGTCTAGGTAATTTCTTGAAAGGAATAGACCCTTTACATATTTTTCAGCATTTCAAAGTACTTTAGAACCAATTAAATACTTCTGAAGTGTAGTCAAAGTTGCAATTTTAGCAATACAGCATTCATTTTGTACACAGCAAGCTCCCATAATTAACAATCAGATAATGATCAGATAATCTGTATTAGGGATTTTGACTGTGAGATAATTATAGGCATGACAACAGGGATAGCTCCACTACTCTTCAAATGATACCATGGCACCTTTTACATTTTAATTAACACTTCTGTCGGGTCATACCTTCCACGCCCCAGTAAAGCATCAGCCTGGAATTTTGTGCTGAAGTTGCTGGAGTGTAATTTGAATGTCCAACCTTCTGACTCAACTCTTACCAGGTGAGGCACAGCTGACACCTGACACGGGAGGGTCACTAGTCATCTTGCAAAGCAAACTTTGAAAATTCATGCTTTAGAATTATTCTGATTTTTAAGTTGGCTTCTTGTTAGAGTATAATACTGTCTTCGAGATTTTCCCACCTTTGTATGGGAATTTTGTTTGTGCAAGGGTAAATATCCACTGATTAATTCTATATGGCTACTGTATATAAACGTAGATGTGAAAAGGCTTCATGATTGTGCGTTGCCTGATTATCTATAAAATATCTGCAAAGAAGAGCACACAATAGACAATAGGTGCAGGAATAGGCCATTCGGCCCTTCGAGCCAGCACCGGCAATCAATGTGATCATGGCTGATCATCCCCAACTAGTACCCGGTTCCTGCCTTCTCCCTATATTCCCTGACTGTTATATTTAATAAAACATCACATTTAATAAAGACACACACATGCACATGCACGAAAGCAAGGCGTACTGAACACAGTTAACCATCTCAGAGTCGTACAATTATACAAAATATGACATAAAAGGCCATAAAAGGATAAAAGCTTGGTTGGAATGGTCTTAAAAGGGGTAAGAAAGATGGATAAACAGAGACTTATCGAGGAATTGAGAGCTAAATCCCTTGGCTACCTGCGGGAGGTTACGTTTGGGGATAATCAAGAGGCCAGATCTAATCTCCTGATATTGGAAATGACTGAAATAGGATCAACTTAAAATTTAAATTAAAACACTGCTTCATTGGGACCCAAATAGATCAAGAAGCACAGGGATGACAGGCAAATGTGAGAAATGAGGGCAATGCCAGCATGGTTTTGGATGAGGTGATATTTAGAGGAGGTAGCAAGGAAGGCATTGTTAAAATCAACTTCAATGCAAGAAGGTTTGGATGAAGGTAAGGCAGTGACAATAGGTGGTTACAGGTGATAGTGACAATAGGTGATTGTGGTGATAACGTGAAAGTGAAGAGAGTCAAGAGAGTTTAATTGTTGTATGCACTGGGAACAGAGTTTTATCCGGTACATATGATAATTTAATTTGTGACTTTCTTGATCTGGAAGAACTCAACAGGTTAGGCAACATGTGTGGAGGGAACAGACAGGCAACATTTTGGGTTGGGGCCCTTCTTCAGACCGATTGTGGTATAGGAGTGAAAGCTGGGAAGCTCTCGAGGGAGGTGGGATGGAGCTATAACACCATGACTAGGTCATCTTGGGATCGAACGTGAAATCAAGGTTATATCAAATCCAGTAAATTTTAAGCAAAAGAATATTGTCAGAGTCCAAAGAACTGAATGGGTAACAGGGAGTTTAGTTTATTGTCACATGTACCGAGGTACAGTGAAAGGCTTTTGTTGCGTGCTAACCAGTCAGCGGAAAGACAATACATGATTACAATCAAGCAATTCACAATGTACCGATACATGGTAGGGGAATAATGTTTAGTGCAGAATAAAGCCAGTAAAGTCTGATCAAAGATAGTCCAAGGGTCACCGATGAGGTAGAAAGTAGTTCAGGATTGCTCTTTAGCTGTTGAACCGAAGACATTGACTTCAGCTTCCTCAATATTTAACCAGAAGAATTCTCTTCTCAAATGATATTGAATGACAGACAAGAGATAGACTTGCAGACATGCACACATTTTTCAGCAGATCACTGGACAGCTATTAAGAGTGGAAATCTGGCTGATTGCCTCCAACATAACTCAAGGCCAAGTAGGATGGCCTTGGCTGAGATTCATTCGTTCTGTAAAGTTTGGGAAACAAATCTGGTCTTTATTGCTCAGCACCCCACTTAACCAAGTGAGGCACCAGGAAAATTCTCAACCTATGTGACTGGAATTAATATTTGGAAAAAAATACGCAAGTGGAAAGCAATGACTAAACAAAATAAATTATATGCCCTTTTAAAACTCTGCATCAACAAACCCCCATCAAATTCCCTCCGCATTCATTTAATTTTACGGAAGCATGCAGTCCTAGTGTCCAAGAGAGGAGGTCCTGAAAGGAGAATTTAGGGAGTTAGGAAGAGTGTTAAGGAGAAGGACCGCAAAGGTAACAATCTCAGGATTACTGCCTGTGCCACGCGACAGTGAGAGTAGGAATGGAGCATGGTGGAGGATGAATGCGTGGCTAAAGGACTGGTGCAGAGCGCAGAGATTCAGGTTTCTGGATCATTGGGACCTCTTTTGGGAAGGTGTGACCTGTACAAAAAGGATGGGTTGCACTTGAACCCGAGGGGAACCAATATCCTGGTGGGGAGATTTGCAAAGGCTACTGGGGAGACTTTAAACTAGATCGGTTGGGGGGAGGGACTCAAATAGAGAAGGCAAGTAGTCCGTTTGTGAGGCAGGAGGCAGAGAAGCAGTCAGACGCAACACGTAGGGAGGAAAGAAGAAAAAAATAACAAATGGAAAATAAGAAGTGGAGGGTTTCTTAAATGTGTGAGCAGAGAGACAGAGGGGTGTAAAATGAGGATAGGAGCAATAGGTAGCGAGGTGAAAAGTGGCAGGAAAACAAATCCAGGGCAAAAATCTAAAAGGGCCACTTTTCAACATAATTGTAGAAGGGCCAAGAGTGTTGTAAAAACAAGCCTGAAGGCTTTGTGTCTCAATGCGAGGAGCATTCGTAATAAGGTGGATGAGTTGAATGTGCAGATAGCTATTAATAATTATGATATAGTTGGGATCACGGAGACATGGCTCCAGGTGACCAAGGCTGGGAGCTGAACATCCAGGGATATTCAATATTCAGGAAGGATGGACAGAGAGGAAAAGGAGGTGGGGTAGCGTTGCTGGTTAGAGAGGAGATTAACGCAATAGAAAGGAATGACATTAGCTTGGAGGATGTGGAATCGATATGGGTGGAGCTGCGAAACACTAAGGGGCAGAAAACGCTAGTGGGTGTTGTGTACAGGCCACCTAACAGTAGTAGTGGAGTTGGGGATGGCATCAAACAGGAAATTAGAAATGCGTGCAACGAAGGTAAAACAGTTATAATGGGTGACTTCAATCTACATATAGATTGGGTGAATCAAATTGGCAGGGGTGCTGAGGAAGAGGATTTCTTGGAATGTATGCAGGATACTTTTCTAAACTAACATGTGGAGGAACCAACGAGAGAGCAGGCTATTCTAGACTGGATATTGAGTAATGGGGAAGGGTTAGTTAGCAGCCTTGTTGTACGTGGCCCCTTGGGCAAGAGTGACCATAATATGGTTGAGTTCTTCATTAGGATGGAGAGTGACATTGTTAATTCAGAAACACAGGTCCTGAACTTAAAGAAAGGTAACTTTGAGGGTATGAGACGTGAATTGGCTAAGGTGGACTGGCAATTGATTCTTGAAGGGTTGACGGTGGATATGCAATGGAAGGCATTTAAAGACCGCATGGATGAACTACAACAATTGTTCATCCCAGTATGGCAAAAGAATAAATCAGGGAAGGTGGCGTATCCGTGGATAACGAGGGAAATCGGAGATAGTATCAAAGAAAAAGATGAAGCGTACAAATTAGCCAGAAAAAGCAGCCTACCAGGGGACTGGGAGAAATTCAGAGACCAACAGAGGAGGACAAAGGGCTTAATTAGGAAAGGGAAAATGGAGTATGAAAGAAAACTGGCAGGAAACATAAAAACTGACTTCAAAAGTTTTTATCGATATGTGAAGCGCAAACGATTAGTTAAAACAAATGTAGGTCCCTTGCAGTCAGAAACGGGTGAATTGATCATGGGGAACAAGGACATGGTAGACCAATTGAATAACTACTTTGGTTCTGTCTTCACTAAGGAAGACATAAATAATTTGCCGGAAATAGCAGGGGATCGCGGGTCAAATGAGATGCAGGAAATGAGTGAAATCCAGGTTAGCCAGAAAGTGGTGTTGGGTAAATTGAATGGATTAAAGGCTGATAAATCCCCAGGGCCAGATAGGCTGCATCCCAGGGTACTTAAGGAAGTAGCCCCAGAAATAGCAGATGCCTTAGTGATAATTTTTCAAAACTCTTTAGATCCTGGAGTAGTTCCTGAGGATTGGAGGGTAGCTAATGTAACCCCACTTTTTAAAAAGGGAGGGAGAGAGAAAACGGGGAATTACAGACCAGTTAGTCTAACATCGGTAGTGGGGAAGCTGCTAGAGTCAATTATTAAAGATGGGATAGCAGCGCATTTGGAAAGTGGTGAAATCATTGGACAAAGTCAGCATGGATTTACGAAGGTAAATCATGTCTGACGAATCTTATTGAATTTTTTGAGGATGTAACTAGTAGAGTGGATAAGGGAGAAGCAGTGGATGTGTTGTATCTGGACTTTCAGAAGGCTTTCGACAAGGTCCCACACAAGAGATTGGTATACAAACTTAAAGCACACGGTATTGGTGGTTCAGTATTGATGTGGATAGAGAACTGGCTGGCAGACAGGAAGCAAAGAGTAGGAGTGTACGGGTCCTTTTCAGGATGGCCAGACAGTGACTAGTGGGGTGCCGCAAGGCTCAGTGCTGGGACCCCAGCTATTTACAATATACATTAATGATTTGGACGAGGGAATTAAATGCAACATCTCGAAGTTTGCGGATGACACGAAGCTGGGGGCAGTGTTAGCTGTGAGGAGGTTGCTAGGAGGCTGCAGGATGACTTGGATAGACTGGGTGAGTGGGCAAATGCATGGCAGATGCAGTATAATGTGGATAAATGTGAGGTTATCCACTTTGGTGGCAAAAACAGGAAGGTAGACTATTATTTGAATGGTGACCGATTAGGAAAAGGGGAGATGCAGCGAGACCTGGGTGTCATGGTACACCAGTCATTGAAAGTAGGCATGCAGGTGCAGCAGGCTGTGAAGAAAGCGAATGGTATGTTGGCATTCATAGCAAAAGGATTTGAGTACAAGAGCAGGGAGGTTCTACTGCAGTTGTACAGAGTCTTGGTGAGGCCACACCTGGAGTATTGCGTACAGTTTTGGTCTCCTAATCTGAGGAAAGACATTCTTGCCATAGAGGGAGTACAGAGAAGGTTCACCAGACTGATTCCTGGGATGGCACGACTTCCATATGAAGAAAGACTGGATAGACTTGGCTTGTACTCGCTGGAATTTAGAAGATTCAGGGGTGATCTCATAGAGACTTACAAAATTCTTAAGGGGTTGGACAGGCTAGATGCAGGAAGATTGTTCCCGATGTTGGGGAAGTCCAGGACAAGGGGTCACAGTTTAAGGATAAGGGGGAAGTCTTTTAGGACCGAGATGAGAAAATCGTTTTTCACACAGAGAGTGGTGAATCTGTGGAATTCTCTGCCACAGAAGGTAGTTGAGGCCAGTTCGTTGGCCATATTTAAGAGGGAGTTGGATGTGGCCCTTGTGGCTGAAGGGATCAGGTGGTATGGAGAGAAGGCAGGTACAGGATACTGAGTTGGATGATCAGCCATGATCATATTGAATGGCGGTGCAGGCTCGAAGGGCCAAATGGCCTGCTCCTGCACCTAATTTCTCTGTTTCTATGTTAGAAAAATGGTTTGAACAGCAACCAACAACTATGAGAGTTGAAGGTAGACACAAAATGCTGGAGTAACTCAGCAGGTGAGGCAGCATCTCTGGAGAGAAGGAATGGGCGACGTTTCGGGACGAAACCCTTCTTCTGAAGGATCTCGACCCGAAACGTCGCCCATTCCTTCTCTCCAGAGATGCTGCGTCACCCGCTTAGTTACTCCAGCATTTTGTGTTTACCTTCGATTTAAAACCGCATCCGCAGTTCCTTCTTACACAAACTTTGAGAATTATCTGCCTGGCTAAGGAATTGTCTGATCAATTTGTTGTTCTACCAGGTTTTACCTCGAGGGATTTCCACTGCAGCTACTTAACAAAAATAAACCTTAAACAAAGGATTAGTCTTCATCATGGATGACTGCTCCGATGCTGCATTGAGTTTACCGAGTGACGAGCCATGCCTGGAGGGCCCCGTGTTTGATTCTCATCTATGTTGAGGTGACTGATCCTAATTGGCATCTGTGTATGTATCCGGGGTTGGGACGGGTAAATCAGGCAGGTTTCCTGTTCCCGATTACTATCCAGTGACCCTTGCTGCAAAGCAGGTTCGGTTTGGATTGGGACTGTCTACAGTGACTGTTCCTACAGGCAATCCATGCATTCTCACATATAAAGAATCACTACTTTTAACTCGAGGATAGGGATTAGCTGTCAACGTGCAGTAACAACAACAAAATAAAATGCCTTCAGGACAGGAAAGGAGAACAATCAGTGAGAAAATGATGGGAAAAGGTTTCTGTGAAAATGACAGGAGCGCCTTAAATTAATGGTGGTCCTTTACAAGATTTGGATACATTCACATGTTTTCTGTACAAAGTTAGATTCCTCCGTTCCAGAAACTGTCCTCAGGCAAGAACACATCACAAATAAGCTTTCAGGTATAACTATGTGTAGATATATTTTAATTGAATAAAAACTAGCTATCTTAAAATCCCACATGAAGTCTTTGTTACTTTTACCTAATTTGACCATCAAGTAACCTCCCAAAGAAGATGGTTGCTATTAGGGTCTATACCACAGATCCTGGCTACTGTCCCACACATCACCCAAGATGATTTCTTCATGTGTGGCCCGAAACACTGAGTGTCAATTGAGAACTGACTGAGAAGCTATCACAGCCAAATTAGATCTCTCCTTCACTTAATGTCCACCATTTAACACATTCTATCAGGCGTTACAGTCTGGAAAGAAGAACTGGAGGCTTTTTTTGCTTTTGTTTACTTTCCAAATAAATGCCCCATCTCATTTTCTACCCTTGTCTACTGTAGGACTCCATGGTGCCACAAAACACTGTTTCTTCACCATTGACCAACAGTGTTAGCTTTTGCTCAGTGGGAGGCGTTTTAACCTCTGAATCATAAGATTGTGAGTTAAACCACTCATAATTCAGGTCAACCTTTCAGTGCATCACTGAGGAAGTGCCATACTGTTGGGTGTGCTGTATTTCAAGTGAAATATTGATTGAAGACCTTGTTTGGCATCCTTGATGGATGTAATCTAAGATGAGCCTCTGGCTCTACAAATTTCTCAATTGCATATGCAGTATCTTTCGATAGGTTAGTGTTGAATTGGGTAGCATTGGTTCTTGAGCAAGCATTTCTCAGTGAGCAAAAACTCAGAGGTAATGTGAAGCAAGTCTCATGTAGAGTGAACAATTATAATATTTTATTTTAAGTCAATGCAAAATAATTTACACATTACAGTTATTATTGCACATTACAGTTACAATGTTTGGCTAGAGAAACTGGGATTGTTCTCTTTGAAGCAAAGTAGGTCATGTCAAGCTAAATCAAGTTCATTGTCATATGCACAGATATAGTACAAGAATTAGGTCATTCGGCCCATCAAGTCTACTCCGCCATTCAATCATGATTGATCTATCTCTCCCTTTTAACCCCATTCTCCTGCCTTCTCCCCATAACCCCTGACACCCGTACTGATCAAGAATCTATCTATCTCTACCTTAGAAATATTCATTCCCCAACCTCCTCCCCTGCTGTTGAACCCTTCACCACATCTTTGCTCCCTTCCGTCTAGGGCAGGGGTGGGGAACCTTTTTGTGTTGGAATGCCGCATCAAGTTAGCTGAAATCTAATAAGGCCGCATCCAAGAAACTTCAATTAGATATACTTCAAAATGTACATTCTTTTGTTAAAATAGCCCTCACGACTTACTAAAGTTTTAATTGTGGCCGTCAGTTGGGGAGGAATATTTAGTTGAATCTTCTTTTACTCTTTGGTATTTTAAGTACGTTCATTTTAAGATTAAAATAATAAAAGAACAAAAACATATAATAAAAATAAAATGATTTGTTCTACAAAATTTGGATTAATTCAAAAGACCGCACTTAATGGCCTAGAAGGCCGCAGGTTCCCCGCCCCTGGTCTAGGGTTTTACATTTCTTTCAGATATGGTTAAAAATATTATTGAAGACTGTCTCCAGGCATATATTCCCTCCTCTATCTTTGAATGGGCTAACCCACACCATATTTCAAATGAATGTAACATTTTAGAGTGAAGGAAGCAAATATGTGGTGAAAGGTCCACCAGTAGAGGAGAAGGTGTGGCTCCAGAAGAAAATGAGGTCCGAGGGTGGTGAATCTGTGGAAATCATTAAGAAGCAGACAGATACATGGATATGACAGTTTGAAGAGTTTTGGCCCGAAACATTGCCTATCTCCTTCGCTCCTTAGATGCTGCTGCACCCGCTGAGTTTCTCCAGCCTTTTGTGTACCATGGATAGGACAGGTTTAGAGGGATAGGGACCAAGGTGGGACTAGTGTAGCTGGGACATGTTGGTCGGAGTGGGCAAGTTTGGCCAAAGGACATGTTTCCACACTCTATGGATGCCAACCCTAAATTTAGGCAGCTATGCGCCTGCGCACTGGTGCTTATGCGCCTGCGTGTGAAAGTGGCGTGGGTCGAAATTGCGCGGCCAGGTGCGCAGCACGGACACTACCGGCAAAGTGCCGCTGCTGCCGGCAAACCGGGGACACAGTTCACCACGGGGGAACACCGGCGCGGCGGTGTTCCGTAACAGCATGTTTGGCTGCCGGAACACCGTAAAAAGTTTATTTCGCCGGGATAAAATACGGCGAATCCGGGACACTTGGCATCTCTGTATGACTAACCGGTTCAAATCCCAACACCCAGCGGAGTCCCGCCCACTGGGGAGTCCCTCACTTGCCATATGTCCACCGGTGCGGGTGTGAGATGTTACAGGGAGAAGGCAGGAGAATGGAGTTAGGAGGGAGAGATAGATCAGCCATGTTGGAATGGCAGAGTAGACTTGATGTGTGTATAGATATATATATATACACACACACACACACATATATATAATATATACACACACACACACACACACATATATATATATATATATATATATATACACCACACATACGCACACACATATATATATACACACACATGTGTCTGGAGACTGTTTTAAGTTTCTACCTCCTACAGCCCATTGATCATCTATTATTATTGGAATTAAGACCAATTCAAAATAATTAGTCAAGCCTCTGACATTTCTCTACCTCCTCATGTAATGCTTTCCCCAGTTTCATCCTCTAAGGGACCAATGCTTAATTTAGTTAATTTTAGCTTTTTTTTAAAATTATATGCAGAAGCTCTTGGTGTTTGTTTTACCAAAGATTGACACAAAATGCTGGAATAACCCATTGGGTTGGGCAGCTTCTCTGCAGAGAATGGACAGGTGACATTTTGGGTCAGGATCCTTCTTGGTTTCTTGATCCTCCAAAATATTCCAAATTGAATTTAAACTGGAGGTGGTGGAGGGAGGACTTGAGCCAGAAAGGTTTTTTGGGAAGAAAGAGCTGCCTTAAATTTAGTTGGGGGTTACACAAAAGGCTGGAGAAACTCAGCGGGTGCAGCAGCATCTAAGGAGCGAAGGAGATAGGCGACGTTTCGGGTCGAGACCCTTCTTCAGACAAATTTAGTTGCATCTGGTTGGGTAACTATGGTAGGGTGGAGATTAATCTTCTTCAGATTTTGATTGTAGTCAGACCTGCTGAGTTACTCCAGCATTGTGTTCCATTATAGAGTGTAGGAGACCTTTGTTTAACATTATATAAACAAATTAGCACATTTGATGAAGTAATATTCCCTTCAGCATTGCTGTGAAGTTGAAATCCAAGGTTGCTGGACTGAGACTTGAGCCCACAGAACTGTGATCTGTGGCAATGGTTGAACCTTTAAGTAAGTAACTGTTGACATTATATGAAGTATAACATTGTATAGACGGTGGTGAATCTGTAGAAATCATTAAGAAACAGACAGATACATGGATAGGACAGGTTTAGAGGGATATGGACCAAGGTTGGACTAGTGTAGCTGGGACATGTTGCACACAAACTCAAAAAATAAAACAATAGTAGTGGAAACATAATAATAATAATAATAATAAGTCTATTGTAGTTCAGAGCTTATTTGAGGTTGTCGTGTTTAATAACCTGATGATTGCAGGGAAGGATCTGCCTTATGGAAGTCAAATTCTATTTGTCGATATTATTGATAAATATTGATCGGTGTTGCTGGAGATTTCGCCTCATAATTTTATAGACTGAGTTAGTTCGTCAGCCCGCCAAAAAACAAGTGATATTCGCCAGTTGGGCCCAAAATATTTAATACAATAAAATGCACTAAATGTTGAATATGTAGTAGTTTTGCAAGTACAAATTGAAAATACTTAGTGTAATAATATTTGTTTTACCAATGAAATGCATTGTACAAATGGAAAATACTTAATACAATAAAATGCAAGTATTAATTGAAAATACTTAGTGTAATAATATTTGTTTTACCAATGAAATGCATTGTACAAATGGAAAATAATACAATAAAATGCAAGTATTAATTGAAAATACTTAGTGTAATATTTGTTTTACCAATGAAATGCATTGTACAAATGGAAGATAATACAATAAAATGCAAGTATTAATTGAAAATACTTAGTGTAATATTTGTTTTACCACTGAAATGCATTGCACAAATGGAAAATACTTAATACAATAAAATGCAAGTATTAATTGAAAATACTTAGTGTAATATTTGTTTTACCAATGAAATGCATTGTACAAATGGAAAATAATACAATAAAATGCAAGTATTAATTGAAAATACTTAGTGTAATATTTGTTTTACCAATGAAATGCATTGCACAAATGGAAAATACTTAATACAATAAAATGCAAGTATTAATTGAAAATACTTAAGAGTAATAATATGTATTACCAATGAAATACATTGTACAAATGGAAAATACTTAATACAATAAAATGCAAATACTAATTGAAGATACTTAGTGTAATAATGTTTTACCAATGAAATGCATTGTACAAATGGAAAATACTTAATACAATAAAATGCAAGTACTAATTGAAAAAGTGTAATAATATGTTTTGCCAATGAAATGCATTGTACAGATGGAAAATATGTGTTTTTATATGTGTTTTACCCCAAAAAGTGATAGTAGTTTTGCAAATAAAATCTGAACCAAATAGTGTTTCCGCCCGGGGTCGAACCGGGGAAATAACCCAGAATCGTGTTAAAATTTCCCTCCCTCCTTCCCAAATGATTTAAAAAACAAAAACGAAAGCCGGCTCCAGCTACTAAGTTGCATCGTCTTACTGGCGTTGGCTGCCGCTCCTCAGTCCGGCACAAAGGTCGCACGGCGGCGCCGGTTTGTTTTGGCGCCAACGCGGTGGAAGACGACGACAGGGCCGGCGCGCGGCGGCGGGAAGGCGGGAAGGCGGGAAGGCGGGAAGGCGCTGCCCGCGGTCAGCTTGAAAGGCGCTCATTCCGCCTCTACTCCTATGCGGGTTTCCGTAGTGTAGTGGTTATCACGTTCGCCTCACACGCGAAAGGTCCCCGGTTCGACCCCGGGCGGAAACACTATTTTGTTCAGATTTTATTTGCAAAACTACTATCACTTTTTGGGGTAAAACATATATTTTCCATTTGTATTTCATTGGTAAAACAAATATTATTACAGTAATTATTCCATTGGTAAAACAAATATGATTACACTAAGTATTTTATTTATTTTCTATTTTATTGTATTAAGTATTTTCCATTTGTACAATGCATTTCATTAGCAAAACAAATATGATTACACTAAGTATTTTCAATTAGTATTTTATTGTATTATTTTCCATTTGTACAATGCATTTCATTGGCAAAACAAATATTATTACACTAAGTATTTTCCATTTGTACAATGCATTTCATTGGTAAAACATATTATTACACTAAATATTTTCAATTAGTACTTGCATTTTATTGTATTAAGTATTTTCGATTTGTACAATGCATTTTATTGTATAATGCATTTCATTGGTAAAATAAATATTATTACACTAAGTATTTTCAATTTGTACTTGCAAACTATTACTTATTCAACGTTTAATGCATTTTATTGTATTGTATTTTTAGATTTGTACAATGAATTTATGTTATTGGTAAAACAAATATTATTACACTAAGTATTTTCAATTTCTACTTGCAAAACAACTACTTATTCAACGTTTAGTGCATTTTATTGTATTAAGTATTTTTGATTTGTACAATGCATTTTATTAGTAAAACAAATATTATTACACTAAACATTTTCAATTTGTACATGCAAAACTACTACTTATTCAACGTTTAATGCATTTTATTGTATTAAGTATTATGGACACACTGATCTGTTCTGTAGTCAATGCCTACTATGTTCTGTTGTGCTGAGGCAAAGCAAGAATTCCATTGTCCTATCAGGGACACATGACAATAAACTCACTTGAACTTGAACTTTTCGATTTGTACAACATTATTACACTAGGTATTAAGTATTTTTGATTTGTACAATGCATTTTATTAGTAAAATAAATATTATTACACTAAGTATTTTCAATTTGTACATGCAAAACAACTACTTATTCAACGTTTAATGCATTTTATTGTTAATACTAATATTATTGCACCATTTTCAATTTGTACATTTAGAATGTGCATTTACTAAACAAATAAATCAAATGTTCAATGTATTGCATCTGAGGTTTTCTAATCCTTTGGGAGCTCCGCAGAGCCCACAAACTTTGTTGTATTATCACCAAAGTATTCATTTTCTTTGAGACTAGCATCAGATCATTAGGTGTAGAGCAATTGCCTGCCATAAGTCTGCCTCCAACAGTTTTCTAGTGATGGAGACTGTTTTAAGTTTCTTCCTCCTACAGCCCATTGATCATCTGTTATTATCGGAATGAAGACCAATCCAAAATAATTAGTCAAGTCTCTGATATTTCTCGACCTCATGTGATGAATTCCCCAGTTTCATCCTCTAAGGGACCAATGCTTAATTTAGTTAATCTCATCTTTTTTAATTTATCTGCAGAAGCTCTTAAGTGTTTGTTTTTTATATTATTATTTGTAATTTATTCACAATTTCTATCTTCTCCCTTTTTATAATTATTTGCAATTTCCTTAAAAGGTCCCAATTCTGCAGACTGCTTCTAATCTACACAGCATTGTATGCCTTATCGTTCAATTTGATATCATCCTTTAACTTCTTCAGCGATTTACGAGTAGTAATTCCCATCCTCAAACTGAATTTGAAATTCTCTCATACTATCGTCGTTCTTTCCTTGGGATCCTTTCCTGTAAGGTTATCAATTTATTCACTCGTTAAATAATATCAGATTTGTAATAGCTTACTAATGAAAGGTCTAATAAAATGATCATTGACCTGATACACCATTCAACCCAGATGCTGTGTATTTCCAGCATTTTTGTCTATTTTGGATTTTACACGAATCATTTCACGATCATTTCGTGAAATTATCACAAAATCATTTTGTGATTTCAAAATCATTTGAAATCATGATAAAATGCACTTTATTTTCTTCCTAGTAACATCTGTTTTAGCAGTGTTGACTAATGGTTTAATACTGTTTAAGAAAGAACTGCAGATGCTGTAAAAATCGAAGGCAGAAAAAAATGCTGGAGAAACTCAGCGGGTGAGTTCGGCGAGACCCGAAATGTCATCTATTCCTTCGCTCCATAGATGCTGCCTCACCCGCTGAGTTTTTCCAGCATTTTTGTCTATCAATGGTTTAATATTGTTCAGAAACACACAAATTTGTTTCCACCTTTTGCTGGAACCTTTTGCATTCCCCTGATAGTATGGATAAGACGTAATAAAAAGGAACTGCAGTTGCTGGTTTTACCTAAGATTGACACAAAATGCTGGAATAACTCATTGGGTTGGGCAGCTTCTCTGCAGAGAATGGACAGGTGACATTTTGGGTCATGACCCTTCTTCAGATTTTGAATATAGTCAGACCTGCTAAGTTACTCCAGCATTGTGTTTCCATTATAGGGTGGAGAAGACCTTTGTTTAACATTACATTAAACAATTAGAACATTCGATGAAGCAATATTCCCTTCAGCATTGCTGTGAAGTTCCATTCCAAGGTTGCTGGACTGAGACTGGAACCCACAGAACTGTGATCTGTGGCAATAGTTGAACCTTTTAAGTAAAGTAAGTATGTTTTATTGGCCAAGTATTCACATACAAGGAATTTGCCTTGCTGCTCCGCCCACAAGTAACAACATGACATACAGTGACAGTTACGAATGACTCAGAAAACACTAAACATTAATAATAATAAGACATTAATGATAAAACACCATTGATCAAGCATGTGAACCAACAAAATACCAGATCAAAGGGAGGCTACAGATCTTTGGCTGTTGAGTAGAGCAACTACTCGTGGATCAAAACTGTTTTTGTGTCTGGCTGTGGCAGCTTTGACAGTCCGGAGTCGCCTTCCAGAGGGAAGTGATTCAAAGAGTCTGTGGCCAGGGTGAGAGGGGTCAGAGATGATCTTGTCCGCTCGCTTCCTGGCCCTTGCAGTGTACAGTTCATCAATGGAGGGACGGTTGCAGCCAATAATCTTCTCTTCTGTGTAAAGCCCCTGTCCCACTTAGGAGACCTAAACAACAACCCCTGGTGACCTTGCCCACCACCCAAGGTCTCCATGAGGTCACAGGAGGTTTTGGTCACTCTCCCTAATGGTCGAAAGTGGTTTCCATGTGGTCGAGGCTTCATCTAGGTCACTGCTATTTTTTTTAATCATGATTAAAACTGGCCTCAACTAAAAATAGGTTGCCATTTTAAAAATCGATCATTTTTTAGTCGCAGGTCTAGTCGAAGCCAGTTTTCTTCATAGTCGAGGAAGGTTTTCAACATATGCGTGGGAGGTGGTAGGAGGTTGCGGTCACCTCGACCTTTTTTTTTTTGGGTGGCGGGCAAGGTCACCAGAGGTTGCTGTTTAGGTCTCCTAAGTGGGACAGGGGCTTTAGTAACTGTTGACTCTATATGTAGTATAACAAGATTTGAGGTTAGTTGCTTACACATTTTAGAAATCATATATTTTTGCCAGCGCATTTGAAAGCAAGCACTCAATCCTCAAAGGAAAAGCCCTTGGGTATTTGTGTGGTTAGACAGTTTGATGTTAGATATTTAACTCTCTTCATTTACCTCATTAAGTCTTGAAGGCTCAACAATTTTGGCAAGGAAAATAAATCATTGTATGTGCGTAGTAATAACTATTAAGGATCACCCTTTCATTCGGGATAAAGCAGCCCACATCATCAGCATACTGTCCACCATCTTAAACCTTCCCTTTTAGCATTGATTCATTATGCGTGTTAGGCCAGGTTGGGGGGAGTTTCCTCCGCCACGGGTACCATGTAATCCCGCGCTACCCGCTCCATGGTCGGATAGCCGGCGACTAAACCGTCTCCCCCACCTGGTTTGCCAGGTGAGGAGGGGTCTGTGGACCCCCAGCAGGACCAAAAACAAGACCTGTCAAAGGGCGGATGAGCTCCTAGCGAGCCAACGGCCATCCACACTTCAGTAGAAGTTGCGATCCCTATCGTACGTAGAATTGTAAGGAACGATGATAAAGCTCACACACACACCAAAATCCTATAACTTCCAGCGGCGGAAGTCCGCAGGAACTGAAGGACAGAGATGTGTGGTGCGTCCGTCACCGTTCCCGTTGGAAACCAGCACCACTGCGTCGCTAATGTTTTCAACGATGATGATGATGATTATGAGTGTTTAAGAAGGAACTGCAGATGCTGGAAAAATCGAAGGTAGATAAAAATGCTGGAGAAACTCAACGGGTGAGGCAGCATCTATGGAGCGAAGGAATAGGTGACGTTTCGGGTCGAGACCCTTCTTCAGACCTTCTGAAGAAGGGTCTTGACCCGAAACATGATAATGGGTGTGGTGTGTACCATCTATACGATAATGGTACTCATCCAGGCTACTCCAAGAGCACTTCTGAAACCAGTGACATCTAACAAAAAGACACGGGCAGCATGACAAGTTACATGTCACTGTAATTTGAAAATGTATTGTTATTCCTTCATTGTCAGCGAGTCTAAATCCAACAACTCCCTCCCTAACAACACAATGGGAACACCTTCAACAATGGTTTAAGAAGGCAGCTTGCGATCACCACCTCAAGGGCAACTAAGGATGGAGAATTAATATATTTTTTTAATGAAACGGTCATGTATGTGTCTTTTAGTATAATATGGTGGAGAATTCTGCCTCCTTTGCGCTTTCAGGCAGTGAGTTCCAGGGCTTTGGAGGAACTCACACCTCATCTCTAAACCTTTCAAATCCATTGAAAGGTTCTGATTAATGTAAAAAAAAGTACAATTGCCATCAACAAAACCCACTTTGGTAATTGTAAACTCTCCAAGGGCCCAATTATACCAGGATGGTATCCAGATTAGGCCTAGTTAAGGTTTTTTAGACCTCAGAACAAAGAATAATACAGCACTGACACTGGTCCTTCAGCCCACAATATCCATATCGAACATGACGCCAAGTTTAAACTAATCTCTTCTGCCTGCGTGCAATAATTTATTTCACATTCTTGTATATCCATGCCTATGTAAAGGCCTCTTAAGAGCCACCATCATGTCTGCCTTCACCACCACCACCCCTGGCAGTGTGTTTTGTATTCATATCCAACCACATCTGACGGAGAATGGATGGCATATCTCTTCCTATTGGTCCCTAATAAGTTGTAATTTAAAAAAATAAGTGTTATATGTTTATGACTATCCAGTAATATCAATATCAATCAATATCAATATCAGTAATATTAGTCGTCATTATCAATAATAGCTGATTGTCAGGATTTAGATTTGTGTCTCTGGATCAGTAAAACCAAGCCTCCGGATGAAGTGCCTATTAACTGTACTCCCAATATTTAAACAACTTCAGGACTCTACTGTGTGAATGTATGAATGAATGAATGAATACGTTTATTGCCCAAATATTTACATAAAAGGAATTTGCCTTGGTGCTCCGCCCGCAAATGACAACATGACATACAGTAGCAGTTAGGAATGACACGTTAAAACATTAATAATAAAACATGTGCAATATTTCCCCTTGGCTCATTTGGTTGACCCTCTTTAGTAATGAAGGAACACAAGGCTGGTGTAAATGGCACTTATTCACGCGATGGAAGGTGTGCAGGCAGCTGAGGACGAGTTTGCAAGACAAAAAGCTTTCCCTTGCGACCAGGGAGGCGTTAGGGGAACCGTCTCTGATCCTCGGCATTGTATGAACATCCCTCGGATTATATGAAAGGGTGGGTGGAGGACAGCTGCTTCTTAAACCATATCAAGCACATCAGTTACGGAGGGATTGACTCACCTGGCAGAGTGAATCATTTATGACTCAGTAATTCCAGAAACTATCTGCACTGTAGCCCTTTGTGGATTTTTTCTTTTCCTTTACACTCCTAGTTCCACATCCCTATGTGGTTAAAATACTTACACTGGCGAACGCCCACACCAGGGAGATCCTGGTTCGATCCCAATCAATGCCAGGGAGGCAGACTGAGTACAAATGGGGAAGAAATGGGTATTATAATGTCTTCTGATCACTCTGTAACAGGATCACCAACAAAATGACATGTGCCTTTTTTTTCTGTCAAAAAATAATTTATTTAAATTTCGTCACAATACAAAACCCCAAAAACCCAAACCGTGGTGACATCCCCACCACCATGTTACAAAACCATCAATCAACTATGTCAGCGCCTCTACTTTCTGAGAAGATTACGGAGAGTCGGTTTGTCAAAGAGGATTCTCTTGGACTTCTACAGGTGCACAGTAGAGAGCACACTGACTGGTTGCGTCGTGGCCTGATTCGGCAACTTGAACGTCCAGGAGCGGAAAAGACTGCAGAAAGTTATGAACACTGTCCAGTCCATCACCGGCTCTGACCTCCCCACCATCGAAGGGATCTATCGCAGTCGCTGCCTCAAAAAGGCTGGCAGCATCATCAAAGACCCACACCATCCTGGCCACACACTCGTCTCACCATTGCAATCGGGAAGAAGGTACAGGAGCCTGAAAACTGTAACATCCAGGTTCAGGAACAGCCACTTCCCCACAGCCTTCAGGCTTTTAAACACTACAACCTCCGAAGCTATGAACTACAATAGACTATTATTATTCTCATTATTATTATTGCACTGTTATTGTTTGTTCTTTCGCTTCCGAGTTTTTGTTATATTATTTATTAAGATTTTCCTTTCTTCACACTGAGAGTCAGGGAAAGTCAAAATGAACATTTGTTCTGTTATTTGTCTATCTCTCGTTTCTCTTTTCCTTGACTCTTCAGTCTGAAGAAGGGTCTAGACCAGAAACATCACCCATTCCTTCTCTCCAGAGGTGCTGCCTGACCCGCTGAGTTACTCCAGCTTTTTGTGCCTATCTTTGGTTTAAACCAACATCTGCAGTTCCTTCCGACGTCATTAGACTTAAGGGCCTGTCCCATTTTCACGATCTAATTCACGACCTCTGCCGAGTTTGCCCTTGACTCATACTCGCAGCATGGTCGTCACAAGGTCGTTGGTAGGTTGTAGCAGGCCGTGATGCTAGTCGTAGGTACTCGTGGCATCAAGTAGGCCGGGGCGTTTTTCTAGCCTGATGAAAAATGTCCACGAATAAAAAAGGTCATGAATTAGGTCGTGAAAGTGGGACAGGCCTTTTAGGCTCGGGCATCTGGACACTCTCAAAGATGGTCTCCCTCAGAACAGATGTTGACTCGGGTGGATTGAAATGATGCCACAGCACTATTTTTAAGAATAAGATATGTCATCTGGTGCCCTGACAATTTATCCCTCAATCAATAAGTATGGTTACTACACTGCCCTCTGCGGGAGCTGAGATAGCTTCTTCCCCACAGCCATCAGGCTATTAAACTCAACTGAAGCAAATCTCTGAACAATAAGAGACCATTATCTGTTTATTTGCACTTTATCTGCTTATTTATTGATGTGTGTATATATTTATACAATGGTATATGGACACACTGATCTGTTCATAGAGACATAGAGACATAGAAATTAGGTGCAGGAGTAGGCCATGTGGCCCTTCGAGCCTGCACCGCCATTCAATATGATCATGGCTGATCATCCAACTCAGTATCCCGTACCTGCCTTCTCTCCATACCCCCTGATCCCCTTAGCCACGAGGGCCACATTCTGTATTCATGCCTACTTTATTCTGTTATGCTGAATCAAAGCAAGAATTTCATTGTCCTATCTGGGACACATGACAATAAACTCACATGACTTGACTTCAGTGCAAATCTGTTACCGTCATGGCAACAGTGATTGCAGTTCTATAAAGAGTTCTATAAAACACTTTGGGGCATTATGAAAGCTTAAAAGGAACTATATCAATGTATTCTCATTAACACTGGCATTTCTCCCAGGGAGATATCATTTCAACTTTCTCCAAAATCGATAAATAATGGATAATTTGTATTAATTTTCCATATTGCATGTACAAGGACTTTCAGATCCTCCTGGACAGTTCAAGTTTCCAGCCTCTCGCCAGCGTTCAATTGTTTTGTTAAGGGAGTGAGTTAAAATATCCTCGCATGATATGTACTCCATTCCATCCTATTCACAGAGGGGTCATTTCACAAAGCAGGTCCAGCATAAATGGAGACCACACACACACTCTTTGCAAAGGACCCCCGATCTTCCATGCAATGCCAGCATCCAACGCTTGCCACCTATAGTCTGAAGGCTTCTAGCTCCTCTAGTATCTTTGCTTCTAGGTACAGGATTAAACATACCACAATGTTGATCCCTGGGATGGCGGGACTGTCATATGAGGAAAGATTGAAAAGACTAGGCTAGTATTCACTGGAGTTTAGAAGGATGAGGGGGAATCTTATAGAAACATATAAAATTATAAAAGGACTGGACAAGCTGGATGTAGGAAAAATGTTCCCAATGTTGGGCGAGTCCAGAACCAGGGGCCACAGTCTCAGAATAAAGGGGAAGCCATTTAAGACTGAGGTGAGAAAAAAAAAACGTTTTCACCCAGAGAGTTGTGAATTTGTGGAATTCCCTGCCACAGAGGGCAGTGGAGGCCAAGTCACTGGATGGATTTAAGAGAGAGTTAGATAGAGCTCTAGGGGCTAGTGGAGTCAAGGGATATGGGGAGAAGGCAGGCACGGATTATTGATAGGGGATGATCAGCCATGTTCACAATGAATGGCAGTGCTGGCTCGAAGGGCCGAATGGCCTCCTCCTGCACCTATTGTCTATGTTCCTTCTTCTTCTTCTTCTGTCGTGTGGCGTGCACAGCCTAAAGTTGTTGGACAACTTGTTCTATTTGATCTTCCGTTTGTGCGCGTCGAGCTGATTGCATTAGTCGAAACAGGGCGGACCACGTGAAGGTCGCAGTCTCCCACCCCTTCTATGTTTCTAATGTGGTCCAAATAAGGTCAGCTGTGCTTGTTTAGTTTATTAGAAATGTTACGCACCTAACACATGAGTCAAACACCATCTGCATCAACAGAGATCCCAATATAACCAGTATAAATGATTAATATATTCTCAGGAAGTGCTGGGGTTCTGCAATTTTGACTTTCAGTTGCAGGCGGTGTGTGAGTGAAATTCGATTCTGCACTATTTGATTTCACTTTTTCCTTCCAATTTATTAATCTTCATCTCTTGGCGATGGTGACTCAGACAGGAGTTTGCTTCTTCAGCTGCCTGTGTCCTTCTGATTCCCAAGCAGAATTCCTCAATGATGACTCTAAAGAAGGGTCACCACGCCCATTCCTCCTCTCCAGAGATGCTGCCTGACCCGCTGAGCTACTCCAGCACATTGTACCTGTCCTTGTTCTCCACAGAGATGCTGCCTCACCCGCTGAGTTACTCCAGCAATCTGTGTCTACTCTAAACATTAAATGATGCGAGGTTGTCTCATCAACCACGGGACGTGTGGAGCTGTCTGTGGGTGGAAGAGCAGGCATGGCCAAGGTGCAAACTTGTTCTCCTTCAGTTTGGGTCAGGGGGAGTGGGGGACAGGCGGAGAAGCTTGCCGGATAATTGTTAGGATCGGGAACCTTTGTTCCCCCCCCTCACTCCCCCCCCCTCACGCTACTGCCAGTTCCAGGACTCCATCCATACTTCCACATGAGTTGAGGTGTGAGGCATGCAGGTCGCTTGGTTAGTGTTGAGTTAGCTGATCCTAGTGGAGGGAGTCATTCCATTATTGGTTGGGATTTGCCTAGAACAGTGTAACGGGGCTGTCCCACTTACGCGACCTTTACAGGCGACTGCCGGCACCCGTGACAGGTCACCGAAAATTTCAACATGTTGAAAATTCAGCGGCAACCAGACTCTTTGGAGACCTCTCGCGACCATACAAGCTGTACGGTCATGAGATGTCTCCTATGGTTGTGAGAGGACACCCGCGACATGTCGCCAGGGGTCGCCTGTATGGTCGTGAGAGGTCTCCAGAGAGTCGTAGCGTCTTTCTGGTTGCCGCTGAATTTTCACCACGTTGAAAATTTCGGCGACCTATCACGGCTGCCAGCAGGAGCCCGTAAAGGTCGCGTAAATGGGGCAGGCCCTCAAAGAAACACCGGTCCCAGGTTCCGGTTCTCACCGTACATCTACAGACCCATTCTGGAACTGAGCAGATCGCAAGATGTCGCAATGGGGATTCATGGGCAGGCTCCCATCTGCAGAGTAGCCATTTACCAGACAAACTACCAGCGCTGATCTGTTCTGGCCTTTTCCTACCTCCAGAGGCCACTGACATGACAGAATCGATCCTACTGGAGAACTTGTTTGAAGAATCAGTCTGAAGAAGGGTCTCGACCCATTCCTTCTCTCCAGAGATGCTGCCTGTCCTGCTGAGTTACTCCAGCACTTTGTGTCTGTCTTCTACTGAAGACCTTTTCAGGCTAATGATACATACCAGCTCTTGGATTCATGCTTCAATCTTAGACCCAATCGCACTAGTGCGAATGGAAGGTAGACAAAAATGCTGGAGAAACTCAGCGGGTGCAGCAGCATCTATGGAGTGAAGGAAATAGGCAACGTTTTGGGCCGAAACGCTTCTTCAAACTGGATTCTTCTTGGATTCTTGTGCTTTGAGGCACAGGAAGTTCAATCCAGGTACTTATTAAGTTGGGAGTAAATATTATGCTCCTCTGGACCTGCTTCCTGCCATATAAAAAGGTTCTTTCTTTCTCTCCTGCCCGCTGCTCTGCTCTCGAACATTTAACAAATTAAGGATAGAGCACTAGGTGGCAGTGTAAGACTGCTTGGGGTTGGGGGAGTTTTGGAATTTGCAGAACTCGAGATGACTTTTTAAAGTTATTGATGATCAATTAATCTTAAACTACCTGTTGTTCTCGTGGGTGCAGTAATTAAATCGTATAGGGTTTGAGATGATAAAATATTGAAAATCTCAAATGTAGTAATAATAATGCATTTTATTTATGGGCGCCTTTCAGAACACTCAAGGACATCTTACAGTTAAAACAAGCAAATTACAAATATATATAAATATACAAAATGAAACAAAAACAACATATCCATGAATTTGGATAGCAACATGGCCAACAAAGTGAAGTTACGTGGGATAGGCCAGTCTGAATAGGTGAGTTTTGAGGCAAAGATCCCACAGCGAGCGAGATGGTCCACTCGACGAAAAAGCGGCTGTGCGGTCATGGGCAGATTCACGGGTCATTTCCGGCCCCATTTCCGTCACCGGCTTCCGTCTCCGCACCAAAGATCCCGCCACAGCGGAGCAAAGATACAAGCGCGGAGACGGAAGCCGGTGACGGAAACATCCTCGTAAAAATCAAAGTTCTTTGGTAAAAATCTTCTCGAACATCGACAACTGCACAAGAATTTCCCCATCAAAATACCAGGACAATAGAGGGGGATGACTGAACTTTGGTGCCTTCCCTCGCGGTGGGAAACTTTGAGTCCGCTGTGTGGGGATGCCTATGTTAAAGTCTATCGTGCCTTGTGGATGCTTTCAAGAGAGAGCTAGATAGGGCTCTTAAAAATAGCGGAGTCAGGGGATATGGGGGGAAGGCAGGAATGGGGTACTGATTTAAAAAAAAATTATTATTTTTTTTTAAAGGTTTATTTAAATAGGGACAGATACAAAAACATAGATACCCTTGAACCAGTCATCTGATGTATGCATCATAGTGTTTTTAGCCAAAGCTAATTCGCAACACTTGTCCCTAGTAGGGCTTTTGGTTAAAAATGATAATGCAGATTAACATTATTAAAAATAGGAAAATGGAAATGGAAATGAGATAAAAAAATGGAAAAGAGAAAAAGACATACAGAGAGAGCACAGTGTTAAAAACTAAATATGAGAACAAGATTGTTGTTGAATTGGCCACAATTTTGTGTTTCTTTTGAATTGATAGGGGATGATCAGTCATGATCACAGTGAATGGCGGTGCTGGCTTGAAGGGCCGAATGGCCTACTCCTGCACCTATTGTCTATTGTCTATTGTCTATTGTGTTCTTTATTTTATTTGCATGGCTGTATGGTGATCACAAATTTCACTGTACCAATTGGTACATGTGACAGTAAATGTCCCTTGTCTCTCTCTCTCTCTCTCTCTCTCTCTCCTTTCTCTTGTTTACAATAAACCCGGGTAAAGGTAAAATAAATGGGTGAGGTAATAGATTTCCTTCATCGCCATCCCTTCGCTGCTAGTGTCAATGCAGCTCTCCAGTCCGATGTAAGCTGAGACGATGTGGAGTGGGTGGGGAGAGTCTCAAGTTAAATGCTGAAGCTATTTTGTGGGCAAGTTCAGGACTGATTTATCCACTTGGTATGAAAGTCTGGAAACAAGACCCTTTTTATACCTCCACATTTAACTGCTCAAATGACATTTTTTTTTAAAGTCTTGTATTTCATCAGTGCCTTTTGCAGGCCTGTTAGTATCTTCTAAAGCATGCTATGGCCACCGGGGTAATCACTCGAAATGTAGTCGCTAGACTAACACAGTGGGATGCAAGCAGAAGCCTCCAGGTGGCACATCCCGGGCAACGCTGACGACAGGAACTGTACCACAGTGACTGACCGAAGGAGCCAATACTTGCAACCACCGACCGTCAACCATCACTGACCGACCGGAAAGACGTGATATAGAAGATCGCCGGACATGAGAAAGGAAGACTAACACAGTTCAGGGACAGATTCTTCCCAGCTGTTATCAGGCAACTGAACCATCCTACCACAACTAGAGGCATTATTTATCTACGCCATTGGAGACCCTCGGGCTATCTTTGATCGGACTTTATTTGACACTAAACTTTCCCTTTTATTGTGTATTCCCTTTATTGTGTATCTGTACACTGTAGATGGCTCGGTTGCGTTCATGTATTGCCTTTCTGCTGGCTGGTTAGCACGCAACAAAAGCTTTTTACTGTATCTCGGTGCACGTGACAATAAACTAAACAAGGAACATGGCAGACAACCAGCATACCCCCCCCCCCACCCCACCCTCCTCCCCTCTCGCAGGTAGCAGGGTGATTAGTTCTTTTCAAAGGGCATACAGTATACTGACCATTCAGCAGTTATGGCAAAGGGGCTGGATCCCTTGAGGGTTGAGGTGCTGGTCCATGCCAACAGCGGATAGTGGATTGTCTGTGGAATTCTCTGCCTCAGAGGGCGGTGGAGGCCGGTTCTCTGGATGCCTTCAAGAGAGATGCTAGATAGGGCTCTTAAAGATAGCGGAGCCCAGGGGATATGGGGAGAAGGCAGGAACGGGGTACTGATTGGGGATCACATTGAATGGCGGTGCTGGCTCGAAGGGCTGAATGGCCTCCTCCTGCACGTATTGTCTATTGTCTGAAACACCACCTTGTTCATTGGGTACGGAGGTGCAAAAAGTGAGCAATTTGTAAATAATGAATGATGAGGCATCTCTTCCTTATGTCACAGTGAGGCAGCATCTATGGAACGAAGGAAATAGGAAATAGGAAATAGGAAATAGGGTTTTGTCCCGAAAAAGTTGCCTATTTCCTTCGCTCCATAGATACTGCCTCACCCGCTGAGTTTCTCCAGCAATTTTGTCTACCTTCGATTTTCCAGCATCTGCAGTTCCTTCTTAAACAAATTGCAGTGTTGTGTATTGATTGGGCTCTATCATTTCATTAAAAAGAATCTAAAAAAAAGATTAAAAGAAATAATTACAGACTATATCTAAAATATATTTTTTTTAATGAAAGGATTTTTTACCCTAAAACCCTTTCGACCTATTAAATAGGGTTTAATTAAACAGTAAATGCATAAATTAGAGGCAGGAAATACTTTAACGAGTAGTTTCAAACTCCAAAGCTTGGTTTCGGCCTGGTATCTTTTAAATGCCAAGGTCAAAGTTTAGGCCTGGTCTGTTGTTGCTCTTAATTGAAGGGGGTTGGGGTGAGAAATATTGACCCAGACGCTATTACCGGATAGGGCAGACCATTTAATATCACAATAGACAATAGAGAATAGACAATAGGTGCAGGAGGAGGCCATTTGTACCTTCGAGCCAGCACCGCCATTCAATGTGATCATGGCTGATCATCCCCAATCAGTACCCCGTTCCTGCCTTCTCCCCATATCCCCTGACTCCGCTGTTTTTAAGAGCCCTATCTAGCTCTCTCTTGAAAGTATCCAGAGAACCGGCCTCCACCGCCCTCTGAGGCAGAGAATCCCACAGACCCATCGCCCTGTGAGGCAGAGAATCCCACAGACAATCGACAATCAAAAGGCAGCATCTTCATCTGCGCAGGAAACAGCCTCGCATTGCCGCCATCTTGCACTCGTTTTTTTCACACAGAGGGTGGTGGGGATATAGAGTGAGCTGCCAGAGGAGGGGGTTGAGGCAGGAACTATAAAAACATGTAAAAGACCTTTGGACAGGTCCGCGGATAGGAAAGGTTTAGAGGGACTTGGGCCAAATGTACGTAGGTGGGACGAGTGTAGATGGGGCACTTTGATTAGCATGGGCAGACTGGGCCAAAGGACCTGTTTCTGTGCTGTATGACTCCAAAACAAGACCTGCCAAAGGGCGGATGGGTTCCTAGCGAGGCAACGGCCATCCACACTTCAATAGAAGTTGCGATCACTGTCGTACGTAGCATTGTAAGGCACCGTACTGTTGATCTTTTGAACGTTGATGATAATGATGAAGATTCAGGAGAGTTTGTTGTCATGTGTCCCAGATAGGACAATGAAATTCTTGCTTTGCTTCAGCACAACAGAATATTGCAGGCCTAAATAAATACAGAACAGATCAGTGTGTCCAAATACCATTGAATATATATATACACACACACATAAATAAGCAGATAAAGTGCAATAGGCTATTAAAGTTCAGATTTTGTTTCTTCCTCCACAGACTCACCACTCTCTGTGAGAAAAAGTGTTTCCTCGTCTCCGTTCTAAATGGCTTACTCCTTATTCTTAAACTGTGTGTGGCCCCTGGGTCTGGAACTGAAACTTCACTCGGGCAGCTCCATTCTGCCTGCAGAGTGAACTTTTCCACCACTTTTCTGTCCACAAGGGGTCAGGACTGTGGCAAAGCCCTTCTGTCACAGGTTCTCAGTGGGTTAAAGTGAGTTCTCATGACTCATTCCCTGCCCGGCCCCCTTTATTGCTGGGACCACCTGTCAGCATTGGAAGGGATAAGAACGCAGACACTACAGACACACACACTGACACACACGCACACACACACACATGGATATCTATCTGTTTAAGAAGGAACTGCAGATGCTATTTTATCTATCTGCCTCTCTTCAATAGGACAAGGAGCTCATACTTGAGTAACTGATCCGTACTGAGGACCAGGACCAGGACCAGCTCAAGCTGCAAGATGTTTCCTTTCAAATCCACCATCCTCCAGGAGAGGTCCCAGCTTCAGGAGCTGAACAGCCGGCTGGAGACTTACCTCGCCGGGGTCCGGCAGCTGGAGCGAGAGAACCAACTGCTGAGCGCTGAGATCGGGCGCTTGCGGCAGGCGGTGGGGAGCGAGGGGAGCCGCTCCCAGGTGGAGGAGATGGCCAGGACTCGCTGGCAGGTGGAGGAGCTGGCGCTGGAGAGGGCGAGGGCTGAGATGCAACACTGCCACCTCCAGCGGGAGATGCAGGAGCTGAGAGACGACCTCCAGACCCAGCAGACTCTCCACAGCAAGAGGAGGCAGGAGTTGGAGGCACATCAGAAAACTCTCCAGCAGACGGATGCCACCAACACCTCCCTGGAGGCTGTCATCTCCCAGCTGCAGGGCGAGTGTCGAGCTCTTGAAGCCCAACACCAGAGAGACAAGGGGGACCTGGAGAAAGAGTTGAGGAGAGGCAGCCAAGTCCTGGTCACCCAGAGGTCCAGCCCTATAGACCTGGAGTACCATTCCCTGGCCTTTTCAGAAACCTGGCAGGAGAACCTCGAGGTGTACAGACACAGCATCGAGGAGCTTGAAGCCACGGGGCAGCAGGACGAGGCGAGAAGGGAAGAGTTACAGAGAGAGAACGGACGTTTGCTCCAAGATGTGGAAAGCCTGAAGAATGAGTTGGAAGATCAGTGTATTCTCCAGAGTCAACTGGAAGAGGACTTCTTAACCGTTCAGCAGAAGCATGGCGAGGAGGTGGATGAATACCAGGTGAGTCTGTGGAATTCTCACAGAGAGTTGCGAGTGTGTGGAATTCTCACAGAGAGTTGTGAGTGTGTGGAATTCTTAAAGATAGTTGTGAGTCTGTGGAATTCTCACAGAGAGTTGCGAGTGTGTGGAATTCTCACAGAGAGTTGTGAGTGTGTGGAATTCTCACAGAGCTGTGAGAGTGTGGAATTCTCACAGAGAGCTGTGAGTGTGTGGAATTCTCACAGAGAGTTGTGAGTGTGTGGAATTCTCACAGAGAGTTGTGAATGTGTGGAATTCTCACAGAGAGCTGTGAGAGTGTGGAATTCTCACAGAGAGTTGTGAATGTGTGGAATTCTCACAGAGAGTTGTGAGTGTGTGGAATTCTCACAGAGAGTTGTGAATGTGTGGAATTCTCACAGAGCTGTGAGAGTGTGGAATTCTCACAGAGAGATGTGAGATTGTGGAATTCTCACAGAGTTGTGAGTGTAGAATTCTCACAGGGAGTTGTGAATCTGTGGAATTCTCTGCCTCAGAGGGCGGTGGAGGCCGGTTCCCTGGATACTTTCAAGAGAGAGCTAGATAGGGCTCTTAAAGATAGCGGAGTCAGGGGATATGGGGAGAAGGCAGGAACGGGGTACTGATTGGGGATGATCAGCCATGATCACATTGAATAGCAGTGCTGGCTCAAAGGGCCGAATGGCCTACTCCTGCACCTATTGTCTATTGTCTATTGTGATGGGGGAATACAGCTTGCTACACTCTGCTCTTCCGTAGAAGCTCATCAGAAAAGCTAGCTCTGTCCTGTGGGTAGTATTGGATAAGGATTCACTGGAGACGACCCTGGTGGGGAGGGTCCTCCTCAAACTGTGAGCACCTTCAGCAACAGACTGGTTCCACCAAGATGCAGCACAAAACACCACAGGAGATTTTTTTCCCCTGTGGCTGTCAAACTGTACATCACCTCCCTCTTCTGTCGTGGGGTAGACTGACTCCCCCCCACCTCCAATCTTTGCACGTCCCCAATCCTGGACTTTCCACTCGTCACCTTAATAGAAAAGAACTGGTTTAAATGCCGATGCTGGTTTAAATCGAAGGTAGACACAAAATGCTGGAGTAATCAGCCGGACTCTGGACAATATTCAAATGACAATAAACAATAGGTGCAGGAGTAGGCCATTCGGCCCCAATCAGTCCCCCGTTCCTGCCTTCTCCCCATATCCCCTGACTCCGCTATCTTTAAGAGCTCTATCTAACTCTCTCTTGAAAGCATCCGGAGAACCGGCCACCACTGCCCTCTGAGGCAGAGAATTCCACAGATTCACCACGCTCTGTGTGCAAAAAGTGTTTCCTCGTCTCCGTTCTAAATGGCTTACCCCTTATTCTTAAACTGTAGCCCCCGGAGAGAAGGGATGGGTGACGTTTTGGGTCGAGACCCTTCTTGTTGTGTTTTATGGCTGTTGGCAAACAATTTCCCTCCTGGGATAAATAAAGTTGTATTGTATTGTATCGTACATGCCAAAACTATGGATTTGTGTCGAGCTTGGCTCTCCCAGTCTCTCCCAGTCTCTCCCAGTCTCTCCCAGTCTCTCCCAGTCTCTCCCAGTCTCTCCCAGTCTCTCCCAGTCTCTCCCAGTCCATTTCTATAGATACCCGAGTACTGCTGTTCCCAGTCTTAGGATGTTCCAAACGGCTTTGCAGTCTGTGAAGTGTCCCTAATGTGTAGCCCCTGTTGTGGGGGTGAGTGTTCCAGCCATTCTATGCATAGCAAGGCCCCCCCCCCCCCCCCCCCCCCCGAGAACAGCAGAAGGGTCTCGACCCGAAACGTCGCCTATCTCCTTCGCTCCTTAGATGCTGCTGCACCCGCTGAGTTTCTCCAGCTTTTTGTGTACCCGAGAGATAATTGAATCCTTATAACAACGAGAGATAAAGATCAGCTGGAAACCAAGATAGCCCAGTCTTTGTTCTTGAAGGTAGACACAAATGCTGGAGAAACTCAGTGGGTGAGGCAGCATCTATGGAGCGAAGGAAATAGGCAACGTATATTCGGGCTGAAACCCGTCTTGAATGATGTGGGATCTTTTATATCTGCCTGAAAGGACAGACAGAACATAAGTTATACATCTCTGAATGTCTGGGCGATCAGGTTCCTGCATCGGGGGGAGTGGGGTGGGGGGGGGGGGGGTGGGGGGGATGTCAGCTCCCCCGCCCGGGCAATCTGACCCCTTGTCGAACGTCGTGTGGCTTTTGGAGATCCCGACAGCAGTCTCTTACCCGAGACTGCGAGCCCCTGATGTTAAAGTTAGCAGCTCGCGGTTGGAGCGTCGATCCCAGGCAAGGGATCGGCTCCGACGTTGAGTTTGCGGACCCAGAACATGGGGCTCAAAGTGAGTCCCGGGCACGATGTTAGGCCGCAGAGCGACCGGAGATGCGACCCAGAAAACAATCGCATCTCCGGCAATGTCAGAGATTGGAAAAAAAAAATCCCCCGACCCCGTCCCTGTCCCCCACCCCCCCACGTAAAACAAACCAGAGAACATTAACACAAACTCAAATAAATGTCTAAAAATATGAAAAGGACAGACAGACTGTCGGCGAGACTGCCATCACAGCGCCACCCGTTGGATTTTGACCCTGACCTTACAACCACACATCCTTCCCAGGTTACGAACATCCGTACATACAGCTCCTATGTACGGACAATAGTTTGGGAGAGGAGAGGGGTGGATTTGCAGGCCGGGCTTGGAAATTTGGTTGGCAGCTTACTGAACGGTTGAGTTGAAAGCCCTGGTTTAACTACTGATTTTTCTTTTGGTTCGCATATATGTTTTCATTTAAATATATCGTTGGGCGTTGCGTTTCTGACTGCTGGTCTGTTTGGGTCATGGACTGTTCTGAAGAAGGGGGCCCCTGATATAACCAGGGGGAGGACATGGAGGCAGATCAGTGGATGGTACACCAGCAGGTAACAAGATCGAAGTGATCAACGCTGAGAGAGATAAATTGAAGATGGACACAAAATGCTGGAGTAACGCAGCGTCTCTGCAGAAAAGGGATGGGTGACGTTTCGGGTCGGGACCCTTCTTCAGACTGAAAGTAGAGGGGAGGGAACTGGAGGTAAGAAAAGGCCAGAACAAAGCAGGGCCGGCAACAGATGACCAAGGTAGGGTGGAGCCCACAATGGTCCATTGTTGGCTGGGGAAGAGGCGCTGACAGAGGGATACATTAGTGTCAATCAGTAAGGGGATTGAGAGGGAAGGGAGAGCCTTGAGGAAATAGACAATAGGTGCAGGAGTAGGCCATTTGGCCCTTCTAGCCAGCACCGCCATTCAATGTGAACATGGCTGATCGTCCCCAATCAGTACCCCGTTCCTGCCTTCCCCCCCATATCCCCTGACTCCGCTATTTTTAAGAGCCCTATCTAGCTCTCTCTCATGAAGCATCCAGAGAACCGGCCTCCACCGGCCTCTGAGGCAGAGAATTCCACAGACTCACCACTCTCTGTGAGAAAAAGTGTTTCCCCGTCTCCGTTCTAAACGGCTTACCCCTTATTCTTAAACTGTGTGGCCCCTGGTTCTGGACTCCCCCAACATCGGGAACATGTTTCCTGCCTCTAGCGTGTCCAAACCCTTAACAATCTTGAAATCTGGACCATATTGACGAAGCAGGCTAGAGGGGCTGAATGGCCTACTTCTGCTCACATTTCCATATAGACACGCATCTTTGCTGGGAATTCATTCAGAGGTCTTATTATCTTGTCATCCACCTCTGGTGCTGGAGTAGATGGGGAATTATGATCACCGACAGTCTACACATGGAACTGTTTGACTAACTTTGCCCCGGTTGTTGTGTACAGAGCCAGGTGGATGTACTGGAGGATGAGAAGCAACATCTTGCTTCAGCCATTGCTCTTAACCTCAAGGAGCAGCAGAAGTTGATGCGGGTGAAGATGGGACTGCATCTCGAGCTTGCCACCTACAGGTAATGTTTCAATCTTGCACGGTTTTACAAGGGGCTGGAAACCCCCAGTTGACTGGAATAAGGCTAACCTTAAAGTTGAACCACACAACATGCAAAGTTGCCCAGATGCACAAAGACTCTTCAGGAGCAAAATGTGGAATTCCGGGGCCGGTGGGTGGGAGAGGTGGGGAACTCTCTCCCGCAAACATCTGATATGTCCAGGGTCGAAATCTCCTCTTCTCTTTCTTCCTCTTGCGTGTGGCGTGCACAGCCTAACGTTGTCGGACAACTTGTTCGATTTGATCTTATTTGATTGTGCACACCGGGTTGATTGCATTCGTCGAAACAGGGCGGACCAGGTGAAGGTTGCAACCTCCCGCCCCTGGTATGCCTACATTGAAGAAGTCCTCCTCCTCTCTCCGAAGACCTCCTCTCTCACTGCACCCATCCCCTTCTTCCAGCCTCCCTCCCCCCCCCCCACCCCCACATCAGTCTCAACCGAAAACGTCGCCCATTCCTTCGCTCCCATAGATGCTGCCTTTCACCCGCTGAGTTTCCCCAGCAGTTGTGTCTACCTTCTGCCCAGGGTCATTCATAACCAAACATGTTGAGGAATTTGGGGGTAAAACCAGCTGTATGGAGTTGGGCCACAGACCAGCCTTCCCCTCATTGAATGGAGGAACAGATTGAACAACCATCTCCTAGTCCTAGAGTACCATGAGGCTAATGGCAGCTCCTTAAAAAATGGAGAACAAGAATCGAGGCCTAAAGTAATGAGAGTGAAGTGAGAAGAAACTAAATCAGACAATTAAATTGAGGGATATCGACCTTTGGGTTTTAGAGAAGGGAGTGGCGTCAACTTTCAGCACAGAAGCAGACCGCCCAGCCCACGTACATTACTATGTCACAGTGAGGCAGCATCTATGGAGCGAAGGAAATAGGCAACGTTTCGGGCCGAACCCGCTGAGTTTCTCCAGCATTTTTGTCTACCCTCGATTCTCCAGCATCTGCAGTTCCTTCTTTAAAACAAAATCTAGTTAGTGCTGTTGTTTACATTCAGCACCGTGACCCCTCCCAGTCCATCAAACTTATTCCCCCACTAACGTTTCCTTCCAGTTCATTTCCCTCTCTTGCATTTATCCGGCTCCCTACTCTCCCCTTTGCGCCCACTCCCAGAGATGATGGCCCCCACACTCTCACCGTTGACAGGCCATGTCTATTTGCCACGATCATATTCATTGTTCCACAAACTTTAGTCAAGTCAAGTCAAGTTTATTTCTGTAGCACATTTAAAAGCAACTCTTGTTGACCAGTGCAGGGACTGACGTGCTACATACAGTGGTACATAGATCTAACAATACATACATAAATACATACACACAGCGCTAAATTAGAAGACCTCGTGAAACGCTTGTGAGTAGAAATAGGTTTTAAGTCTAGACTTAAAAGAGTCGATGGAGGGGGCAGTCCTGATGGGAAGAGGGATGCTGTTCCACAGTCTAGGAGCTGCAACCGCAAAGGCGCGGTCGGTCGCCCCTGAGCTTATGCCTAGACCGCGGGACGGCCAGCAACCCCAAGTCGGCCGATCTGAGGGACCTGGAGGTGGTGTGGCGGGTGAGCAGATTTCTGATGTAGGTGGGGGCGAGCCCGTTAAGGGCCTTGTAGACAAAGAGAAATAACTTGAGATTGATTTGGCACCGCGCAGGGAGCCAGTGGAGAGCGGCCAGAATCGGGGCGATGTGCTCCCTTTTTTGGCACTGCCAACATAGTCCTATTATTTAAAAGCATCACTGCCGGCACCCACAGTATATCACACAGGTGACCACTTCACAAATCACAGGACTTTCTGAAAGCGATATGAATGGTGCTCCAGAAATGTACATCTTGCTCTATTAGGATAGAGCGATGTGAAGTAACAGTCTTAAGTTCAAGTTCAAGTGAGTTTATTGTCACTTGTCCCTGACAGGACAATGACATTCTTGCGTTGCTTCAGCACCACAGAACATAGTAGGCATTGACTACAGAACAGATCAGCGTGTCCATATACCATTATATAAATATATACACACATGAATAAATAAACTGATAAAGTGCAAATAGCAGATAATGGGTTATTAATGTTCAGAGTTTTGTCCGAGCCAGGTTTAATAGCCTGATGGCTGTGGGGGAGTAGCTATTCCTGAACCTGGTCGTTGCAGTCTTCAGGCTCCTGTACCTTCTACCTGAAGGTAGCGGGGAGATGAGTGTGTGGCCAGGATGGTGTGGGTCCTTGATGATGCTGCCAGCCTTTACGAGGCAGCGACTGCGATAGATTCCCTCGATGGAAGGAAGGTCAGGGCCTCCCGTCAGAGATATAATATTCAGTTCTTGGAAAGACTTAGGATTTAAATCAGATCTAAATCGCCCATGTCCCTGGCAAGGAGAGAAACCAGTGCATTCATAATATGATGTCATTAGAGCAGGACAAATAGATAGAAAACAGATGGACTGGAGGAACATCCTAAAGAAAACTGCCTTCATCCCTGTCCAAGCAGAGATATTGAAAAAACAGCTAATTACGAAGATAGACACTAAAAGCTGGAGTAACTCAGCGGGACAGGCAGCATCTCTGGAGAGAAGGAATGGGTGACGTTTCGGTTCGAGACCCTTTTGCAGACTGATCAGTTTATATTACTAGAATTGACAGAATATTACTAGCCCACAAGCTGCCAAAAGCTGCTTCAAAACTTTCTCTTGGACAGAGTTTCTGGTGATTTCACTCTTCCCGTCAGCAAATGGGTCAACCGTTAGACTGAGTCTGAGCAACCTCTTCCACTCTGTGTATAACTCCCCGGTATTGTTTCAGAGAGCGTAACTCCAATTCCAACCCCAGTTGACATGCTGTTTGGCTTTGCGGGGTTAACCCAGCCAGTTCGCTCTGGCCAAATCACTTGGCTGCACGATACCGCTGCGAGCTCCAGGAATCTTTGACAAAACTGACATTCCCAAACTCGGAAACCGATGGTATTCAACTGAAGGCAGTTTATCGGAAAAAATGAATGAGTCAGTTTTCCTTTGAAGGGAATAATGTAATGCCTAAACATAGCTTAAATGTGTCCACTGTTAATGCTGGTATTAAGGAATATTGTCGCGCCCTGGGTTGTCCTACAGACAAATGTGCAGTATTCTTCACCTTCCCCAGTCTTGGCTCCGTGCTCAGGCGCACCATCTCACAATGGCACAGTCTGGAATGGGTGAGCAAACCTGTTGTATGTCACCCACACTTGTCACCACTTGCCTTCCCAGGGCCTTGTTAGAAGCTGAACACAGGACACGGCAGGAGACCGGGGAGCAGCGATGGAACTCCAGCAAAGGTAAAACTACTGAGCCGGCTGCCCGCCCCTTTTCCGAATGTAAATTAAAAAAAAAATCACATTTATTTTAAAAATCTTCGAGTCATACAACACTGATAAAGGCCCTTCGGCCCAATGTGTCTATGCTGGCCAAGGTCCCATTTGCCTGCATTTAGCCCATATCCTCTAAAACTTCACTATATATGTAAACATTTTGATTGTACCCTCCCCTATGCAGCTCTCCCTACAGTTCATGGAATCATGGATCTTGGAAACTTTATTCTCACTCAGACCTTTCTGTCTGAGCGAAATTTCGTTGCCTGCAGCCATACATATAATAAAATAACAAAACACACAATAAACACAAATTTAACATCCACCACAGTGAGTTCACCAGACACCTCCTCACTGTGATGGAAGGCAAAATCTTAAGTCTTTGTCTCTTCCCTTCTGTGTCTTTGCCACCTTCTATGTGGAAAATCATGACCTTCGGGCCTCCTTTATATCGTTCCTTGCTCACCTTAAAGCTGTATCCGCTAGTTGTAGACTCTTCTACTCTGGGATAAGGATTCGGACAATCCACCTTGTCTTTGGCCCTCATGACTTTATAAACCTCTCTGAGTTTGAATCAAGGGGAAAACTCGGGGGAATTCGTGAGTAACACGGGAAAGTGGGACAGGGCCATTTACTTCAACACATGTTTTGCTGTTGTGTTTTTTTCTCGTATGGTGAGTTATTTGACATACCTCAATGTAGAAATCAGCTCCTGCATTAAATTATATATCATTACTTTAACAGGTGTGGAGATGAGATCACAGAGATACAACATGATGCCACTTCCAACACTTGACTCTCTGGATGGAATACGATGGATGCCAAGTGGAAAAACTGTCCCCTCAGCCACCCAGACAGACTCTGTGACAATCACCAGAGGAAGAACATCAAAAGCTATTCCATCCCGAATATCTACACGGAAGATCAATAGTTCCTTCTCAGATAAGGATCTCCTTTACACTGGTAAGTCTTCACCAGATGCCGCAGCGAGGTCAAGGAAGACCCACAGAGGAATGGTAGGGTCGACCTTGGCCCCCCTTGACCCAGTCAGCACAGTGAAGAAACCTCAAGACCAGCGCAAAGTACTTGCGGAGGATGTGAAAACGAGCGAAGTGGTCTTGGAGAGGCCAGAGCAAGCTATAGAAGTGACCTCCCTCCCAGCCGGGATACGTGGCATGGAGTCGGTCAACGACAGTAAAAGTGCCAAGTCGGAGAATAAAGCCAAACCTCAGAGTTCAGGCGACTTGCCCGAGCCTTTTAGCCGGGTGGAATATTATGATTCCAACGGGCGATCCGGTGAGACAGCAGGAGAGGAAGAGTTCAAATGGCAAAGTTCAAACGCTGCGATGACCTTTGAACCGGGTGCAACACAGCTGGAGTTCAAAGCTGACTTGAGTGAGGTGGGGTCACTCATGAGCCCTGACCGATACAGCCCTGCGGCCGACTTTGAGCAAATCGAATCCGAGTATTACCTCCCTGATAATATCGCAGCAACGAGCGACGAGGAACTTACAACAGAATCAGTCGGTGAGAGTCGGACAAAAAGTCCAGCCGAGGACTCGAGGGACTACAGAAGAATAACTCTTTCGAAGGAAGGGATCTTGGCGGGTAATGTCAGAATCGGGGACATTTTTGAAACAGTCATAAAACCCATCGATCTGGGAGAGATGGTTTCCCCGGAAGCTGCCATCACTTATCGCATGGAGGAGCAGGACGTGCTGGAAGACGGGACAACAAAACGTGAAATCGTCATTCAGTCCCGGCGTGAGGACACTGTAGACTTGGCAGACGAGGGCAGTCTTCTGGAAGCGCTGAATAAGGACAGCAGCTGTCCAGAGATGCAGCTGAGAGGGGCCTTGGGGCATTTATCAGGGTCGGAGACAGTGGGTTTCATCGACAGCCTGCGAAACATAGGCATTCAGGGAAGGGAAACTACAGGGAAAGTATCTGCGAACGCTGAGATAAATGAGCAGATGCCTGAAGTCGAGAGCTTCCCCCCGCCACCAGATGCAGGGCAGCTGTACGCCGGGGAGCTTGATCTTGAAGGACCAAGTGACAAATGCGAGGAAGTCTTAAACATCACCATGTCTACTGCGGACTTCAGGAGAACGATGCTGTCAGGTTCTGAACCAGAGTCGACAACATTCCTGGCGAGGACAACTAGTTTTTCTTACGATGAAAATGCAGAAGAGGGTGAAGGAGAACTGTACGGGACAAACGAACGACACGGAAATATTGATGGTGGCGAAGGCCTGGAACACAGTGAACGAGCCAAATTCACCTCTCAAGATTCCTTTTCCAAAGAGCTCTGTTCACCACGCTTAATAGAAGAATCGATTATGGTCCCGCAAAGTGTTCAGGCATCGATTGTAGAACTCCTGAAGGAGGAAACCGAGGATCCAACACTTAAACTGAAGGGGGCCTTGGAGCATCTGAGAGGGACCGTGCCTGACAATCTGAGAGATGAGCTTTCCGTTCTCACTGGAGAAACCCACGAGAGGTCGGACAACATGTCGGTTAATATCAAGAACATCCAGCAGTCCTCGCACAGAGGGGTTATCACGATAGAAGCGGAAGTCAATGTGTCACAAACTCTGGAGCCAGAAGACTTTTTTTCAATGGGAACATACAATAAAGATGAAGGCGACACAAGTGAACTAGGGTCTGGACTAACGTTTCACAGCAATCAGCAGGAACTGCAAGGGCTATTGAACGGGAAAGACTTTCCATTCGTTGGGACTTTAAACGATGAAGACAGGAGCAGAGCAAATGTTCAGGTTTTTAACGAACAAAACATCCTCTTTGAGCCCAGCGCAAGAGATGAGGGTGAAGATGCTGAACCATTTGCATCCACTCAAGGTCTTCAGACTGCCTTTGAAATGGCTGGGTCAAGTGAAATGGAGAGTGACTGGCATCCATGGCTGCAAGAGGACGCAGATAAAATGTCTGGGGAAGAGTTTGCTTACAGAGTCACGGATCCTGACGATTCATCTGCAACCCTTCACATGAACGTGACCAGAATTGTGTCAGTGCACAGTGGTGGCGGAGACCACAAGGGGCCTGTGCCATTCATCACTGAGGATGAATTTGCGGAAGGAGCAGATGGAAAGGGACTGGTTGACAATGTTTATTATGAGGAATGGGAATCCGGGAGCAGAGGTGAGCTGGCCATCGAAGAGACAGATCTGCAGCCTTCTGATTATGAAGTCGTGCAATCCTCCACTCTTCCAAAGGTTCAGACCAAGCAGCGAGTCGTTGTGTCTGAAAGCGTCACGCAAGCGTTTCATGGTCAACAAGGCAATGGCGTGACACGCCTCGATGAGGATTAGCCGGTTCCGTCCGATGATAAACGATAAAAAGTTCTCAAAAGAAGATGACGTCCTTTTTATCTAGAATCTAATCAACACAGACAAACCTTGAGGTCCAGCATCACTGAGTGGACACAGTCTCAATGCAATGAAATATTTTATGCTACGATGATGCACAGCTTGGGGAGTTTCTTGTCAAGCATATAACCATAGCCTGCAGGTTTTTCCCTAAACGTGATTTCTGATTAACTGGGATATCAATGCCATGGAGCCCGCTTGCAATGGGAAAATAATTATTTAGAAATAACTCTGCTGGTGTGATGCAAGTAGCCTTTCAGTGACCAGCCTCCAGAAGTAATGACAGAGGCCAACACTGCAAGGGAACTTTCAGAATGTCCCACTGCACGAGGCCATTCAAGAGTTCTCCCGAGCTTTCCCCTGAATCGGACTCGGAGAATGTCCGTAGCGGGTCAGTAGGAGTTCGTGGATGTCTCGTAGCGGCTCGTAGGAAATCGGGTAAACTCGTGGCGTTTTTTTAAAACCCCTGTAAAAAAAAAGTCCGCGAGTAAAAAAAATACTCGTGATGAAAAAAAAATGGTTACATTTTTACTCGTACGAGACATCCACGAACTCCTACACCACTCAGGCCCTACGAATCAGGGGAAAACTCGGGAGAACTCGTGAATTACCTCGTACAGTGGGACAGGGGTTAAGGCTAGGGGGCACTGACATTGCAGTCACTTATCAGGTTGCCACGAAGATCTGCCTGCAGAGTTTCAATTAGCAAGCCTCACCGTGTCTAATAATATTGCATGGTTAAGCTGTTATGTTTTGATGCCAGTGCAGTTTAACCTGAATTTTAGAGTCCTCTGGCCCAACTCATTATCAAAAATTGTCAAGCTCAAATACTAATATTGCAGTGAGAAAGAGATGTAGATGGCAGCTTTGTTACTATCACAGGCAATTAAGCATTAACAATTTAAAACCATGCAGGAAACATGTTCCCAATGTTGGGCGAGTCCAGAACCAGGGGCCACAGTCTTAGTATAAAGGGGAGGATTAAACATACCATCAATGTTGATCCCTGGGATGGCGGGACTGTCATATGAGGAAAGATTGAAAAGACTAGGCTTGTGTTCACTTGGGTGTTTGGAAGGGTGAGGGGGAATCTTATAGAAACATATAAAATTATAAAAGGACTGGACAAGCTGGATGCAGGAAAAATGTTCCCAATGTTGGGCGAGTCCAGAACCAGGGGCCACAGTCTTAGTATAAAGGGGAGGATTAAACATACCATCAATGTTGATCCCTGGGATGGCGGGACTGTCATATGAGGAAAGATTGAAAAGACTAGGCTTGTGTTCACTTGGGTGTTTGGGAGGATGAGGGGGAATCTTATAGAAACATATAAAATTATAAAAGGACTGGACAAGCTGGATGCAGGAAAAAATGTTCCCAATGTTGGGCGAGTCCAGAACCAGGGGCCACACAGTCTTAGAATAAAGGGGAGGCCATTTAAGACTGAGGTGAGGAAAAAAAAACGCTTTCACCCAGAGAGTTGTGAATTTGTGGAATTCCCTGCCACAGAGGGCAGTGGAGGCCAAATCACTGGATGGATTTAAGAGACAAAACTGGCCCCTGGTTCTGGACGCCCCTAACATCAGGAACATGTTTCCTCTCTAGCGTGTCCAAACCCTTAATAATCTTTTATGTTTCAAAAAGATCCCCTCTCATCCTTCTAAACTCCAGAGTGTACAAGCCCAGCCGCTCCATTCTATCAACATCTGACAGGAGTGTGGGGTTTGGCTGGGAAGGTCATATCAGCCAAGTGTTTTTGTAAAACGCCCAGACACGAGTGTAATGACATTTCTTTCCTCTGTTTCTTCAAACCTGCACCTGCAGGCATTCTGTCAAATATGGAACAATTATTACAAGTTCATGAGAAAAATTAGTATGGACATCAATCAGAAATGTACTCAAGGGTCAAACCAATTATATGTTTTAAATAGTAATATGTTCACAGAATGGTTAGTGTGGGCATGTGAAGTATGAGGACTGAAAGCTGATGTAATGTAGAACAAGGCTATGGGTAGGGGACACATCATATACTGCTTTTATGGTGGAAATGAAGAAAGGAGTTTTTCCACACAGCTCATTTTATGATTTATGGGATGGATTCCAGGAAAGCATTCTGTCAGCATCTGAAAATGCTGAAAGAAATGTGTTGTTGGTACAGTATGTTCTGTGGGTCGGGACTGGCCTGCTGGTCATCAAATGGAATTGTTAATGGAGGACATCTTCAAGGGAACAATAGCAACAGTGAACATTTTGCAAATTGAATATTTCACAATCTCCAGGCATGCCCATGGGGTTTACAGACATGAAGTACTTTGTACGGTGTAGGCAAAAAGCTGGAGAAACTCAGCGGGACAGGCAGCATCTATGGAGCGAAGGAATGGGTGACATTTCAGTCTGAAGAAGGGTCTCGACCCGAAATGTCACCCATTCCTTCGCTCCATAGATGCTGCCTCACTCCGCTGAGTTTCTCCAGCTTTTTGTCAACCCTCGATTTTTCCAGCATCTGCAGCTCCTTCGTAAACTTTTTGAGGTGTGGTTACGATTCCACATAACTATGTTACTCAGTAACTATGCTACTGTTGGAAGGGGGAAAGGGAGCAGACATAGTGGCCACAGCAAACTCTGTTGGTGGGTAACTGGTGTCTGGAGAAGTACACCCTCCACAAGGAACAGTCTTTAAGGAGGGAATCTGACTAAATAAACCTATTGAATAAGGCGGTCACGGTGGCACAGCGGTAGAGTCGCTGCCTAACAACGAACGCAGCGCCAGAGACCCGGGTTCGATCCCGACTACGGGTGCAGTCTGTGTGGAGTTTGTGTGTTTTTCTCCGAGATCCCACACTCCAAAGACGTACAGGTTTGTAGGTTAATCGGCTAGATTAATTGGCTGGATAAAAAAATCTAAAATTGTCCAAGATAAAAGTCAGAAGGTTCAGAAGGAACCATCTACCATCGGTATTAATGATGGATTTATTCTGGTGCATGCAACGATATCGGAACAGAATGCTCACAGCTATGTCTCTGTCTTACCCGGAATATATCAGTGTTGGTTGTTGTGCTGGAGACGTTAGAGTGAGTAGTTTATACCTAGTAGGCCCCTCTCGGTCATGACTGACCATGGGTGATGCATGCTGGTCGGATGCAAGCCTGGGGGATGTCATATGGAGGACAGGCTGTTGCCCGCGCAGCACGTCCCCCCCTCTCCACGTCGCTGATCGATCCAAAGGAACAGCAGGGCCGTTACAGTTCGGCACCAGCGCCGTCGCAGGAGCTGCCAGAGCGAGGTTGTAGACAACGATGAACTGCCTTAGGGGCTCCGACTCCGGGTTTTCTTGAGGTTTACTCCTGGAGCCTTTTCCATGACTGGATATGGCCACAAGGCAGCGGAGGTTTTAAATCAGAGTTTCCCCTCTCCTAGATGGACCGCCTTCCCAGGCTGACGAGCCCCATCTGCCCGAGACTCGTGGGGGCGGGAGCGTCTACCTTCCCGTGCAGGTCTACAGCACCTGCCCACTGTCCAATATAAGATTATACAATAGACAATAGGCAATAGGTGCAGGAGTAGGCCATTCGGCCCTTCGAGCGAGCACCACCATTCAATGTGATCATGGCTGATAATTCCCCAATCAGTACCCCATTCCTGCCTTCTCCCCATATCCCCTGACTCCTCTATTTTTAAGAGCCCTATCTAGCTCTCTCTTGAAAGTATCCAGAGAACCCGCCTCCACCGCCCTCTGAGGCAGAGAATTCCACAGACTCACCACTCTCTGTGAGAAAAAGTGTTTCCTCGTCTCCGTTCTAAATGGCTTACCCCTTATTCTTAATCTGTGGCCCCTGGTTCTGGACTCTCCCCAACATCGGGAACATGTTTCCTGCCTCTAGCGTGTCCAAGCCCTTAACAATCTTATATGCTTCATGCTACCTAATATAAGAATTAATGGATGACAGGTTGGTCGGTGTGGGGACGTGAGATATGCAGGAGTGTTGAAGTTTGGGATCAAGCAGAGGGGAAGCCATCCTCTGAGATAAAGTTACACTGCGCATGAGATGATTAATGCAGGCTGTACGAAATGGTAATGGCTGATTTAAATGTTAAACTCTGGATTAACAGACACCACTTTGCAGTTGCATCCTGTATTTTTTTTTTCTAAAATGTTCTAATTTAGTAGTAAAACACTTCTTCAGATTCCAGAATCCTGTCGTTCTTTCTCATAAAAGACTGCATTACAAGCCAATGTGCCAAAGTGTGTGAAGATATTAAACACTATGAATAGTCCATCATATCTTAGACTGCTGCAGTGAGAGTTTTATCTCAGCGTCAGGCACTGAAATAATTCCAGTTATGTTTTCGGAGCTTAATAGAACTGCCCTAAAAGGGGATTCTTATTCCAGGGAAGAGTAGTGGGTGGGGCAGGAGGAAAGTAGGCCGATCGCTGCTACACAAATTAGGAGAAGTCAGTTCTACAGTGGACAGCAAAGCTGGAATGCGCTGCTAGGAGAGTTGGTGGATGCAGACCTGATATATTGGCATGTAAGAGGCTTTTAGATAGGCACGTGGATATGGGGGATATGGATCACATACCGGCGTTTCCATCCCATTCCGAATCTGACCTTTCTGTCCTGGACCTCCTCCATTGCCAGAGTGAGGCCCAGCGCAAATTGGAGGAACAGCATCTCATATTTCGCTTGGGTAGTTTACACCCCAGCGGTATGAATATCGACTTCTCTAATTTCAGATAGTCCTTACTTTCTCCCTCCTTCCTCTCCCTCTTCCCAGCTCTCCCACGTGCCTACTGTCTCCGCCTCTTCCTTTCTTTTTCCCGCCTCCCCCCCCCTCCCCAGACATCAATCTGAAGAAGGGTCTCAACCCAAAACGTCACATATTCCTTCGCTGGAGCGACGGAATGGGTGATGTTTCGGTTCGAGAAGCTTCTTCAGACTGAGGCAGCATCTATAGAGCAAAGGAATGGGTGACATTTCGGGTCGAGACCCTTTTTCAGTCTGAAGGTCTCAATCCGAAACGTCACCCATTCCTTCGCTCCATAGATGCTGCCTCACCCGCTGAGTTTCTCCAGCATTTTTGTCTACCCTCGATTTTTCCAGCATCTGCAGTTCTTTCTTAAACATTGAGGACAGGGGAGATGAGTTTAACCTGACGACGGTTCTGTGCGCTGAAGGACACTGACGTTTTAAGCTGTTAGAAGTAACTTCCAACCACATTAACAAATCTGTACCACTGACTGACATTCCTGGAGGGATCTCCGAGCTGCCTGCCATCAGGGAGAGACTACAAGAACCTGGGAGCCAATCCGTCTGAAATCCAAACCATTCCGTTTCCCAGTCTCAAGTTTGTTGTGGGACAAATGCCGCAAATGCATCTCTAAAGTTCCGTTTTGTGGTTGAATTTTTAAAAAAATGAGTAGGAGTAGAATACAAGCCTGCTTGAAAGATCGCAAAAAGAATTCTTTCATCCAAGGGCTATGTTCCCGGACAACATTATGTTACTATGGAAACGCTGGCTTCAAAAACATGGCGAATCGTAACTAAAGTGCCCCAGCCATCCTGGAAATTCCCCACACTGGCTGCACCGTGGCTCTTGTGGGATATTCCACACTTGAATTCACAGTAAGGTTATAGCAATTTAAGCTTCACCAGATCAGTTCTGAATGGAAGGCAGACACCTAATAATTTTAGAGTATTGAACATAGAGCGTAGCCTCTCATCCCACCATGTACATGCTGAATGTGATGTCAGGTTAAACTAATCTTCTCTGCTTGTAAGTGACCCATATCCTGCATATAGAAACATAGAAAATAGGTGCAGGAGTAGGCCATTCGGCCCTTCGAGCCTGCACCGCCATTCAATATGATCATGGCTGATCATCCAACTCAGTATCCTGTACCTGCCTTCTCTCCATACCCCCTGATCCCTTTAGCCACAAGGGCCACATCCAACTCCCTCTTAAATATGGCCAACGAACTGGCCTCAACTACCTTCTGTGGCAGAGAATTCCACAGATTCACCACTCTCTGTGTGAAAAACGATTTTCTCATCTCGGTCCTAAAAGACTTCCCCCTTATCCTTAAACTGTGTGACCCCTTGTCCTGGACTTCCCCAACATCGGGAACAATCTTCCTGCATCTAGCCTGTCCAACCCCTTAAGAATTTTGCAAGTCTCTATGAGATCCCCTCTCAATCTCCTAAATTCCAGCGAGTACAAGCCGAGTCTATCCAGTCTTTCTTCATATGGAAGTCGTGCCATCCCAGGAATCAGTCTGGTGAACCTTCTCTGTACTCCCTCTATGGCATATCCATGGGCCTATCTAAAAGCCTCTTAAACACCACTTTTGTGTCTGTCTCCACCACCACCCATGGCAGTGCATTCCAAGCATCTTAGTTTAGTTTAGTTTACAGATATAGAGTGGAAACAGGCCCTCCGGCCCACCGGATCCGCGCTGACCACACACACTAAAGGGCCTGTCCCACTTTCACGACCTAATTCACGACCTTTTTTACTCGTGGACTTTTTTCATCAGGCTAGAAAAAACGCCCCGGCCTACTTGATGCCACGAGTGCCTGCGACTAGCATCAAGGCCTACCTACGACCTCGTGACGACCATGCTGCGAGTACGAGCCAAGGGCAAACTCGGCAGAGGTCTTGAATTAGGTCGTGAAAGTGGGACAGCCCCTTAACACTGTCCTGCACCCACTAGGGCCAACTTTTACATTTACCAAGGCCAATTAACCGACAAACCTGCACGTCTTTGGAGTGTGGGAGGAAACCGAAGATCTCGGAGAAGACCCACGCAGGTCAAGGGGAGAACGTGCAAACTCCGTACAGACAGCATCCGTAGTCGGGATCGAACCCGGGTCTCCGGCGCTGCATTCGCTGTAAGGCAGCAACTCTACCGCTGCGCCTAGCTCTTCTACTCGATGTAATAGGCTTATAGCTAATATAACCCACAGGGCAGTCTCAGACTAAGATATACTAACCACATATACATCATTCATAATTTATATTTTATTAAAAATTAGAATGCAAAAAGAGAGCAAAACTAACATTGAAAACCTGTTAGGAAATTCAGAATTCCAAAAATTCCCAGCAAACTACACCCAGGACAACAGCTAAGCAAGGGACTGCAAGACATGGCTCCACAGGACATGAAAACTCTAACCAAGCTTCAGTTTATAATTCTTTCACTGCAAACCTTTAGGTTGTACATTAAGCTCATTGGCGTAATAAAAAAATAATTCAAAGGCCTTAAAAATATAAGTTCAAGATAATAAAAATAGTTTGAATGAATTAAGAACATGTAACAGGTGCTCTAAATCCCAGCGGGCGGGTCAGCTGAGGAGTTTGTAGAACGAGGCTGTTCCAATTCCAGATGTTCCATTTATCCGTTGGGTTGAAGGCCACTAGATACAGAGTCAAAGAGGTGGACAAAAGAGACAGGAGGATGTGAGAAAAAATTCACAACCTGTTCAATGCACTGTGATGGTTCTGCATGTTCATTGTGATATTGAGCTGGGCTGTGCCCATCGTCAGTTAGTACATCAGTCAGTCGTAGACATTTCCTTTGGTACCACCCGATATACTATGCTTTGGTATCACAGCACAGAATAGAGGTCTCTGCTTCAAATGGTCTGCTGCAGTCCGCCCTTCGGCCAGCGCCAGTTCAGGGGACCTGTTGAAAATACCAACACGCATTTAATACAACGTTCTCAATGTTGCTGCTGAGAGCAAACGTGTGTGTGTGAGTGTGTGTGTGAGTGTGTGTTAGAGTGAGTGTGTATGAGTGTGTGAGTGGATGTGAGAGTGTGTGTGTGAGTGAGTGTGTGTGAGTGTGAGTGTGAATATGAGAGTGTGAGTATGTGTGAGTATGAGAGTGTGTGTGAGTGAGTGTGTGTGAGAGTGTGTGTGTGAGAGAGCGTGTGTACGAATGTGTGTGAGTGTGTGTGAGAGTGTGTGAGAGAGTGTGTGACGGTGTCAGTGTGTGTGTGAGTGTGTGTGAGAGTATGTGTGTTTGTGAGTGTGAGAGTGTGTGAGAGCATGTGACGGTGTGAGTGTGTGTGTGAGTGGATGTGAGTGTGTGTGAGTGTGAGTATGAGAGTGTGTGTGAGTGTGAGTGTGTGTGTGAGAGTGTGTGTGTGAGTGTGTGAGTGTGAGCGTGAGAGTGTCTGCGTGAGAGTCTCTCCCTCTCTCCCTGAATTGACGCCAAACTAACCAAGGTCACACAACCACTGCGTCTTGCTGCCACTTACTAGTGTTGGGGCAAGGCAAGAGTTAAAGCGGGTTCAGTGTGGCAGTTCTCTAGAGAGTTCCGAATGGCCTCGGCAGCCCGACTCACTGATCTGCTGGTCACTGAGGCATCACTTACTTGGACAAGAGCTGGACTGTTTGTTGAGTGGCTCTGGTCTTTTTGTGCTGCGAACCGTACAGCAAGGTCTGAATTTCCAGGCACTGCCAAAGAGAGAGATTAAAGTATTTAATTAGAAACTCTGCATTCAGCTAATCGTGCCAATAGTGTAGCGTAAGCACATTGCAACCCGATGACCAAGCCGAACGTTGTTCAAAGCTGCACGTGGAACTGCCATCTCTCCTGTTTCTCCCAGAGGTGGCCAACTCCGGGCTTCACGCCCACGTGCCTGCCTCCTGCTCGGCCCCACTAAGATCCCTGCTCTCCACCATTCTGCCTCTCGGACATCTGCAATTCCCATCGCTCCATCACTGGCTGAAGTGCCTTCAGATCCTTAAATATCTCCAATCATCCAGATGCACCTATTGTAAATCCCCTTACCTGACCCAATGCCAACCTTTCCATACAGCTTGTTGGTGGACCTTGGAATCTTTGCCTGATTTGCTTCACCACATGAATGTCATTGCATTTATTTGATCCAGACAGTGAGGATTAGAAGGATCTCCAAGTGTGGAAGTTCAGGGAAATATCTCTGAACTGACGTGCAGCGGCCTCATTGAAATGGAGGAGCCCCAAACTGGATAGTTGAGCAGGTTGGGCCTACACTTGTTGGAGTTTAGAAGAATGAAATGTGGGCTTGTTGATCGCACATGGAGCTGAGGTGGATGCTAAAAGAACATTTGCCACTGAGTATCTACAACTTGGCAGCATTGTTTCAGAATAAGGATTCACTCATTGCAGATGGAGGTGAACAGGGCTGCGAACCCTTGGAACCCCTTAGCCCAACAAGCTGTGGTGGTGGAATCGGTGTAGACTCGCTGGGCAGAATGGCCTAATTCTACCCCTATAACTTGTGGGCGTTGATACTGGCTTATTATTGTCACGTGTACTTAGGGTCGCCAACTTTCCCGCTCCCAAATGAGGGAGAAAGGGTCAAAATAAAGGACTCGCCGTGGCATGATGAATGCTCCCGACGGGCCGGGCTTTCCAAAGTCTGGCACCCCGCCCAACTCATGAACCGTGAGAAGGAGGGGTGGTGGCGGTGTGGGCGGTAAGCGAAGGTCTGAAGGTCGGACAGCTGGCCGACGGGGCCACGGGGGAGGCGCTCCTGCTGCTGCACTCCATGGGCTGCACTACGTCGGGACGGGTGAGGCGGGGCCGGACACGGCGCTCCGACCCGACAGTCCCCTCGACCCGAGTAGTGGCGGTCAAATACGGGACAAGGGCGGTCACGTACGGGACAAACCAATTTAGCCCAATGTACGGGATGTCCCGGCTAATACGGGACAGTTGGCAACCCTACATGTACTGGACACAGTAAACAATTTTGTTTGGGTATTATCCAGTAAAAACAAACTATACACGAGTTCTTGCTATTGAGGGAGTGCATCAGAGGTTCACAAGGTTAATTCCCGGGATGGCGGGACTGTCATATGCTGAGAGAATGGAGCAGCTGGGCTCGTACACTCTGGAGTTTAGAAGGATGAGAGGGAATCTCATAGACACACATAAGATTGTTAAGGGTTTGGACACTCTAGAGGCAGGAAACATGTTCCCGATGTTGGGGGAGTCCAGAATCAGGGGCCACAGTTTAAGAATAAGGAGTAAGCCATTTAGAACGGAGACGAGGAAACACTTTTTCTCACAGAGAGTGGTGAGTGTGGAATTCTCTGCCTCAGAGGGCGGTGGAGGCAGGTTCTCTGGATACTTTCAAGAGAGAGCTAGATAGGGCTCTTAAAAATAGCAGAGTCAGGGGATATGGGGAGAAGGCAGGAACGGGGTACTGATTGGGGATGATCAGCCATGATCACATTGAATGGCGGTGCTGGCTCGAAGGGCCGAATGGCCTCCTCCTGCACCTATTGTCTATTATCAAACCATACACAAATGCAAATGGTGGGACAAAGAGAAAAATACCAGAGTGCAGAATATAGTCTTACAGCATTTAAATTTTTGATTAGTTTACTTGAAAGAAACAGCGTGGAAACAGGCCCTTCAGCCCACACTACCCAGCAATCACCCACACACGAATTCTATCCCACACACTAAGGATTTACAGAGCCAATAAACTTACAAACTTGCACGTCTTTGGAGTGTGGGAAGAAACCGGAGCACCCGGAAACATAGAAAATAGGTGCAGGAGGAGGCCATTCGGCCCTTCAAGCCTGCTCTGCCATTCAATATGATCATGGCTGATCATCCAACTCAGTATCCTGTACCTGCCTTCTCTCCATACCCTCTGATCCCTTTAGCCACAAGGGCCACATCTAACTCCCTCGTAAATATAGCCAATGAACTGGCCTCAACTACCTTCTGCGGCAGAGAATTCCACAGATTCACCACTCTCTGTGTGAAAAATGATTTTCTCATCTTGGTCCTAAAAGATTTCCCCCTTATCCTTAAACTGTGACCCCTTGTTCTGGACCTCCCCAACATCGGGAACAATCTTCCTGCATCTAGCCTGTCCAACCCCTTGAGAATTTTGTAAGTTTCTATAAGATCCCCCCTCAATCTTCTACATTCTGGGGAAAAACCCCACGTGGTCACATGGGGAACGTGCAAACTCCGTATAGACATCACCGCCGTCAGGATGGGACGTGACCACTATGGCGCTGTCAGGCAGCAACTCTTCCGCTGCGCTCTCTGTGCTGTCATTTAATGTTATAGCTGCAGCAAAAGTGCAGGTAAAAAAAAGTGCAAGGGCTATAATGAGGTAGATGGGAATGTGCATCCAAGATGGAGAATGGCAAACATGAAACGGCAAGGGAGTGGAGAGGGGATAGGGAGGGAGTGGGAAAGGGGTGTTGTGGCCAGGATGAGCCACATATTATTGAATGATAGGGCAGGCTCGAGAGGCAAGCTGGCTACTGTAGCTCCTGTTTCTTATGTATTTGTGTGAGGTCTGCCTTAGCTTTTTGACTAACAGTCTCACATTGCCATTTATTACCCTGCATCTAAGCTGATTCTCTGCAAACGTACAAAATAAATGTCAGCGAAATGTTTCAGTAGAATACGAACAATGGTTTAAAGTTCAGCCACACATTCCATCAACTTAATGAGGCATCCGTGAATCACTTTTACAACCAAAAAAATAACTGAGTTTCACATCTGTCTGAGGGACCAGTGTTGTTATGTAAAGTTAGATGCTGGCCTTTAGCCTCTGCATCGAGTGTACAAATGCGGTTCTGGTTCGATAGGCCGAATGGCCTGCTCCTGCACCTATTGTCTATTGTCTACATATCCTCCTATGACAGAGTCAGATGGCATGGAAACAGGCCCTCCAATCCTGTTATGGGGAGAAAGCAGAAAATTGAGATTAGAAGGCAGAGATCAGCCATGATTCTTAAGGGGTTCTTCAAGGGGTTGGACAGGCTAGATGCAGGAAGATTGTTCCCGATGTTGGGGAGGTCCAGAACAAGGGGTCACAGTTTAAGGATAAGGGGGAATTCCTTTAGGACCGAGACGAGGAAAACATTTTTCACACAGAGAGTGGCGAGTCTCTGGAATTCTCTGCCACAGAAGGTAGTTGAGGCCAGTTCATTGGCTATATTTAAGAGGGAATTAGATGTGGCCCTTGTGGCTAAAGGGATCAGGGGGTATGGAGAGAAGGCAGGTACAGGATACTGAGTTGGATGATCAGCCATGATCATATTGAATGGCGGTGCAGGCTCGAAGGGCCGAATGGCCTCCTCCTGCACCTATTGTCTATGTTTCTATGATTGAATGGCAGAGTGGACTCGATGGGCCGAATGGCCTAATTCTACTCCTCTAACGTGAACGTGTCCCACTCATCTGTACTGCCCAAGAGGCTTCATCCGTGCTAGTCCCATTTACCTGTGTTCGACCCACAACACTCTAAACCTTTCCGATCCATGCACGTCAGATGCCATGCACATCCCTTTTCCTATACCCGCAGCTGCCAGAATGCTTGTTTCCTCAGGCAGGACTTTGCCCCTAATATTTTTTTGAATTCCGGGGAAAACTCTTGGCTCTGCACGTGATTAAAATCCCAAGTCCTGTGTGGAAGGCATGAATAGTGATTTTACTTCGGAGTCACGTGAGTGATTCCGTGACGAAGGCCCGCCAGGCCGCACGCGCAGCATTACGTCAGCCGCATTGGCGCGGAGCACCAGTCTGGCAGGACACAGCTCCTGCCGGTGGTAAGTTAAACTTAAAAGGTAAGTTTGGTTTTTTTACTTACCAGGGTTTTTCAGGCAGGAGCCTCTTTTTACAGAGGTTTTTTCCCGCCAGTTTCGCAGCCCGACAAGTTGCCGGTTGTGGACTGTGGGGAAACTCCAGTCCGACCGCAAATGCGGATAAACCGGCAAAGTTGATCGGGTTGCGAGATAAGGAGCCGCTAACAGTGCAGTCAGCGGCTCCCCAGCCTGCAGGGATGGCGTCAAAACGGCAGGAAATTTCAGCAGAGTTGCTGCTTAACCTGCACGGTGGCGCAGAGGTGGAGTTGCTGCCTCACAGCGCCAGAGACCTGGGTTCGATCCTGACTACGGGTGCTGTGTGTACGGAGTTTGTACGCTCTTCCTATGATCATGTGGGTTTTCGTTGGGTGCTCCGGTTTCCTCCCACACCCCAAAGACGTACTGGTATGCAGGTTAAATTGCTTTGGTTAGTTGTGAAATTATCCTTAGTGTGTGTAGGTTGGCGTGAGGGTTGGTCGCTGGTCAGCGCTGAATCGGGGCCTGTTTTACACACTGTATTGCTAAAGTCTAAAGTCAGAGTGTACTGGACCCGAGGAGTTCAGTGCTGCGTTCCAGATGAGACTCGAAAGCCAAGCAGCCCTTGCACTCTCAGTTGAATGACACACAGTCGGGTGCTTTCTGCGTGGAGTTTGCACGTTCTCCCTGTAACCGCGTGGGTTTTCTCCGGGTGCTCCAGTTTCCTCCCGCATCCCAAAGACATGCGGGTATTAGGCTGATCGGACCGTGTAAATTCCCACCTAATGTGAAGGGAGTGGATGAGACAAAATGGGATAACAACAACGGGTGATTGATGAACTGTTTGGACAAGGTGGGCTGAGCAACCAGTTTCCATGCTGTATCTTCAATCAATATAATTAAAGTTTACTGGCTGGAGATTTGCAGGTCAGCTGAGCTGGTTGTGAGAATGGGGAATACAGAATCAATGGCTATATTCATTCTGAAACTTAATTCCAATGGAAGTGCTGCCAGCTCAATACAAATTTATAAATGCATAAATTTAGATGAAATGCATTTAATTTTAGAAGCATCTGCGGTTACCAAGTGGCAGAAACTACCCTGGCCACAGCTGCTGTCTTGGAGAGCAACTGAATAGGAAACAGCGGAATGGGGTATCAGCTATCAGCGTCCATCTGCAGCTCAGCTTCCATGCAACCTGTGCTCGAGCAGGCACGAGGAACTGCAGATGCTGGTTTACAAGTCCTGGAGTAACTCAGCGGGCCAGGCAGCATCAGGGTGGCGCAGTGGTAGAATTGCCTTACAGTGCCTGCAGCGCTGGAGACCAGGTTCGATCCCGACTACGGGCGCTGTCTGTACAGAGTTTGTACGATCTCCCGTGGGTTTTAGAAACATAGAAAATAGGTGCAGGAGGAGGCCATTCGACCCTTCGAGCCAGCACCGCCATTCATTGTGATCATGGCTGATCGTCCCCAATCAATAACCCGTGCCTGCCTTCTCCCCTTATCCCTTGACTCCACTAGCCCCTAGAGCTCCATCTAACTCTCTCTTAAATCCATCCAGTGATTTGGCCTCCACTGCCCTCTGTGGCAGGGAATTCCACAGATTCACAACTCTCTGGGTGAAAAAGTTTTTTTCTCACCTCAGTCTTAAATGGCCTCCCCTTTATTCTAAGACTGTGTGGCCCCTGGTTCTGGACTCGCCCAACATTGGGAACATTTTTCCTGCATCCAGCTTGTCCAGTCCTTTTATAATTTTATATGTTTCTATAAGATCCCCCCTCATCCTTCTAAACTCCAGTGAATACAAGCCTAGTCTTTTCAATCTTTCCTCATATGACAGTCCCGCCATCCCAGGGATCAATCTGGTGAACCTACGCTGCACTGCCTCAATCTCAAGGATGTCCTTCCTCAAATTAGGAGACCAAAACTGTACACAATACTCCAGATGTGGTCTTTTCTCCGAGATCTTCGAAGGAAGACACAAAACGCTGGAGTAACTCAGCGGGTCAGGCGGCATCTCTGGAGAGAAGGAATGGGCGACGTTTTGGGTCGAGACCCTTCTTTAGACTGATGTCAGAGGAGGGGGCGGTTTAATGTTCCGTAGTGGTGGGTGTATGGAACAAACTGCCAGAGGAAGTAGTTGATGCAGAATGACATTTGAAAATGTTATTCGGAGCTACTCGGCAGGTCAGGCAGCATCTCTGGAGAAAATGGATCGATGGTGTTTCGGATCGGGACAGACTGTCTTCAAGAAGGGTCCCGACCCGAAACGTCAGTTATCCTTGTCCTCCACAGAAGCTGCCTGACCCGCTGAGTTACTCCAGCACTTTGTGTCTATCTCAGGACTCAGCCTGTGGGCTATTTCATCCTCTAACAGCCTGTGGTTCAATACAGTCACCTTAGGTAGACAAAAGTGCTGGAGAAACTCAGCGGGTGCAGCAGCATCTAAGGAGCAAAGGAAATAGGCAACGTGGAAGGAAATAGGCAACCTTTCTGGCCGAAACCCTTGGGTTTCGGCCCGAAACGTTGCCTATTTCCTTCGCTCCTTAGATGCTGCTGCACCCGCTGAGTTTCCCCAGCACTTTTGTCTACCTTCGATTTTCCAGCATCTGCAGTTCCTTCTTAAATACAGTCACCTTAGCAGGTGCCAAAGGCTGCTCGCATTAAGGTGCATTACAAGGGCAAGCCAGAACAGGCAGCAACAGGGAAAGGAACTGGTCAGGACCACACTCAAAGTGCTTGCATTTAATGTGTTCTCAGGATAGCCCAGAGACTTCCAGCCCAGGAATTATTAATTAGAAGGAACATTTGAGCATTTTCGACTTTTGAAAAGACTAGAACAAGGCCAGGATGCAGAAGCCATCTCTGTAATCAAAGCCCATGGCAAAAATATAACTTCTGTTCCATTACTTATTCGCCATAACTTTATATTTAGGGGAACTCTTCAAAAATTCCTCTCAGACAATCTGACCACTTGTGTGGGAAGATGACATAAATATCACATTGTTTGTGTCTCAACCTCAGGATTTCCCCCAAATCCTAAAAGTATCTGTTTTTAAGCAAAGCCACCATGGTTACTGTAGTTAAATATGCCTGCACCTACTTACACACAATCACATTTCTCAACACAGCATGGCGATAATGAAGCACTGAATGCAGGGCTGGCAATTTAGATGAGGAAAGACTACATCAGAGGATGGAGTGGGTGGGATGCCTTGGTCTTGTTTCAATAGAATTTCATTGTTGTATGCGGTTTAATGCGGGTAAATGTGAGGTGATCCATCCAGATTACTTTATGGCGTCAAGTTGGGAAAAGGGGAAGTACAACGGGATCTGTGGGGGTCCTTGTTCATCAGTCTATGAAAGTAAGCATGCAGGTACAGCAGGCAGTGAAGAAAGCGAATGGCATGTTGGCCTTTATAACAAGAGGAATCGAATATAGGAGCAAAGAGGTCTGCAGTTGTACAGAGCCCTAGTGAGACCACACCTGGAGTATTGTGTGCAGTTTTGGTCCCCTAATTTGAGGAAGGACATTCTTGCTATTGAGGGAGTGCAGCGTAGGTTTACAAGGTTAATTCCCGGGATGGCGGGACTGTCATATGCTGAGAGAATGGAGCGGCTGGGCTTGTACACTCTGGAATTTAGAAGAATGAGAGGGGATCTCTTTGAAAAATATAAGATTGTTAAGGGCTTGGACACACTAGAGGCAGGAAACATGTTCCCGATGTTGGGGGAGATTTTTCAACATGTTGAAAAATGTCCACGAGAGCCCCGAGTACCTACGAGTGGCTATTACCGTAAATCTCCGAGTTTGAATCAGGGGAAACTCGGGAGAACTCTTGAATTTCGCTCGTACAGTGGGACAGCCCCATCAGTATGAAGAACGATCCAAACCCGAAACATCATCTGTCCGTTCCCTCCACAGATGCTACCTGACCCGCTAAGTTCCTCCAGCACTTTGCGCTTGGCATCGTTTTAAATTTGATTACAGGGCACAGATGCCCAACGCTGGAGGGCACAGCTATAAGGTAAGAGGGGGGAATGTTTAATGGAAGGGAGACAAAAAATGCTGGAGAAACTCAGGGGATGAGGCAGCGAAGGAAATAGGCAACGTTTCGGGTCGAAACCCTTCTTCAGACTAGTGCGGGACAAATGATTTACACACAGAGGGTGGTGGGGGCCTGGAACGCATCTTCCAATCTATAGCACCAGTTATGAGCCTGCATATCCCAATGTGTTTAACGGCCAATTAAGTAATTTAGCACCAGGTTTATTATTGTCCCGTGTACCGAGGTTCTGTGACAAGCTTTGCTTGTGTGCTGTCCGATCAAATCAGATAATACTATAGATTAATACAATCCAGTCAAACACATATAAAATGTGGAGCAAAAACAAAAATATCTGAGCGCAGAATACTTTTATCAAGCAGAGTCACTGAGACGACATAAGAAACATTATGGGCGCATAGCAAGGCCTCAAAATGTCAATGTGGTAAATGACCAGATAATCATAGAAACACAGCAAATAGGAGCAGGAGGAGGCCATTCAGCCCTTCGATTAGCACCGCCATTCAATATGATCATGGCTGATCATCTCCAACCAGTACCCCGTTCCTGCCTTCTCTCCATACCCCTTGATTCCGTTAGTCCTAAGAGCATTATCTAACTGTCTCTTAAAAACATCCAGTGAATTGGCCTCCACTACATTCTGTGGCAATAGACAATAGACAATAGGTGCAGAGGAGTAGGCCATTCGGCCCTTCGAGCCAGCACCGCCATTCAACGTGATCATGGCTGATCATCCCCAATCAGAACCCCGTTCCTGCCTTCTCCCCATATCCCCTGACTCCGCTATCTTTAAGAGCCCTATCTAGCTCTCTCTTGAAAGAATCCAGAGAACCGGTCTCCACCACCCTTCCACAGACTCACCACTCTCTGTGAAAAAAAGTGTTTCACTCATCTCCGTTCTAAATGGCTTGCCCCTTATTCATGGCTGACCATCCAGAATCAGTACCCCCGTTCCTGCTTTCTCTCCATAAACCTTGATTCCGTTAGCCCTAAGAGCTATATCTACAGTAACTCGCTCTTGAAAACACGCAGTGAATTGCCCGCCACTGCCTTCTGTGGCAGAGAATTCCACTCTGTGACATCCCCCTGGTTACAAGGAGGAATGTGCAATTTTCCGCTACACATCCACGCTCACCTTTTTGAATTTTTTGAAGGCTGCTTTCTGGCGTCCCTGCGCTAACTCGATTCCCCCGAGGAGTCGATACGTCTCGTCCACCTGGGCGCTGAAGTCCCCAAAGGTAGAAAGCTTGGCCGGGAGCGATTCCTGCAGCAACTTGGAAGCAGCCTGCAACAGAGGAATAGCCGTCGACGTTACCTTGAGTGTGAACATAAATAACTCCAGACGATAGACACAATGTGCTGGAGTAACTCAGCGGGTCAGGCAGCATCTCTGGAGAAAAAGGATGGGTGATGTTTCATAGGTTCATAAGCGATAGGAGCAGAATTAGGCCATTTGGCCCAGCCAGTCTACTCCGCCATTCAATCATGGCTGATCTATCTCTCCCTCCTAACGTCATTCTTCTGACTTCTCCTCATTACCCCTGACACCCGTACTAATCAACAATTGATCTACCTCTGCTTTAAAAATATCCATTAACTTGGCCTCCGCAGCCTTCTGTGGCGATGAATTCCACAGATTCACCACCTTCTGACTAAAGAAATTCCTCCTCATCTCCTTCCTAGTTACTTCCTTTAATTCTGAGGCTGTGACCTCTGGTCCTAGACTCTCCCACTAGTGGAAACATCCTCTCCGCATCCGCTCTATCCAGGCCTTTCACTATTAGAGTCAGGTGTTTCGGGTCGGGAACCTTCTTCAGACCCGAAACGCCACCCATCCCTTTTCTCCAGAGATGCTGCCTGACCTGCTGAGTTACTCCAGTTACTCCAAGTTTTGGCCCCACAGCAGAAGCGTCCACGGCGGGGGGGGGGGGGGCTGGAAACTGCAAGTACCCTGAGCTAATTCTGCTACCACCATCATCTATTGCGACAAGCGATGGCTCCCACTGATTGTCGCCGGAAGCTCGCGTCCTTTTCAGGACGGACCCTGAGACCCTGCAGCGAGGGCAGCATTTGAAACATGGAAGATGGACAGGGAAGAAGAAGACTCCAGCACTTTGTTTCCACGTTTGGTATAAACCAACATCTGCCGTTCTCTGGTTCTACATGAAAGTAGGTTGGTTGAGCAAAATAAGTCACAGAACTGAGAAATACACAGTGGTCGCCTGAGCATTTGGCAGCACTCCAGTGTCTGAGCTCTGTTACACGGCTTGACAGTGTAATCCATGCAGTGAGCGTTGACAGACCCCTACCATGGCTTGCTTATCACTAACGGCAGTGCCATTCCAGGACATTAATCAGGACAGTTTTTAAAAAAGGCTGCAGGAACTAAGAACCACAAACAAATAGAAACATAGAAATTAGGTGCAGGAGTAGGCCATTCAGCCCTTCGAGCCTGCACCGCCATTCAATATGATCATGGCTGATCATCCAACTCAGTATCCCGTATCTGCCTTCTCTCCATACCCTCTGATCCCCTTAGCCACAAGGGCCACATCTAACTCCCTCTTAAATATAGCCAATGAACTGGCCTCAACTACCCTCTGTGGCAGAGAGTTCCAGAGGCTCACCACTCTCTGTGTGAAAAAAGTCTTTCTCATCTCGGTCTTAAAGGAATTCCCCCTTATCCTTAAGCTGTGACCCCTTGTCCTGGACTTCCCCAACATCGGGAACAATCTTCCTGCATCTAGCCTGTCCTACCCCTTAAGAATTTTGTAAGTTTCTATAAGATCCCCTCTCAATCTCCTAAATTCTAGAGAGTATAAACCGAGTCTATCCAGTCTTTCTTCATAAGACAGTCCTGACATCCCAGGAATCAGTCTGGTGAACCTTCTCTGCACTCCCTCTATGGCAATAATGTCCTTCCTCAGATTTGGAGACCAAAACTGTACGCAATACTCCAGGTGTGGTCTCACCAAGACCCTGTACAACTGAACTGACAAGAGGATGGCTGTCTCCCCCAGCTTTGAATCAAAGAGATTACCGCAAACATTGGGAAATCGCAGGGCAAGGTTCAGTTCCAGTTTGTGCATTTAATTTTAATTTAGAAGGAACATGACGAGCGGGGGAAAAATACAGATAGGATTTGTTGCCACAGGTGGGAAGGAACAACTGTCAGTTGTACACGGGCTGGGATTACTTATTGGAGCAGATGAGGTTAAGCGGGGTTGAATAAGGATGTTTAGTTTAGACATTAGATCAACCTTTTTTATCCCCGTTTACCCCAGGCAACTATAATAGCACAAAACAATGCTATTTCACTTATTTATGAACAACTAATGATGCAATACTGAATGGCAGGACTTCCATATGAAGAAAGACTGGATAGACTCGGCTTGTACTCGCTAGAATTTAGAAGATTGAGGGGGGGATCTTATAGAAACTTACAAAATTCTTAAGGGGTTGGACAGGCTAGATGCAGGAAGATTGTTCCCGATGTTGGGGAGGTCCAGAACAAGGGGTCACAGTCTAAGGATAAGGGGGAATTCCTTTAGGACCGAGATGAGGAAAACATTTTTCACACAGAGAGTGGTGAGTCTCTGGAATTCTCTGCCACAGAGGGTAGTTGAGGCCAGTTTGTTGGCTATATTTAAGAGGGAGTTAGATGTGGCCCTTGTGGCTAAAGGGATCAGGGGGTATGGAGAGAAGGCAGGTACAGGATACTGGATGATCAGCCATGATCATATTGAATGGCGGTGCAGGCTCGAAGGGCCGAATGGCCTACTCCTGCACCTATTTTCTATGTGTCTATGTTTCTAACAGATACCAGAACCAAACACAGTTAGTCAATGAGAAAAAATATGTACAGATCCAGAATCAACAAATTTACCCCCTAGGTAGATGACATTTACCCCAGGTTGGGAACCCTTGGTTTAGAGATTAACATTAAAAAGGTTCAGAGTTCAACATTAAAAAGGATTTTGGTAAATAATTGGAAATTCACCACCATGGACAGAAGTGTTTAAGAAGGAACTGCAGATGCTGGAAAAATCGAAGGTAGACAAAAATGCTGGAGAAACTCAGCGGGTGCGGCAGCATCTATGGAGCGAAGGGATAGCAGACGTTTCGAGTCGAGACCCTTCTTCAGACTCGACAGGACAGGAAAGTCGTTATTTAAAGGGCGGTACTTTAAGTCAAAACTAAATCGTAGTGGAAGGTAGACTCAAAATGCTGGAGTAACTCAGTGGGACAGGCAGCATCTCTGGAGGGAAGGAATGGGTGGCGTTTTGGGTCGAGACCCTTCCTCAGACTAAACGGTGGTGGAGATAGTTAGGGGGACTGGCAGCGTCTGAGGAGAGAGAAAATTCTGGGCTCACCAAAAAATGGGAAAATTTAGACGTACACACATTTTAAGATGCAGAGAAAGCAGGGAAGATAATGATAGTAAAACAAAACAAGATTTAAATAAATGATAATGGGATTAAAAAAGGGAACATGTAGTGAATCTAGAGGGAATACCTAATAGATGAATACCCAATACCTAATGCATTCAAGAGAGAGTTAAGAGCCTGTCCCACTATATGAGTTCACCCAAGAGCTCTCCCTAGTTTAAATAAAAATCAAACTCGTGGTAAGCACATAGAATGTACGTAGAGGGTACGTCGGAGCTCGGGACGTCTCTTAGCGGATCGTAACGCTAACGGCAGGTACATGTTGAAAAATGTCCACAAGAGCCCCGAGTACCTACGAGCGGCCAGTATTGGAATTCTCCGAGTTCAAATCAGGGGAAACTCGGGAGAACTCTTGAATTACCTCGTACAGTGGGACAGCCCTTTAGATTTAGCTCTTTGGGCTAACGGAATCAAGGGGTATGGGGAGAAGGCAGGAACGGGGTACTGATCCTGGATGATCAGCCATGATCATATTGAATGGCGGTGCTGGCTCGCAGGGTCTAATGGCCTACTCCTGCACCTATTTTTAATGTTTCTGTGTGTATACAATTATGAGAGGCATAGATAGGGTTGACCTTTTTCCCCCAGGGTGGGGATGTGAAAGATAAGAGGGACATGGGAAGAGGGGTAAAGTTTAAAGGAGATGGGAGGGGCCATTGACCATTCAGGGGGCAATTTTAATTTTCACACAGAAAGGTGGTGGGTGTCTGGAACTCACTGACTGGGCTGAAACGTCACCTATTCGTTTCTCCAGAGATGGAGTTTGACTTGCTGAGTTAAGGGCCTGTCCCACTTTCCCGAGTCCTCTGCCGAGTTGAAAGGACCTTGACAAAAAAAATCAAGATTTTTGTGATCTACGAACTCCTCCTCCCGACTATCTGTTTACTCGTGGACATTTTTTATTAGGCTGGAAAAGACGTCCCGACTTACCTGATGCCCTGAGTACCTATGGCTGGCATAACTAGCCTCTACGATGTATCTACGGACTCCTACGAATTCGTTACGGACATTCTCCGAGTTTGAATCAAGGGGAAAACTCGGGAGAATTCGTGAGTAACTCGGGAAAGTGGGACAGGCCCTTTAGTCCAGCATTTTGCGTCCTATAAACCTGCATCCGCAGTTCCTTCCGACACTCATGAACAAAATATTTATTCTTACCTGATAGTTTTTGGCCAGTATCAGAAACCGACTGTAGCTGTCCAGGACGGAGATTGACAAAGGGTGTTCTGGCCCCACCGCTGCCTGGCAACACTGCAGGCTCTGTTGATAGTAATGCTCGGCCATATCTGCAGTCAAGGTATATGGAGCGCTAATTGGTAACAGCCACACCAAAGATATTAATACATCTCACAATATTTTCAAATCTAAAGCCATTGGCAAAGAATATTTGAGAATATATTCCGAGGGATATATTTCCGAGGGGAAAACAAATGGTCGGCACGGACTGGAAGGGCCGAGAGGGCCTGTTTCCGTGCTGTAATTGTTATATGGTTATATGGTTATATTGCATTAAATAACTAATGTCTGAAGAAGGGTCTCGACCCGAAAGGTCACCTATTCCTTCGCTCCATAGATGCGGCCTCACCCGCTGAGTTTCTCGAGTATTTTTGTCTCGATCCGCTGAGTTACTGGGTCTCGACCCGAAATGTCACCCATTCCTTCTCTCCAGAGATGCTGCCTCACCCGCTGAGTTTCTCCAACATTTTCGTCTACCTTCGATTTTTCCAGCATCTGCAGTTCTTCCTTAAACAATAACTATATAGTAATCTTGCTGTATCAGGTATAGGAAGGAACTGCAGATGCGTAAGAAAGAACTGTAGATGCTGGTTTAAATCGAAGGTAGACACAAAATGCTGGAGTAACTCAGCGGGTGAGGCAGCATCTCTGGAGAGAAGGAATGGGAGACGTTTCGGGTCGAGACGTCGCCCACTCCTCTCCAGAGATGTTGCCTCACCCGCTGAGTTACTCCAGCATTTTGTGTCTACCTAAGGAACTGCAGGTGCTAGTTTATACTGAAGATAGACACAAAATGTTGAACAAGGGAAATGGAGAGAATAAGTGACAGGGTAATTTTAGTGGCTGAATATGATCCCATCAAGTCATTCCTGGCTTATACAGCAATCACATTCTAAAATTTCCCAGCAATATATTCTCTCCATTTTCCCTTCAAATCTTGAACCCAAACCCGCACAAGGTTCAACATACTGCAACACCTTGTCGTGGCCGGGGAGCTTGTGTGTCAGTGACCCCTGGAGCTAAGCCAGCGGGAGATTCGTCTCCTGTTAGGGTCTCCCATCCTGGACAGGTCGGAGGGTAGAGGCGAGACGAAGAGCGATCCACTGGTCCTCCAGGTTGGGGGTTGAGCTCGGGGCTAACAACCCTGTCTCGTAAAACACATATGTTACGGAAACAGCGACTGAAGGAGTCAACACTGCTGAGTGGAGGACCTCCGCTGCTGCCCTCCATGCCAGGAGGCATAATTGGCAGTAAGTCAGTCAGTAAGGAATCCAAAACGCAGAGTGCTGGAGGAACTCACCTGATGAGGCAGCATTTTGGGAAGGAAGGGACGGGGCGATGTTTCGGGTCGAGACCATTCTTCCAAGACGTCGCCTGTCCATTCCCTCCACAGACGCTGCCTGATCCGCTGAGCTCCTCCAGCGCTCTGTGCTTCGCTCAAGATTCCAGCATCTGCAGTCTCTTGTGTCTCCAAAGCTACAACCCACACGTCACCGGGACTTGGCAGAAACAGGGAAAAGCCCACACGGTCACAAGGAGAGCAAGGCAATGGGACTGACTGATAGGGGTGCTCTCCTACTAGCTAGCACAGACTTGACGGGCTGAACAGCCTGCTGTTGCTCTGGGACAAATCTGTTACTGCAAGAGGGGAGGCACAGTGGAAGAGTTGCTGCCTTATGCCCCTGTCCCACTTAGGAAACCTGAACGGAAAACCTCTGGAGACTTTGTGCCCCACCCGTGCGGTTCCCAGAGGTTTTGGTCCGTTTCGACTGACAAAAACCTCCAGGAACCGCACGGAAACCTTGGATGGGGCGCAAAGTCTCCAGAGGTTTCCGTTCAGGTTTCCCAAGTGGGACAGGGGCATAAGGCAGCACCAGAGGCCCTGGTTTGATCCAAATCACGGGTACTATCTGTTTGGAGTTTGCACGCTCTCCCTGTGACCGTAGTGGGCTTGCTGCGGGTGCTCCAGGTTTAATCCCACATTGGGAAGACATGCGGGATTATAGATTAATTGGGCTTCTGTAACTTGTACCCAGAGTAGGATGGACGGGCGGACAGGCGGTTGCCGGTGCCTCCGAACCTAAAAGCAAAAAAGGCCTTTAAAAGTGTTACCGTGATCCTCAGCTCTGCCAGACGAAGTGTGGGCCTCGGCCAAAGCAAGCGCTATTTTCCCCTCCTCCTCTCCAGAAGGAGCATTAGTCAGCAGGATGGAATGAGCCTGGGAAACAACAAGAGTCCCCGGTTTAAATCAGCCAGGACTTCAGAGCCGGCAGCTTCTTGATGCAAAATTGGCCGCGGCCGAGAGCAGAAACAGATCATATTAGGACACACGAATAATCCAAACACATACATCCAAAACCAGCGCTTTAAAACTGCACCACGCAACAGTCTCCGAATAAAGCACTGCGCCTGTTCCATCACATCAGTGAGAAATGAAACTAAATAGTTTATAAAATTAAAATGTAGACCAAGATGCTAAGTCATTAAGCTGGAAGGAGTCAGAGAAGATTTATGAGGGTGTTGCCCGGACTCAAAGTTCTGAGCTATAGAGGGAGAGAGGCTGGGTAGGCTAGACTTTATTCCCTGGAGCGTAGGAGGCTGAGGGGTGATCTTATAGTGGTGCTATTAAATGTTGAAACAAGGAACTGCAGATGCTGTTTTACAACAAAGTGCTGGACTAACCCAGCGGGCCGGGTAGCATCTCTGGAGAACATGCATAGAAGACGTTTCGATCAACTGAAGATTCCGTTCGGGACCCTTCCTCAGACTGTCTGTAGAAGGGCCCTGACCCGAAACAATAGACAATAGGTGCAGGAGCAGGCCATTCGGCCCTTCAAGCCAGCACCGCCATTTAATGTGATCATGGCTGACATCACCTGTCCATGTTCCCCAGCGATGCTGCCCGACCCGCTGAGTTACTCCAGCACTCTGTACCTTTTCTTGTAAAACAGCACCTGCAGTTCCTAGTTTCAACATTTAATAAGACACGTGGACAGGTACGTGGATGGAAAAGGTTTAGAGAGTTGTGGGCCAAACGCGGGCTGGTGGGACTAGCAGAGATGGGGCATCTTGGTTGGCATAGTCAAGTTGGGCTGAAGGGCCTGTTTTCATGCTGTATGAATCTATTTTGTTTTTCATTGGAATACGCAGCGCGCAGGGAACCAGCTGTTTCTCCGGGCATTTTCAAAGGCAGATCAGGTTCGTAAGATTAGATTCCCAATGAACTAATTTAATTTTCAAAGCTCCCTTCCCCTGTCTCAGGGGCTTCACCTCGTGATGTTGGTGTAGATCTAATGCGATTGCAGGCTCTCCTTTACAAATGAGCCCCTGCATCTGCTGTGAGCACAGAGCGAGTTAAGGCAGACTATTCATCACGGACAGAGGGGAGACCCCAATCCTGTCTCCCACTCCACCATAGATGCAGACTAATTTTCACCTGGGCAGCTTACAACTCAGTGGTATGAATATTGAAAATAGACACAAAATGCTGGAGTAACTCAGCGGGACAGGCAGCATCTCTGGAGAGAAGGAATGGGTGACGTTTCGGGTCGAGACCCTCCATCCGACTGAATATTGATTTCTCTAACTTCAAGTAACCCTTGCTTCCCCCCTCTCTCCATCCCTCCCCCCCCAGCAGTCGTGCAGCTTCAAAGTCGTCTTGTTGTGTCTCGTCTATACTCGTTTTCACCGGGGCCGCAGCCAACAATGGCCTGTTTCCTTTATCATTGTTACTTTTTCGCATATCTTTCATTCATTTGTTCTAGATCTCTCTGTATCATCTTCTATATCTCTCATTTCCCTTTCCCATGACGCTCAGTCCGAAGAAGGATCTCATAGAAACATCGAAAATAGGTGCAGGAGGAGGCCATTCGGCCCTTCGAGCCAGCACCGCCATTCATTGTGATCATGGCTGATCGTCCCCAATCAATAACCCGTGCCTGCCTCCCCATAGCCTTTGACTCCACTAGCCCCTAGACCTCTATCCAACTCTCTCTTAAATCCATCCAGTGACTTGCCCTCCACTGCCCTCTGTGGCAGGGAATTCCATAAATTCACAACTCTCTGGGTGAAAAAGTTTTTTCTCACCTCAGTCTTAAATGACCTCCCCTTTATTCTAAGACTGTGGCCCCTGGTTCTGGACTCGCCCCACATTAGGAACATTTTTCCTGCATCCAGCTTGCCCAGTCCTTTTACAATTTTATATGTTTCTGTAAGATCCCCCCTCATCCTTCTAAACTCCAGTGAATGCAAGCCTAGTCTTTTCAATCTTTCCTCATATGACAGTCCCGCCATCCCAGGGATCAATCTGGTGAACCTACGCTGCACTGCCTCAATCACAAGGATGTCCTTCCTCAAATTATCTCTCGTTTCCCTTTCCCCTGACTCTCAGTCCGAAGAAGGATCTCGACCCAAAACGTCACCAATTCCTTTTCTCCAGAGATGCCGTCTGGCGCTGAGTTACTCCAGAATTTTGCGGCTATCTTCGGTTTAAACCAGCATCTGCAGTTCCTTCCTACACAACGAAGTGCACACTTAATTCCACCCGCCCTTAAACTTTGAACATTTGAAAACAGGCCCCTCTTCCCCGATTATGGAAGAAGCCAGAACTCTTCTTTATACATAACTAGCGCTATCAAATGAAAAAAATCAAATGCGCAAAAATAGATTGGAGCTCCCACAAAATTTTGTTCAAAGGGTACATTCAGATAAAAAAATGTTCCAAAAATGCATTTTTCGAATGGAAGTGGGTGGGATTAATTTAGCAGAAAAGAATGGAAATCTTTACAGTAATCTAATTAAACCGAGTATTCAGAAACACAAACTAACAGAGGACTAATGAGGATAGATGGGTAGATCTTTATTCATCTATTTGTGAGACAGGCGGTCGTTTAATACATTTCCCCGGGCAATGATTTTTAATGATCCTACAGATGAAGTGCCAAGTACTAATTTCCTAGATCTGATTTCTAACTTGTCCATATAAATCCAGGGCTCGGCAACAGATGAAGCGCATGCAATGTTTTTATTTATATAGTGTGGAATTGTCCTTGTAAGGAAGAAAACTGAGTGTGTTGGAAAAACTTAGAAATATAAACCAGAAGCTGAAACGAGTCTTTGGTAGGACTGCAAATATGGGGGCTTTGGGCAGAGCTGGCTGCTGAAATCCAGCATTGTAGCAAATGGTCCCAGCAGCTGGCATTCTAAAGTGGAGTCACACGGGAACTGCAGATGCTGGAATCCTGAGTGAAACACAATGTGGTGGAGGAGCTCAGCGGGCTAGAAGCAACTGTGGAGGGAATGGACGCACGATGGTAGAAGTCTGAAGAAGGGGCCCGACCCGAAAGGTTTGTGGGGGGGGGAGGCAGGAGAATGGGGTTGAGAGGGAAAGATAGATCAGCCATGATTGAATGCCGGAGTAGCCTTGATGGGCCGAATGGCCTAATTCCGCTCCTAGAACTTATGAACGTATGAAAGGTCGTCTGTCCATTCAAGTCCAGAGTCTGTGTTGACCATCAAAGGGCCATTTCCTGAAGTTCTGTGTTTTACAGCGTTTCAATTTCTTTGTTTGTTTTGATAGACTTTGTTTCTTTACTGAAGCTTTAAGGGCCTGTCCCACTTGAAGATATTTTCGGTGACTGCCGTATCATTGACTGACGGATCAGGTCACCGAAAACTTTGCGTTGTGTTGATGTATTGACGCTCTGTGTTTTTTACGTGTCGGAACATTTTTTTATCGCCGCTGGATTTTGAAATGTTCAAAATCTTTTGGCGACACTGATGTGACTTTCGTAGTTTCCGTAAAAAAATTGCAAAATGGGACAGGCCCTTTACTTTTCTAATCACCTTCATTACTTCATCAACCATGTGAGATCATCAACAGCTTATCCTCAAGGCAACCCTGACTTCACTCCAGCTCAGATATTCCCTATTCATCCCTCCCCAAACCTACGAGCAACTTGAAGCTCCTGTAACTTATTCTCTCTCTCTCTCCCTTTCCCAGCCGGTGATTAACGAGAGATAATGGATCAAGCAGAGGGTGGCGAACCTGTGCAACTCACTGCCACAGGGCTGTGGAGGCCAAGTCGTTCAAGAAGGAACTGCAGATGCTGGAAATTCGAAGGTAGACAAACATGCTGGAGAAACTCAGCGGGTGAGGCAGCATCTATGGAGCGAAGGAAATAGGCAACGTTTCGGGCCGAAACCCTTCTTCAGACTGATGTAGGGTGAGGGGGGAGGAAGGGGGGTGGGGCGGGAAGAAAAAGGAACAGGAGCCCGAGGGCTGAGGGAGAGCTGAGAAGGGGAGGAGACAGCAAGGGCTACCGGAAATTGGAGAAGTCAATGTTTATGCCGCTGGGGTGCAGACTGCCCAAGCGGAATATGAGGTGCTGCTCCTCCAATTTCCGGTGTTGCTCACTCTGGCCGTGGAGGAGGCCCAGGACAGAAAGGTCGGATGCGGAATGGGAGGGGGAGTTGAAGTGCTGAGCCACCGGGAGGTCGGGTTGGTTAATGCGGACCGAGCGGAGGTGTTGGGCGAAACGATCGCCAAGCCTACGCTTGGTCTCGCCGATGTAGATCAGCTGACACCTAGAGCAGCAAGTCGTTGGGTATTTTTTAAACTTGATTAGTGAGGGTTGTCAATGGTTACAGGGAGAAAGCAGGAGAATGGGGAAGGATAGGATAGCAACGTAGACAATGGGCCGATTGGCCTGATTCTGCTCCTCGGACTTACGACCTTGTGAAGCAGCATCTGCGGAGGCAAAGGGATGGTTGCTATTTCTGATCTTGATCTTGCAACAGGGCTCGAAACGATGCCCATCGCTAATCCTTCACAGATGCTGCCTGACCCACTGAGCCCCCCCCCCCCAGCAGTTTGTTTGTAGCTCCAGACTCCACCATCTGCAGCCTCCGGGGTACATCCTGACAAAGGGTGGCTGACCCGTAACGTTAGCGGGTTTCTCCGTCCGAGGATGCTGCCCGATTTATGAGTTGGTGCTGCAACATTTTCACATCTCAGCCTGATCAGACTTCACCCTACTCCCTTAGCTGTGAGAATCCTCACTTGTCTTATTGACCAAAATACAACCTACACGACCCAGATCCCACCCCGACAACAGAACGCGACACCCACCTCTAGCACTACCATGGACTTATTTATTTATCCGGCTACGGTTTAACACTAAACTAATGGAATATATATTTTGCACAGCCTCCTTTCAATAAGAGTCCTCCGTGTGTTTTATGTGGGATTTGTGCCCACTCTATGCTCAATCCGTGTGTAATCCGTGTGCACCGTGTGTAATCCGTGTGTGATCCGTGTGCACCGTGTGTGATCCGTGTGCACTGAGTGCGATGCTTAGTCTAGTTTAGAGGCACAGCGCAGAAACAGGCCCTTCGGCCCTCCGAGCCCGCGCTGACCAGCGATGCCCGTGCATTAACACTGTCCTACACCCACTAGGGACAATCTTTCCACATTTACACCAGGCCAATTAACCTCCAAACCTGCACGTCTTTGGAGTGTGGGAGGAAACCGAAGATCTCGGAGAAAAACACACACGGGTCACGGGGAGAACGTACAAACTCCGTACAGACAGCGCCCGTAGTCGGGATCGAACCCGGGTCTCCGGCGCTGCAAGGCAGCAACTCTACCGTGCCCGCCCCTCCCCCACACAGATGGACGTGATTCAAGTGCAGTGTCTAATCCGTGTAATCCACGTGTGATCTGTGTGTGGTCCATGTACATAGAAACATAGACAATAGGTGCAGGAGGAGGCCATTCGGCCCTTCGAGCCAGCACCACCATTCAATATGATCATGGCTGATCATCCAACTCAGTATCCCGTACCTGCCTTCTCTCCATACCCCCTGATCCCTTTAGCCACAAGGGCCACATCTAACTCCCACTTAAATATAGCCAATGAACTGGCCTCAATTACCTTCTGTGGCAGAGAATTCCACAGATTCACCACTCTCTGTACATGGTGTGTGGTCCATGTACACTGTGTGTGTGGGTGCTGTGCGTGCATTTTCTCCCGTGTGTTTGACTGAGTCTACCTGCCTGTGAAGCCACGGCAAGCCAGATGTTTCAAAGCACTTTTACCTCACGGGATTCATGCATATGGCAGTGAAGTTATTATATAGAAACATAGAAAACAGGTGCAGGTGGAGGCCATTCGGCGCTTCCAGCCAGCACCACCATTCATTGTGATCATGGCTGATCGTCCCCTATCAATAACCCGTGCCTGCCCTCTCCCCATATCCCTTGACTCCACTCGCCCCTAGAGCTCTATCCAACTCTCTCTTAAATCCATCCAGTGATTTGCCCTCCACTGCCCTCTGTGGCAGGGAATTCCACAAATTCACAACTCTCTGGGTGAAAAAGTTTTTTCTCACCTCAGTCTTAAATGGCCTCCCCTTTATTCTAAGACTGTGTGGCCCCTGGTTCTGGACTCGCCCAACATTGGGATAATTTTTCCTGCATCTAGCTTGTCCAGTCCTTTTATCATTTTATATGTTTCTAGAAGATCCCCCCTCATCCTTCTAAACTCCAGTGAATACAAGCCTAGTCTTTTCAATCTTTCCTCAAATGACTGTCCCGCCATCCCAGGGATCAATCTGGTGAACCTACGCTGCACTGCCTCAATCACATGCATGAGTACCATACGATACAGGTGCGTGCAAAAACAAGGGGGCAGATTATTATCTCAATGGGGTTAAGATAGGTAAGGGGGAGGTACAGCGAGACCTGGGTGTCCTTGTATACCAGTCGCTGAAAGTTGGCGTGCAGGTACACAGGCAGTGAAGAAAGCTAATGGAATGATGGCCTCCTAATTTGAGGAAGGACATCCTTGTGATTGAGGCAGTGCAGCGTAGGGGCTAGTGGAGTCAAGGGATATGGGGAGAAGGCAGGCACGGGTTATTGATAGCGGACGATCAGCCATGATCATATTGAATGGCGGTGCTGGCTCGAAGGCCTCCTCCTGCACCTATTTTCTATATTTCTATACCATAGTACCATATGATACAGGTGCAATACCCTCCTACCCAGGTCACCCACTGTGCCACCAACTCCTACCCTAGTGCCCCGTATACCACCTACCTGCACGAGGTACTGCACATGTTCATCGTGGCCACCCCTGGCCAACTCTGCTGCTGCCAGGTCCTGGTAGACGGACACGCACTCCGTGCTCTTGTCTCCCTTGCCGAGTTGCACCAACTGCAGAGCTCTCTGGTAGGATGCCACAGCCTCACCCCACCTGCCCTCCTTCACATGGAGCCTGGAGAAACGACAATGAGACACAGCGAATGGTTTTGGCCCGAAACGTTGCCTATTTCCTTCGCTCCACAAATGCTGCCTCGCCCGCTGAGTTTCTCCACCATTTTTGTCTACCACCAGACACAGCGAGTTGCGATATCGCTCCCGACCTGCATCGTATGGTCCAACGGGCAAATTTAGTGACGAAGGAAAGATTGTGATGGCGAATTAGAATTTCAGTGGATGTGCGAGTGGAGAAGAGCTGGAAAATTGAGCTCGGCCATTTCACACCTTCTCACGGCCCAAGTTATTCCAAGTGACCCCATCTTTTTAAATTTAAATCTGCTGAGAATCGAATAATTATACTGGAGTCTGAGTAGGTCGCCAAATTGCCACATAGCCGACAACTGTGGTAATAAATCCACATTCAACAAAGTCTATTCAGAGTGCAAAACGCTCTGGCCAGGCACATACACCCTTAACGTAACATGACCTTGCCCCTTCCTATCTCTGTAGCCTCCTCCAGCTCTATATTCTCCCATGTTCTCTGCACTCCACCAGTGCCGTCTCGCCATGTCTAGCAGCTGTATCTCTTCAAGTGTTGACAACAACACTCTTAAATTCCCTTCTCAAACCTCTCGGAGTCCATCTTCCTCCGACACTGTTTGAAACCTTCCAACCCTGCTTTTGATCATCTCTCTAAAGCCCCTGTCCCACGATGCCAGTTCACCCAAGAGCTCTCCCGAGTTAAAAAAAAAACAAAAACTCATCACGAGTATTTTTTTGACTCTTGGACATTTTTCACACCGTTCAAAAAACTTCACGAGTTACCGCGTTTCACGAGTACCTGCCGTTAGCGTTACGAGCCGCTACGAGACATCCACGAGCTCCGACGTACCCGCTACGTACATTCTACGTACTTACCGCGAGTTTGATTTTTTTTTTAATTGTCGGGTTTGATTTTTTTTTTAAAGTCTTGGGTAAACTCACATCGTGGGACAGGGGCTTAACAATCTCCAGCTGCTTTGACCAATATAATTTCCTGCAAAGATGGATTTTTGTCCAATACAATAAAAGGCGATCGAGCTGTACAGCCAAGAACAGTCCATTTGGCCCAACTTGTCCATGCAACCAAATTAGCACATTGACTGCATTTGGTCTGTATCTCTCTATCCGTTCAATCCCTTCTATCCCTTAAGAAAGCTCATCAGCGCCTCTACTTCCTGAGAAGATTACGGAGAGTCGGTCTGTCAAGGAGGACTCTCTCTAACTTCTACAGGTGCACAGTAGAGAGCTTGCTGACCGGTTGCATCGTGGCTTGGTTCGGCAACTTGAGCGCCCTGGAGAGGAAAAGACTACAAAAAGTAGTAAACACTGCCCAGTCCGTCATCGGCTCTGACCTTCCTTCCATCGAGGGGATCTACCACAGCCGCTGCCTCAAAAAGGCTGGCAGCATCATCAAGGACCCACACCACCCTGGCCACTCACTCATCTCCCTGCTACCTTCGGGTAGAAGGTACAGGAGCCTGAGGACTGCAACAACCCGGTTCAGGAATAGCTACTTCCCCACCGCCATCAGGCTATTAAACCTGGCTCGGACAAAACTCTGAACATTAATACCCCTCCATCTGTTATTTGCACTTTATTCATTTATTAATTAATGTGTGTATTTAAGTATATAACTGTAGTCAATGCCTACTATGTTCTGTTGTGCTATGCAAAGAAATAATTTCATTGTCCTGTCAGGGACACATGACAATAAACTCTTTTGACTCTTTGACTATCCATATATCCATATATATTCTATATAGCTGCCCAAATGTCTTTTAAAAGCCAGAATTGTACAGCTCCCTTTGCCAGCTCATACCTTGCCCCGAAAGACCTTCAAATCTCTCCATTGTCACCTAAAGCCTCTAGTTTTTAAATCTTCGACCTTGGGAAAAAGACAGTGAGCGTTCACTTTATCAATGCCCCTCATGATCTTGTACACCTCAATAGGGTCACCCCTCGGCCTCCTACACTTCAAAGAAGAAAGTCCAGCTTCTCTAACCTGTCCCCATAACTCTAGCCTAGTTGTTGTAGTTACAATAGACAATAGGTGCAGGGGTCGGCCATTCGACCCTTCGAGCCAGCACCGCCATTCAATGCGATCACGGCTGATCATCCACAATCAGTACCCCGTTCCTGCCTTCTCCCCATATCCCCTGACTCCGCTATCTTTAAGAGCCCTATCCAGCTCTCTCTTGAAAGCATCCAGAGAACCGGCCTCCACCGCCCTCTGAGGCAGAGAATTCCACACTCACCACTCTCTGTGTGAAAAAGTGTTTGCTCGTCTCCGTTCTAAATGGCCTACCCCTTATTCTGAGCAGGAAAGTATCAATTTACTAGGTAATCACAATTGTTAAATTAGCGCTGACACCTTGCCCAGAAACAAGGGCCTAAACCAATTTAACCAAAAATCTCTCATATGTCAACCGTGGAACCGGAAACTCAGGTGGGCGGGGGTGGGTTGGGGGGGGGGGGGGGGGGGGGGGGTGGGGGGGGGGGGAGTAAAACACAGAGGATAAATAAGGTAGACAAAAATGCTGGAGAAACTCAGCGGGTGAGGCAGCATCTATGGAGCGAAGGAAATGGACAACGTTTCGGGTCGAGACCCTTCAAGGGCGATCACATTGCATGGCGGTGCTGGCTTGAAGGGCCAACTGGCCTACTCCTGCACCTATTGTCTATTGTCTATTGTCTACCCAAATCTATGCCTCCCATAATGGGCAGCAAAGTGGCACAGTGGCAGAGTTGCTGTCCCACAGCGCCAGAGACCTTGGTTCGATCATAATTACGGGTGCTGTCGGCACGGAGTTTGAACGTTCTCCCCGTGACCGTGTGGGTTTTCTCCAGGTGCTCCGGTTTCTTCCCACACATCCTAAGATGTATGGGCTTGTAGGCTAATTGGCTTCGGTAAAAACTGTAACTTGTCCCTCGTGTGTGGGATAATGGGGATCACTGGTCGGCATGGACTCAGTGGGCCGAAGGGCCTATTTCTGTGCTGTATCTCTAAACTAAACTAAACCATAATCTGAAGAAGGGTCTCGACCCGAAACGTGGCCTATTTCCTTCGCTCCATCCGTGCTGCCTCACCCGCTGAGTTTCTCCGGCATTTTTGTCTACCTTCGATTTTCCAGCGTCTGCAGTTCCTTCTTAAACGGAGGATGAATAAGGAGGCATTTTCAGTCCAATTCACTGGAGTTCGTGGCCTGTCCTCCTCTCTCATCTCCATGCAAGATACTACAACAGGTGTCCATGCAGAAAAGATAACCAACCCAGTAACTCGATGCTGGTGACATTTAATGCTGACTCTATAAACTCCCTGCTCTGACTCTCCAATCTTTTCTTCAGGGTTATTGCCTCGACTGTTTCTGCAGAGTCTAACAATAATCACCAGCTGGCTAAACTATTGGTCTGAATTATGGAAAAGCTGATGTGCTTGGATCTGGAATAGTGACACTGCCCCAAACCGCAAACTACTGATCTCCAGTTTCCAATAGAGATTTGGTCGGGAAGGGGGGTAGAGAGGGGTGGGGGGGGGTCGAAGGAGGGTCAGTTGTTGCATTATTACCTTCGAGAAAATCTGTGTTGTACAGTCTACAATTAATTGCAGATGGATTTTATAAAATCATTGATTGTAAGTAGAACAGCTGGTAGTGCTGTCTGACTAAGGGTCTCGACCCGAAACGTCGCCCACTCCTTCTCTCCACAGAGATGATGCCCGAACCGCTGAGTTACACGGGACAGATGTAAGGTTTGGAAGGGTTCAGAAGGATTGGGTCCAAACGTGGACAAATGGGACCAGCCCTGAATGGCAACTTGGTCAGTTTGGACAAGGTGGGCTGAAGGGCCTGATTCCCCGCTGTATAGTTCGATGAGTTCATACGTCATAGGAGCAGAATTAGGCCATTGGCCCATCGAGTCTACTAGTGCCTTGTGTTCAGTGCCTTGCCCTCAATTCAACCCGCCATGGAATTCTCTGCCTCGGAGGGCAATGGAGGCCGGTTATCTGGACACTTTCAAGAGAGAGCTAGATAGGGCTCTTAAAGATAGCGGAGTCAGGGGATATGGGGAGAAGGCAGGAACGGGGCACTGATTGAGGATGATCAGCCATGATCACATTGAATGGCGGTGCTGGCTCGAAGGGCCGAATGGCCTACTCCTGCACCTATTGTCTATTGTTACTACAACAAGTAGGCTAGAGTTATAGGGACAGGTTAGAGAGGCTGGAAGTGTAGGAGGCTGAGGGGTGACCTTATTGAGGTGCACGAGATCATGAGGGGCATGGATAAAGTGAACGCTCACGGTCTTTTTCCTGAGGTAGAGGATTCTAAAACTAGAGGGAAAACTAGATCTATCTTTCCCTCAGAGTCTGAAGAAAGGTCTCGACCCGAAACATCACCCATTCCTTCTCTCCAGAGATGCTGCCTGTCCCGCTGAGTTTTTGGATCAATTGGGATAATTCCCCCCCACCCGCCCCCCACCCTCCACCTCCACCCCCCCACCAACCCCCCCCAACTAATCTAACAGCCCCACAGTCAATCAAAAAGCAAATTTAAAAACAAAACTGTCTCAATGAAGTGTGAGCTCAAGAAAGTGTTTGTTCAAAAGCTGAGACTTCTACAGTTTTTTTCTCTCAAAAACATCCCATGCCAACTTTCCCTCTCAAAGATACGTTAGAGCCAATGAGCTGGTGAGAAAGCTGCTGGTTTGGAGTTGAGTATTCTCCTGTGGGGAAGTGTGGCGGTGCGAACAGCACAGAAACCCAATGAATGATTCTTTTGTTTACGCACCACCAGTGAAAGTCAACGGCTAACAAGATGCTTGATGCGTGACCTCATCCTTTCCCGGCATGAGTAACAAAAGATTAAAAATATAATTTACAATCCCCTTTTGTAATGAGTACAACCAACTTTTTTTAAAACACAGAACCAAGTGAAATTAACTCTTTACATCCACTGTGTATTTTTAAAGCGGAGATTGATAGGTTCTTAAGAAGGAACTGCAGATGCTGGAAAATCGAAGGTAGACAAAAGCGCTGGAGAAACTCAGCGGGTGCAGCAGCATCTATGGAGCGAAGGAAATTGGCGACGTTTCGGGCCGAGACCCTTCTTCAGACTGATGTAGGGTGAGGGGGAGGCGGGAAGAAGAAAGGAGAAAGGAAGAGGAGGACCAGAGGACTGAGGGAGAGCTGAGAAGGGGAGGAGAGAGCAAGGGCTACCGGACCTTGGAGAAGTCAATGTTCGTGCCACTAGGGTGCAGACTGCCCAAGCGGAATATGAGGTGCTGCTCCACCAATTTCCGGTGGTGCTCACTCTGGCCGTGGTGGAGGCCCAGGACAGAAAGTACTTGATTAGTAAGGGGGTCAAAGGTTACGAGGAGAAGGCAGGAGAATGGGGTTGAGAGGGAAATATAGATCAGCCATGAATGAATGGCGGGTTGAAGGCAAGACATTGAAGACAAGGCACTAATAGACTCGAATGGCCAATGGCCGACATCTGCTCCTATGACTTATGAACACATGGAACAATACAAAAGGGAATCAGGTCCTCCAGCCCACCTTGTCCATTCTGGGCTGGTCCCATTTGTCTGTCTAAAGACCAAATCCCTCTGAACCTTTCCAAACCCTATTTCTATCCACGTCTTGTAAGCATTGTAATTATATCTGCTTCTATAGATGGCAGCTCATTCCACACACGGACTACCCCCGAGTGAAAATGTTGCCCTGACGTCCTTCTTAAATCTCTCCCCTCTCACCTCAAGCCTGTGCTCTCTAATTTTAGAATCCCAGGCTATATTCTGCACTTCGGAGAAGATTTACGAGGATGTTGCCAGGACTAGAGGGTGTGGAGCTATAGGGAGAGGTTGAGCAGGCTGGGATTCTATTCCATGGAGCGCAGGAGGATGAGGGGAGATCTTATAGAGGTGTACAAAATCATGAGAGGAGTAGATCGGGTAGATGCTCAGTCTTTTACCCAGAGTAGGGAAATTGGGGATCAGAGGACATAGGTTCAAGGTGAAGGGGAAAACATGTTAATAGGAATCTGAGTGTGTAACTTTTTCACACACAGGGGTGGTGGGTGTATGGAACAAGTTGTCGAGGCTGGGACTATCCCATCGTTTAAGAAGGAGTTGGACAGGTACATGGATAGGACAGGTTTGGAGGGTTATGGACCAAGCGCAGGCAAGTGGGGACTAGTGTAGCTGGGACATTGTTGGCCGGTGTGGGCGAGTTGGGCCGAAGGGCCTGTTTCCACACTGTATCACTCTATGGCTCGGGTATTTCTTCTCTTTGCACTATCTGTTGGACTTGTGCATGGCTTGATTTTACTCATGTATAATATGATTTGATGTGACTGGATCGCACGCAAACAAAAGCTTCCCGCCGTATCTCAGTACACGTGACAATAAAAGTCAATACCACCATCGTGGTTGATTTTCCCCAAGCACCTTCTCCTCGTTTGTGCCAGTTCCTGCCCTCAATCCCCAATTGCTGCCCTCAATCCCCCGAACGTCCTAAAATATTATCCACTTCCTCTTTATATTCCCGCAATGAGATAGCCTTTACAAGCCTCTGGCATAGAAAATCCTACAGATTCATCACCCTCTTGGGAAAAAGTCCCGACTGACCTCAGTTATAAATGAGCGTGCACAAACTTGCAACTGCGTCCCTTCACTTCTCCCATTTGTGGAAACATCTCAACCTCTACCCATCATCCTTGGATTGGTACCAGTGTCAGGGGTTATGGATAGAAGGCGGGTGAATGGGGTTAGGAGGGAGAGATAGATCAGCCTTGACTGAATGGCGGTGTAGACGTGATGGGCCAAATGGCCTAATTCTGCTCCGATCATTTATGGACATGAATTCCCCTGAGGATCTTGTATGTTTCAATAAAATCAGCCCTCGTTCTTCTAAACTCCAAAGGCAACACGCAGTGGGTGGCCTGGCGGGCGCAGCGGTAGAGTTGCCGCCTCACAGCGCCAGGGACCCGGGTTCGGTCCTGAGCACGTGGCGACGCTTGTGCGCTGCCTAGGTGAGGTCTGCTGCGCGATTTTACCGGGTTGCGTGCAAAACCAAGCATTCATGGTACCCAGGACCATGAGATAATAAAGCATCATTGAATCATTGAATCATTGAATCGCGCGTTCTGTCTGAACGGAACTTGCGCTTTCCCCGGGACTGTGTGGGTTTTCTCCGGGTGCCGTGGTTTTCTCCCACATTGCAACGACGTGCACGTTCGTAGGTTACTTGGCTTCTGTAAATTATCCCTACTACGTATCATCGAACTAGTGTTTGGGTGATCGTTGGTGGGCCTGATTCCCAGCTGTATCTCTAAACTAAACTAAACTAAACATACTTCTGGTAGACACAGAATGCTGGAGAAACTCAGCGGGCGAGGCAGCATAGAAACATAGAAAATAGGTACAGGAGGAGGCCATTCGGCCCCTCGAGCCAGCACCGCCATTCATTGCGATCATGGCTGATCGTCCCCAATCAATAACCCGTGCCTGCCTTCTCCCCATATCCCTTGACTCCACTAGCCCCTAGAGCTCTATCTAACTCTCCCTTAAATCCAACCATGATTTGGCCTCCACTGCCCTCTGTGGCAGGGAATTCCACAAATTCACAACTCTCTGGGTGAAAACGTTTTTTCTCACCTCAGTCTTAAATGACCTCCCCTTTATTCTAAGACTGTGTGGCCCCTGGCTCTGGACTCGCCCAACTTTGGGAACATTTTTCCTGCATCTCTGGAGAGAAGGAATGGGCGACGTTTCGGGTCCGCACTTCTCAATCTTTCTCGTTTTGAGATCTTTCATCAAACTTCATTGCAATAGAGATTTTGTGTGACGCATCAGAAATATTAACCTGTTTGCCTTCCTCCTCCCCCTCCTATATTAAAAATAGCTTTCTGTTTTCCCAAACACTTAATGGACCTCTCTCCCCGTGCAGGAGGCAGAACTAAAATTAAAGTCAGGTTGTTATCTCGAAAACACTTTGAACTAAGCAATCTGGAACTGGGTGAACACCAATCTATCATTAAGTCCTGTGTTTATGGTGATATCTGTTACTGTATCTAATGTCCCTACAGACCAACGCTAAAGGTCATTCACTTGTGGGTTGGTTTTGAATCCAACAAAACAAAAGTTGCTCAAGTTGACTTTGTTGGGTTAGCGCAGCTATAGATACATACAAAGCACGGAGTTTAGTTTGGAGATACAGCGTGGAAACAGGCCCTTCAGCCCACTGAGTCCGTACCGTCCAGCGATCCCACGCACACCAGGGACAGTTTTACACTTTACACCAAGCCGATTAACCTACAAACCTGTTCGTCTTTGGAGTGTGGGAGGAAACCGCAGATCGACGAGAAAACCCACGCAGGTCACGGGGAGAGCGTGCAAACTCCGTACAGACAGCACAAACTCCGTAGTCAGGATCGAACCCGGGGCCCTGTCGCCGCAGGCGCAGTACAGGGCCTGTCCCACTTGCGGGGCATCATTTATGGCGTGCATTAAGTGCGCGTAGCGAGGCGTGGTGGCGTAGGCAGTGACGCGCGGTCGCGCCCGGCGCCCCAGGGGGTGCTTACCTTCCCAAGGCCAAGTTAATTTCGGTGTCCACTTGTCTCATCTCTTCTTGTGTCACCTCCTCCGCTCGGCGAAGCTCATCCGCAACCTTCTCCGACTTCAGCAAACTCTGCTCGGCCTCCTTCAAAGTGCGGAGAATTAAGGAAGGCGTAATGTGGTTGGAAACGTACAAATAGGCCAGGTGCCCACATGAGCCTCTCCCCTATTTTGTTTCATTTTGTTCCAGTTTAGTTTATTTATTGTCACGTGTACCCGATCTGAACCCAATTGAGCCTGCCTTTTATATGCTGAAAAAAAAAACTGAAGGGGACTAGCCCCCCCAACACAAACGTAAGCTAAAGATGGCTGCAATACAGGCCTGGCAGAGCATCACCAGAGAAGACACCCAGCAACTGGTGATGTCCATGAATCGCAGACTTCACGCAGTCATTGCATGGAAAGGATATGCAACAAAATACTAAACATGACTACTTTAATTTACAAGACATTGCTGTGTCCCAAACATTATGGTGCCCTGAAATGGGGGTACTATATATAAACACAGCTGTAATTTCTACACGGTGAAACCAAAATGTATAAAAATGGCCTTTAATAAAATCTGACAATGTGCACTTTAACCACATGTGATTTTTTTCTCTTACGAATCTCAAATTGTGGAGTACAGAGGCAAATAAACAAATGATGGGTCTTTGTCCCAAACATTATGGAGTGCACTGAATAAGGTGGGAGAGGGAAAGTTTAATGGAGATGTTGGGCTCAAGTCACGATTACAATCGAATCATCCACATGAAAAACATGAATACTCCAATTGCTTGCTCTGGTTATGTTGATACCCACAAATCCACTGTCTTACCTATTCTGGACTTAAAATCTAAACCGTCTCTGCAAATTCCCATCAATGACACTCCACAACAACTATTACCATTTCTAATGCACCTTCAACCAGACAAGAAATACCGCAAACACACAGAGACGCAAAGTGCTGGAGTAGCTTAGTGGCTTCTCTGGAGAAAATGGATAGGTGACGTTCCAGGATTCTGAAAGGTCCTGAACCAAAAAATGTCACCTCTCCATGATCTCCAAAGATGCTGTCTGGCCTGTCGGGTTACTCCAGCACTTTATGTGTTTTTGTTTGTAAACCAGCATCTGCAGTTCCTTGTGTCTACATAAAAGAAAATAAATTACAGCGAAAAAAAACGGACAGAGTGCTGGAGTAACTCAGCGGGTCAGGCAGCATCTGTGGAGAACATGGATAGGTGACGTTTCACAGAGTGCTGGAGTAACTCAGCGGGTCAGGCAGCATCTGTGGAGAACATGGATAGGTGACGTTTCACAGAGTGCTGGAGTAACTCAGTGGGTCAGGCAGCATCTGTGAAGGGAAGGAATGGGTGACGTTTCGGCTCGAGACCCTTCGGGTCTCGGCCCGAAACGTCGCCCATCCCTTCTCTCCAAAAATAAGTGATTTTTCAAATGGTGCCAATTACTAAGGGTGCGAATTATCTGATGTTATGGTATTCTGGAGAGAAGGAATGGGCAACCTTTCACAGAGTGCTGGAGTAACTCAGCGGGTCAGGCAGCATCTGTGGAGAACGTGGATAGATGACATTCCACAGAGCGCTGGAGTAACTCAGCGGGTCAGGCAGCATCTCTGGAGAACATGGATAGGTGACGTTCCACAGAGTGCTGGAGTAACTCAGCGGGTCAGGCATCCTCTCTGGAGAACACCAGTTGGGCCCCAGCCCAAATACTGCATGTAGCTTCAATCACCACATTTCAAGAAAAGTACCAATGTGCAGGGAAGGGTGCGGTGGGGATTAACAAACATGTTTCCAGAACTGGAATATTTTACTTAAGAGGAAAGGCTGGATGGCCTGGGATTGATTTCTCTGAAATTGAAAAGACAGAGGAGGAATTTTATTGAAAAGTATAAAATTGTGGGAGTCAAATGAAACGGAAATTATCTAATTCTCATAGCAATGTTTAAGAAAGAACTGCAGATGCTGGAAAAATCGAAGGTAGACAAAAATGCTGGAGAAACTCAGTGGGTGAGGCAGCATCTATAGAGAGAAGGAATAGGAGACGTTTCGGGTCGAGACCCTTCTTCAGACTGATGTGAGGGTGGGCGGGAAGAAAGGAAGAGGCGGAGACAGTAGGTTGAGGGGGAGCTGAGGAGGGGAGGAGAAAGCAGGGATTATCTGAAATTAGAGAAGTCAATGTTCATACCGCTGGGGTGCAGACTGCCCAAGCGAAATATGAGGTGCTGCTCCTCCAATTTACGGTGGTCCTCACTCTGGCCATGGAGAGGCCCAGGACTGAAAGGTCGGATTCGGAATGGGAGGGGAAGTTGAAGTGCTGAGCCACCGGGAGATCAGGTTGGTTAATGCGGACCGAGCGGAGGTGTTGGGCGAAGCGATCGCCAAGCCTACGCTTGGTCTCACCGATGTAGATCAGCTGACATCTAGAGCAGCGGATGCAATAGATGAGGTTGGAGGAGGTGCAGGTGAACCTCTGCCTCACCTGGAAAGACTGTTTTGGCTCTTGAATGGAGTCAAGGGGGGAGGTAAAGCGACAAGTGTAGTATTTACTGCTGTTACAAGGGAAAGTGCCCAGAAAGGGGGTGGTTCGGGTGGGAAGGGACAAATTGACCAGGGAAAATTCTCACAGGCAGGCAGGTTTGGAGGGATATGGACCAAGCGCAGGCAAGTGGGACTAGGGTAGCTGGGACAATGTTGGCCGGTGTGGGCGAGTTGGGCCGAAGGGCCTGTTTCCACACTGTATCAGCCAGGGAGTCGAGTTGTAAAGTGTTTTGGTACAAAGTTGAGAGGGGAGATGAGAAATGTTTTTTCATTCATAAAAATAGGGTCTTGAACTCACTGACTTGAGTAAAAAGCCTCATCTCATTGAAAACATACTTGGATTTGTGACAAGAGGAGTGAGCTGTGGGAATCCATTAGACATAGGAGCAGAAATAGGCCATTCAGTCCATCGTGTCTACTTCACCATTCAATCGTGGCCGACCTATTTTTTCCTCTCAGCTCCTATGTTGGAAATAGACACAAAATGCTGGAGTAACTCAGCGGGACAGGCAGCATCTCTGGAGGGAAGGAATGGGTGACGTTGCCGGTCGAGACCCGTCAGGGGAGAAGGAAACGAGAGATATGGAAGTGTTAAAGAAGGAACTGCAGATGCTGGAGAATCGAGGGTTACACAAAAGGCTGGAGAAACTCAGCGGGTGCAGCAGCATCTAAGGAGCGAAGGAGATAGGCGACGTTTCGGGTCGAGACCCTTCTTCAGACTGGTCAGGGATCAGGGAAACGAGAGATATAGACGGTGATGTGGAGAGATAAAGAACAATGAATGAAAGATATGCAAAAAAGTATCGATGATAAAGGGAACAAGCCATTGTAAGCTGTTTGTGGTGTGAAAATGGGAAGCTAGTGCGACTAGGGTGGGGGAGGGAGATAGAGAGAGAGGGAATGCCAGGGCCCGAGAGCTGAGGGAAAGGTGGGAAGGGGAGGAGACAGCAAGGGTTAACAGAATTGAGAAAATTCAATGTTCAAGCCCAAAGGATGCAGACTCCCCAAGCGGAATATGAGGTGCTGTTCCTCCAACTTGCGGTGTTGCTCACTCTGGCCGTGGAGGAGGCCCAGGACCGAGAGGTCGGATACAGAATGGGAGGGGGAGTTGAAGTGCTGAGCCACCGGGAGGTCGGGTTGGTTATTGCGGACCGAGCGGAGGTGTTCGGCGAAACGATCGCCTAGCCTCCGCTTGGTCACACCGATATAGATCATGGAAGGGTGAGGTGTGAGAACGAGAGATCAAAATGGACGAAGTTCGTGGAAAATGTTGAATTTGTTAGCTAGCGGAAGGTACCGAGGCACACATTGTAAAATTTAATCCGGACAGTCAGACTGGCCGGAGAACTAGGATGGGGGAGGGATAGAGAGAGAGGGAAAGCAGTGTTACTTGAAGTTAGAGAAGCCAATGTTCATACCACTGGGGTGTAAGCTGCCCAAGCGAAATATGAGGTGCTGTCCCTCCAATTTGCAGTGGGCCTCACTCTGACAAGTGAGAGGAGGCCCAGGACAGAAAGGTCAGTGTGGGAACGGGAGGGGGAGTTAGCGTTTGGCAATGGGAGGTGGGGTAGGTCTAGGCGGACTGAGCAGAGGTGTTCAGTGATTGTAGACACAAAATGCTGGATTAGCTCAGTGGGACAGGCAGCATCTCTGGAGAGAAGGAACGGGTGACGTTTCGGGTCGAGACCCTTCTTCAGCGATTGTGTTCAGTGTTGGAAGGTGGGGCTAGGTTGTCTAGATCATTGGAGATGGGTTAGAACATGATGGGCAGAATAGGCTCCTTTCCATGGCAGATATTTTACGATTCTAAACAACTTCCAGTGCAGTGTAATCTCTAGATTACATTTTCTGTCAAATAATTCTGCATGAACCTTCGCAGTTCAATCAACCCGGGTGAAAGGATATTTTTCAAGTCCCGTCAGAGCTTGGCCCAGCGTGAGGAACATGGTGATGAGACATCGAAGAATCTCCCCCCGCTCCTCCTCCGATGCTGGGAGCTGAGTGTTGGCGTACATGATATCCTTGGCCTTCTCGCAGTGTTGCTTTGCTTGCAGGGCCTGTCCTGTGGGAAGAATGGCTCAGGTCAAAGGAACGCTGTTAATCTGCCCTGTTTGCCCAGTTAGCCCCGTTCCTTACAAGGTCTGCTTGACAATAGACAATAGGTACAGCAATAGGCCATTCGGCCCTTCAAGCCAGACTGCCATTCAATGCCCCCCATGATCTTGTACATCTCAATAAGGTCACCCCTCAGCCTCCTACACTTGAAAGAAGAAAGTCCAGCCTCTCTAACTTGTCCCTATAACTCTAGCCTAGTTGTTGTAGTTACAATAGACAATAGGTGCAGGAGTAGGCCATTCTGCCCTTCGAGCCAGCACCGCCATTCAATGTGATCATGGCTGATCATCCCCAATCTGTACCCCGTTCCTGCCTTCTCTCCAAATCCCCTGACTCCGCTATTTTTAAGAGGCCTATCTAGCTCTCTCTTGAAAGCATCCAGAGAACCTTCCTCCACCGCCCTCTGAGGCAGAGAATTCCACAGACTCACCACTCTCTGTGAGAAAAAGTGTTTGCTCGTCTCCGTTCTAAATGGCCAACCCCTTATTCTGAGCAGGAAAGTATCCATTTACTAGGTAATCACAATTTTTAATTAGCGCTGACACCTTGCCCAGAAACAAGGGCCTAAATGGCTTACTCCTTATTCCTAAACTGTGGACCCTGGTTCTGGACTCCCCCAACATCGGGAACATGTTTCCTGCCTCTAGCGTGTCCAAGCCCTTAACAATCTTACATGTTTCAATGAGATTGCCTCTCATCCTTCTAAACTCCAGAGTGTACAAGCTCAGCTGCTCCATTCTCTCAGCATATGACAGTCACGCCATCCCAGGAATTAACCTTGTAAACCTACGCTGCACTCCCTCATTAGCATGAATGTCCTTCCTCAAATTAGGGGACCAAAACTGCACACAATCCTCCAGGTGTGGTCCAGATGCAGAGAGAGAGAGTAGGGGAGTGGGACTAACTGGAATGATTTGTCAAAGAGTGAGCATAGCAGTAATGGCCAGAGTGGCCTCGCCCTGTGGTGTGTCATTCCACACTACTAACCAGCTGTCAGGCTAGGCTGGATAGAGAGTGATGTGCCAACAGGAAGGGGGTGGGTAAGAGTTTTCATCGCTCCTCCAAATATTCCCACCGTCACGCTTTATATTTAGAGAGCAGATTGGTTGGTGTCGGGAATCGGTGTCAATGCTCTACTCCCGCTCAATGATTAATGGGTGAGGCAAGATATAGAAACATCCCATTTATTAATGGGTAAGATGTTTAAGAAGGAACTGCAGATGCTGGAAAATCGAAGGTAGACAAAAATGCTGGAGAAACTCAGCGGGTGAGGCAGCATCTATGGAGCGAGGGAAATAGGCAACGTTTCGGTCGAGACCCTTCTTTAGACTGACCAGGGCTGGATCATCCATTAAGCAAAATAAGCACGTGCTTAGGGCTTTAAGGGAAGGTGGGCACCACAGAAATGGTAAATGTGTTATGTAAGATTAATTTTGAGGATCTGATCAAAGACTTTGCAATTAAAAAAAGTAGAAAACTTTTCAAATATAAATAAAGTGGAAGTATACAAAAATAAACATTATTTTCCATCTTACTGTTAGTTTTGTTTCATTTTGAAAAATAAAAAAATATTTTATGGTTTATGATTGTTTATATTTTGAATTGCATACATATGGGGGCACCAAAATCTTTTAAGTGCTTAGGGTCTCTCTGGGTCTTAATCCGGCCCTGGGTGTGCCCCCCCCCCCCTCCACCCCCCCACAAGAAAGGTCTCAACCCGAAATGTCGCCCATTTATTAATGGAGTGGGCTGTCTTGTACGGGGAATGTGTTAACTGGCATATTATATATCACCGAACCAGAGCCTCCAGTAGTCTGGAATCTCACCCCTACCTGAAATTCAAACCTCAACTATTCCACCTTACAAGAATGTGGTGAGCCCCCTAGTCACTTCACCCATCTTCGTAGACATATAGAAGGCTAAGGCCTAGTAACGTTCACTCACCTCTCTCTTACTTAGATGGATGCATAACGATAGAAATACTTTTTGATAGAAGTATATAAAATTATGAGAGGCAGAGACAGTCAGAACCTTTATCCCGTGATGGCACACTAGAGGGCATAGCTACTGTATATGCTGAAGAGAAAACTGAGGGGGACTCTGCCCCAAAACATGCATCAGCTAAATATGCCTGCAATACAGGCCTGGCAGAGCATCACCAGAGAAGACACCCAGCAACTGGTGATGTCTATGAATCGCAGACTTCAAGCAGTCATTGCATGCAAAAGATATGCAACAAAATACTAAAAGCCCTGTCCCACGGTACGAGTTCATTCCAAGAGCTCTCCCGAGTTTGCCCAGATTCGAACTCGGAGATTTACGGTTTAATGGCCACTCGTCGGTACTCGGGGCTCTGGTGGACATTTTTCAACCTGTTGAAAAATCTTCACGAGTCTTCCCGTGCTTACCTGCCGTTAGCGAGTCTTCCCGAGTACCTGCCGTTAGCGTTACGAGCCGCTAAGAGACGTCCCCACTATGCTCATTCTCCGTGCTTACCACGAGTTTGATTTTTTTTTTAAACTCGGGAGAGCTCTTGGAATGAACTCGTACCGTGGGACAGGGCTATTAACATGACTACTTTCATTTACATGGCAATGCTGTGTCCCAAACATTATGGTGCCCTGAAATGGGGGGGGGGCTATGTATAAACACAGCTGTAATTTCTACATGGTGAAACCAAAATGTATAAAAATACCTGTTATTAAAAATCTGACAACGTGCACTTTAACCACATGTGATTTTTTTTCCGTTACAAATCTCAAATTGTGGAGTACAGAGGCAATTGAATAAATGATGGGTCTTTGTCCCAAACATTATGGAGGGCACTGAATAAAGCGGGAGAGGGAAAGTTTAATGGAGATGTTCGGGTCAAGTTATTTTTTTTTTTTACACAGAGTGTGATGGGGGCCAGGGGTGGTGGTGGCAGATATGAAAGTGATGCTTCAGAGACTTTTAGATAGGCAAATGGAAGCAGTCAGTCTTGTTGCAACATCTGAAACGAGAGAGCGCATTGGACAAGCAACCAAGATCTTAGAGGGAGGTTGTTGATAGAGTTGAGGAGGGGGAGTGGGGGAAAGATGATTTTCCACAAAGTCGAACCTTGGCAGCTGAGGGCCTTATAGCAATGGTGGCGCCATTAAAATTGAAACGAGAGGGACGGTGAGACTTTGGAAGAACGTCAAGTGGCAGAGATCAGAGAGGGGAGCAAGAACGTGAAGGGATTTGAAAACAAGACAGTGAATTGCTAGGTTACGTTACCGATGGACTGGAACCGGGTTGGTCAGAAAGCTTGGGGTTATGGATTGGATAGAAATTGGTGTCCCAATGGTATCTCTAAAGTCTAAAAGGAATAGGAAATGTCTAGTGGAGGTGTGGATTAGGACCAGGAGAGTAGGATGAGGAAGGCTAGCCAGGAGATGTTGGAATAAGCGTTTGACAGCACTGGGCCTCCACTCGCTGGAGTTTAGAAGGCTGAGGGGGGACCTCATTGAAACTTACAGAGTAATGATGGGCATAGAGTGGATGTGGAAAGGATGTTTCCACTGGTGGGAGATTCTAGGACCAGAGGTCATAGCCTCAGAATGAATTATTATAGAAAGGCGGTGAGGAGGAACTCCTTTAGTCAGAGGGCAGTTAATCTGTGGAACTCATTGACACAGTGAGTTGTGGAGGCCAAGTCAGTGGATATTTTTAAGGCAGAGATAGGCAAGTTCTTGATTATATCGGGTGTCAAGGGTTATGGGGAGAAGGCAGGAAAATAGGGTTAGGAGGCAGAGATCAGCCATGATCGAATGGCGGAGTGGACTCGATGGGCCGAATGGTGGAGTGGACTCGATGGGCCGAATGGCCTAATTCGACTACTATAACTTGTGTATGTGAATAAGTAAGTCAAGCAATTAGAAAAAAACACGGAAGAACATTTCAGCAGGAGATAAGCAGGAGACTTATGATCTTATGAGTTGAGGCAGAATTGGAGTGGGTGGCCAAATGGAAGCGATATTAAGGGAAATGCTTAAGAGGAATAGGAAGAGGACAGAAGCCGCCACTTGCCTTTGAGGTGCAGATAGCCTTTTGCTAGGTTGATGTGGGCATGGGCCATCCGCCAGTGGAAGTCACCAAAACTGATCCTTGCCAACGCCACACAACGCACCAGTTCTTGTACAGCAGGCACCTCCTGGAGAAAGAAAACACTGCAAGCTCAAGATAGGAACAAAGTGACACAAACGGAGACATTACTGCTGCTTCCTCACAGCTCCAGTCACAGGGATTCAATCCTGCCTGCGTGAACTTGGGCATGGGAGCAGAATTAAGCCATTTGGCCCATTGAAGCTACTCCACCATTCAATCATGGCTGTTCTATTCTTCCCCCTCAACCCATTCTCCTGCCGTCTCCCCATAACCTTTGATGCCCTTACTAATCTAGAACCTATCAAAGGTAGACAAAAATGCTGGAGAAACTCAGCGGATGAGGTAGCATCTATGGAGCGAAGGAATTGGGTCGACGTTTTGGGTCGAGACCCTTCTTCAGACTGATGTGGGGGTGGTGGGGGAGGCGGGAAGAATAACGGAAGAGGCGGAGACAGTGGGCTGTGGGAGAGCTGGGGAGGGGAGAAGGTGGGAGAAAGCAAGGACTACCTGAAATTGGAGAAGTCAATGTTCATATCGCTGGGTTGTAAACTACCCAAGCAAAATATGAGGTGCTGCTCCTCCAAGCTCGTCCAGCAACGCTGGAGAGATAGAATGGGTGACGTTTCGGGTCGAGACCCTTCTTCAAATCGTGAAAATGTGCATCAACCTCAACCTTTCCGCTCCCCTTCCCTACTCTAACCTCTCCCCCTCCTCTCCCCAAGTACAGCTTCCAGTACTGGTTAAAATGGATGACAGATTTTTCTAATTCCCACATCCTGTGAGACCAGAGGTTCCACACCACCACCTCCTTCTTGGTGGAAAAAACACCTCCTAACCCTCTCACCCACTGCTTTATACCTAGACCCACTGGATTTTGACCTCTCTGCTAAGAGGGGGTCAAGGTCCTTCATACTTTTTATTCCACCCAGATCTCTGATCATTTTATAATTGTTATATAGCTCAAATAGATCTCCCCTCAGGCTTGAGTTACAAAGAAAATAACCCCCAGCCAGTTCAACCTTTACCAGTTCTGGTAAAGCTGCATTGTAAATAATTTCCACAGCTTCTCAAGTGCCTCGCCTCCTCATGTTATTTATAAAGTGGAGTTGGGTATTGAATGATAGGCCAGGTCCTACCTTGTGGTTGGCAGAGTGCATCCTTGCCCTCTGCTCAGCCTGTGCCAGCTTCTCCTCCGGCACGATCATGATCGCCACTTCCTTCAAGGCATTTCTCTGCTTCCGTCTGACCCGGGCACTCCCATTCAGGGTGGAGGGTGTCTCAGTGCCACCCGAACTCGTACCAGTGTCACAATATCTGGAAGAGAGTCCGACCTGTGACTGTTCCTTCACGGATACAAGACCAGCATCACACTGGCCACGCTCTCATCTCACATAAAGTCATAAGTGAATTTGCTATTCGGTCCATCAAGTCTACTCCGTCATTCAATCATGGCTGATCTATCTCTCCTTTCTAACTATCTCCCCACAACCCCTGACACCCGTACTAATCAAGAATCTATCTATCTCTGCCTTAAAAATATCCATTGACTTGGCCTCCACAGCCTTTGGTGGCAAAGAATTTCACAGATTCACCACCCTCTGACTAATGAAACTCCTCCTCATAGTTTAGTTTAGAGATACAGCGCGGAAATAGGTCCTTCGTCCTACGGAGTTCACGCTGACCATCGATCACCCGTACACTAGTTCTATCCTACATACTAGTTCTATCCTACAGACAGAGTTGACGTGGATAAGCTTTTCCCATTGAGGGTAGGGAAGATTTAAACAAGAGGGCATGACATGCGAATTAAGGGACGGAGGTTTAGGGGTAACGTGAGGGGGATCTTCTTTACTCAGAGGGTGGTGGCTGTGTGGAATGAGCTTCCAGCAGAAGTGGTGGAGGCAGGATCGATTTTAACATTTAAAAGTAAAGTGGATAGATATATGGACGGGAAGGGAATGGAGGGGTATGGTCTGAGTGCAGGTAGATGGGACTAGGGGGAAACAAATGATCGGCACGGACTGGAAGGGCCGAGAGGGCCTGTTTCCGTGCTGTAATTGTTATATGGTTATACTAGGGACAATTTTCAGAAGCCAATTAACCTACAATCCCGTACATCTTTGGAATGTGGGTGGAAACAGAGCACTCTGAGAAAACCCACACGGTCACAGGGAGAACGTACAAACTCTGAGCAGACAGCAACTGTAGTCAGGATTGAACCCAAGTCTCTGGTATCTGGGCTGCCAAGTCAATATTAATCACAAACCCAGAGGCCCACACAGCATAGAAGCGGGCCATTTAGCCCATCTAGTCCATCAATACTATTCCCAGTCATTCAACTAAGATATTCATGAGAGACAAGCAATCCAATCATACCGAACTGATGGTGCAATAAATATTATACATGCAAAACACAAATCCAAAACTCCAAATTAAAAATAAAACATCAACTAACAGTTTGGGGGAAACTCGATGCTTGCATCTGAAACTATTTTGCTAAATAAACAGTCTGCATTTCACAAAAGCATCAAAGAAATGATCAATAAGAAGGAATTAAAAATAATCCAGTTTACAATATGCAGTCACCTTGTTTAAAAAAACAACAACTTTAATACACAATACAATTTATTTATTGTCATTTGAACCTCAAATTAAGTTCAAACGAAATTTGTGATGCAAACTCACTGTGTCTCTGCTCCTGGAGAATAAATTCGGGATGAACCCTCACTGTTCAAATCCTCCTCTGTGCTACTCATAATAAAAAAAATAAAATGCTTATCAATTCCACCTTAATTTAATGAACAACTTATTTACTCGTTGGAGCACTTTTAAGGGTCAGAAACGGGTTAAACGGAGAGTAAAACACTTTGCAAGAAGCTAAACACTGCAGTGGCAACTCGACCCGCGCTTCACTTGTGCATAGCAACGCACTAGGCCTTGGTTCCCAAGCAGCAGGCAATGTCAATAAGGACCTGAGATAACCATTCACAACACAGGGAGGGCGGGCTGAGTACAGAACCAACTCATCTTTGCAAGAAATTCTAGCATTAAAACAATGAGAGACATATTTCCTAACAGAAATATCCATGATATAACAAGGCCTGTCAAATGCTCCCTTTTTGCATTGAATTCCCTCTTCAAATGAATGCAGATCTGATCGAATTCTCGACTCGAAACATCACCCATTCCTTCTCTCCAGAGATGCTGCCCGTCCCGCTGAGTTACTCCGGCCTTTTCTGTCTATCTTCGGTTTAAACCAGCATCTGCAGTTCCTTCCTACACACTGAATGTACGTAAGATAGACTCAAAATGCTGGAGTAACTCAACGGGACAGGCAGCATCTCTGGATAGAAGGAATGGCTGACGTTTCGGGTCGAGACCCTTCTTCAGACTGAGAGTCAGGGAGAGGAAGATATACCCTTATCAGAGATAAAGAAGGGTAATGTGTGAGAGGATGTTGCAGAACTCTCGTCAGAGAGATGCTGCCTATCCCGAAGATAGACACGAAAAGCTGGAGTAACTCAGCGGGGCAGGCGGCATTTCTGGAGAGAAGGAATGGGTGATGTTTTGGGTCGGGACCCTTCTTCAGACTTCCCGCTGAGTTACTCCGGCATTTTATGTCTACCTGAATTAACTTGTCTCAACTGTGACAAGTTGGCAGGAAATTCAAGTGCAGAAAACACCACATCCACTTGTTGCCTCACCTGGAGAGAAGTTAGTTTTATGCGAAGCACAGGAAGCCAAGACAGTTAGAATCTTTTGCCCAGGGTGGAAACATTATAGAGGGCATTGCTTTAAGTTGAGAGGGAGAAATGTTAAAGGAGATGTTAAAGGAAAGTTGTTTTTACACAGAATGGTAGTGGGGGCCTGGATCGCATTGCCAGGGCTGGTGGTGGAGCCAGATACTGTAGTGGCGCTGAAGAGAATCCCAGCAGCTCAATTCTCCTCTCTCCATGTTTATATGTGTGTGACTTTGTGAGTGTGTGTGCAGGTGTCTGTGTGCATGTATCTGTCTTTGTGTGTGCATCTGTGTGTTTCTGTGTGTGTGTGTGTGTGTGTGTGTGTGTGTGTGTGTGTGTGTGTGTGTTTGTCTGTCTGTCTGTATGTTTTCATATGTGTGTGTATTGGTGTGTGTCTGTGTCTGTGTCTTTGTGTGTGTATTTATCTATCTGTCTTTACGTGTGTGTGCGAGTATATCTGTCTTTATGTGTGTGTGTGTGTGTGTGTGTGTGTGTGTGTGTGTGTGTGTGTGTGTCTGTCTTTGTGTGTATGTGTCTCTGTCTTTGTGTGTATGTGTTTGTGGTGGGGACGGTTTGGGCAGGGGGTTGCAGTAGAGACAGTGGGAGCAAGAGTGTAGTTCAGAATCTGCCTTTAACCTGGAATTGTTTAATTAATTACAGAGACTCCAAGGACCTGGAGTGTCCTCCCTCCCACCCACCAACTCCCCATCCCATCTCAATCAGACTGAAGAAGGGTCCTAACCCAAAACGTCGCCTATCCATGTTCTTCAGAGATGCTGTCTGACCCGCTGAGTTACTTTTCTTTGCAAAGGCTTTTTATGTGTACCACTGGAGGGCAGCATTGTCACACAGATGAGAACAAGTCATTGCCTGAGACAGGTCTTAATTATAATATTTGGATAAAACTATCATGAAATTGGAACGAATTCACACACAGTGACAAACAGACTCTCACTCATTCTTTCACACACACACACACACACACACACACACACACACACACACACACACACACACACACACACACACACACACACACACACACACACACACACACACACACACACACACACACACACACACCCTTTACCCCTCTCTCTATCACACAGATGATCTCTCTCTTATACAAATACAAAAAGTTTCTCACGCTTTTTCACACTAACACTCTTAAAAACATACATGAACAGTAAAACACTGTCTCCCTCCCACTCACATTCTCTCACAGTCTCTTTCCTACACACATACATACACACACACACACACACACACACAGAGTCAAACATACACATTCACTGCCGACATACACACGAAGGTAGACAAAAATGCTGGAGAAACTCAGAGGGTGAGGCAGCATCTATGGAGCAAAGAAATGGGTGACGTTTCAGGTTGAGACCCTTCTGTGTCTTTCCCTCTTTCTCTCCTTCTCTCTCCCCCCCTCTCTCACAGACATACATAGGAACACACACACATATCCTATCAAGCATCACTGGATGAGCTGCCAGAGGAAGCTATTGAAGCGGGTATAATTACTATCAAAGATGTGCTGGACGTCCTAGGATGGACGTCCTAGGCTGTGGAGGCCAAGTCAACGGATATTTTTAAGGCAGAGATAGATGGGTTCTTAATTAGTACGTGTTTTCCGGGGTTATGGGAAGAAGGCAGAAGAATGGGGTTGAAGGGAGAGATAGATCAGCCATGATTGAATGTCGGAGTAGACTTGATGGGCCAAATGGCCTGACTCTGCTCATATCACTTATGAAGTATTAGTCCAAAAGTGCATAATTAATGCACAAGCCCACGGTAGTGTAAGGGTTATAGGGTCAATGTAGGAATGTTACCCTGAGATAGAAGATCAGCCTGGGGCCAAATGGCCTACTCTTGCTTCTATCTTCTTGCTTCCACTCATGGACCACATGTGCTCGGTCCGCCTAGGCCTGCTGGATCTCCCGGTTGCTAACCATTTCAACTCCCCTTCCCATCCCTAGACTGACCAGTAGATAAGTGTCCGAGGAAGGGTTCTGACCCAAAACATCACCTATCCATGCTCCCCTTGGATGCTGCCTGACCCACTGAGATACTCCAGCACTTTGTGCCTTTCTTTGGTATAAACCAGCATCTGCAGTTCCTTGTTATTAGACCGACACTGACCTTTCTGTCGAGGCCTCCTACATTGCCAGAATTGAGAAAATTCAATGTTCAAGCCAAGAGGATGCAGACTCCCCAAGCGGAATATGAGGTGCTGTTCCTCCAGCTTGCGGTGCTGCTCACTCTGGCCGTGGAGGAGGCCCAGGACCGAGAGGTCGGATACGGAATGGGAGGGGGAGTTGAAGTGCTGAGCCACCGGGAGGTCGGGTTGGTTATTGCGGACCGAGCGGAGGTGTTCGGCGAAACGATCGCCAAGCCTCCGCTTGGTCTCACCGATATAGATCATCTGGCATCTGGAGCAGCGGATGCAGTAGATGAGGTTGGAGGAGGTGCAGGTGAACCTCTGTCGGACCTGGAAGGACTGCTTGGGTCCCTGAAAGGAGTGGAAGGGGGGAGGTGAAGGGACAAGTGTTGCATTTCTTGCAGTTGCAAGGGAAAGGCCCGGGGAAGGGGTAGAGTGGGAGGGGAGGGAAGAATTGACAAGGGAGTTGCGGAGGGAGCGGTCTTTGTGGAAAGCAGACGGGGGGGGAGATGGGAAGATGTGGCGAGTGGAGGGGTCACGTTGGAGATGGCGAAACTGGCGGAGGACTATGTGTTGTATGTGCCGGCTGGTGGGGTGAAAGGTGAGGACCAGGGGGACTCTAATCTATTTGAAGTTGATTAGCTGAGACAAATTAGTTGAATCTAATCTTCAGGCTTTTGGAGTCTCCAAGTCCACAGGCACCTGCCCTCTGGTGGCCTCTCATGGGACTGCCGCCACAATGCAGAATCTGATGCTGGTTTGCAAAGTGCTGGAGTAACAGCCCTGTCCCACTGTACATTCATTCCAAGAACTCTCCCGAGTTTGCCCTGATTCGAACTCGGAGATTTACAGTAATGGCCACTCGTTGGTACTCGGGGCTCTCTTCGCGAGTCTTCCCGTGCTTACCTGCCGTTAGCCAGTCTTCCCGAGTACCTGCCGTTAGCGAGTCTTCCCGAGTACCTGCCGTTAGCGTTACGAGCCGCTAAGAGACGTCCCCGAGCTCCGACGTACCCGCTACGTTCATTCTCCGTGCTTACCATGGGTTTGATTTTTTTTAAACTCGGGAGAGCTCCTGGAATGAACTCCTACCGTGGGATAGGGCCAGGCAGCAATCTGGAGAACATGGATAGGTGATGTTTCGGGTCTGAAGAAAGGTTCGTGCCCGGAAAGGTCACCTATCCATTTTCGCCAGACCCACTGTTACTCCAGCGCTCTGTATCTTTTCTTGATGGCAGCCACAGTATGTATTTTTAAGCACAGGCCATTCAATATGATCATAGCTGATCATCCAGAATCAGTACCCCGTTCCTGCCTTCTCCCCATATCCCTTGATTCCGTTTGCCCTTGGAGCTATATCTAACTCTCTCTTGAATACATCCAGTGAATCCTCCAGAGGGGTGAACCCTCAGAAAGCGTCTGGACCTGTTGGCATACCTGGTCGTGTTCTAAAAACCTGTGCGGACCAACTGGCTGGAGTTTTTACGGACATTTTCAACCTCTCGCTTTTGAGGTCTGAGATTCCCACCTGCCTCAAAGGGCATCAATTATACCGGTGCCCAAGAAGAGCAAGGTGGCGTGCCTCAATGACTATCGACCTGTGGCACTAACGCCTGTGGTGATGAAGTGCTTTGAGAGGTTGATCATGGCGCAAATCAACTCCTACCTTGACAAAAACCTGGACCCACTGCAGTTCGCTTACCGCCACAACAGATCAACAGTGGATGCGATCCCACTGGCCCTCCACTCCGCTCTGGACCACTTGGACAACAAAAATTCATATGCCTGGCTGTTATTCATTGACTACAGCGGGTGGATGCCTGCCTAGTCAGCTTGGACCAGGAGAAGGCCTTCGACAGGATTTTGCACACGTACATGAGGGACGTGCTCTCCAAAATGGGTTTTGGGGAGGGAATCAGAAATTGGATCAAACTGCTCAACACCAACATCCGTAGTGCAGTCCAAATCAATGGGTGGGAATCAGACAGTTTCCCTGTAAGGTCTGGAGTTAGGCAGGGTTGCCCTCTCTCTCCTGTCTTGTTTGTCTGCTGTATTGAACCTTTTTGCTGAATCCATCAGGAAGGATGCTGGCATAAGAGGAGTGACATTGCCAGGCAAGTGGGGGCATTCAAGTAAAGACCTCCCTGTACATGGACGATGTCGCTGTCTTCTGCTCGGATCCAGGGTCGGTTCGCAGACTGATTAGTATCTGCGACCAGTTTGAGTCGGCCACGGGAGCCAGGGTGAACCGCAGGAAGAGCGAGGCCATGCTCTTTGGCAACTGGCCTGACAGATCTTCCGTCCCCTTCACCATCAAGCCTGAACTTCTTGAAGGTGCTGGGGATCTGGTTCGGGGGCTGAGGCATGTAACAAAAATTGGCTGGAGCGGATAGCCAGGGTGGGGAGGAAGCTGGAGCTGTGGAGGCAACGCTCCCTCTCCATAACGGGAAAGAATTTGGTCATCAGGTGTGAGGTGCTCTCGGGGCTGCTGTACTTGGCACAAGTGTGGCCTGTCCCTCCCTCATACGCCACAGGGATCACCCGGGCCATCTTCCAGTTCATCTGGGGGTCGAGGATGGACCGGGTGCGACGGGCCACAATGTACAAGTCGGCAGACAACGGGGGTAAAAGCCACCTTCGTGTGTGGCTGCATCAGGCGGAGTGTAGAGCCAAGGCACATGGGCACCAAGTGTCACTACCTGCTGAGGTTCTACCTGTCCCCGGTGTTGAGAAGGATGGGCCTGGCGCAGGTGCCACGCAATGTGCCAGTCAGCTGCACATTGCCGCCCCATCTGTCGTCGGTGGAAGGGTTCTTCCGGACCAACACCTTTGACCACATGTCCATCGGGCAGTGGTCAGCACAGAATGTCCTGCAGGCACTGCAGGGAAAGGACTCTATGGACCCGGTGGCGTGGTTCCCTGAGCAGACTGCCCAGCTTGTCTGGCAAAATGCCTCATCGCCAGAACTCACCAATAAGCACCAAGACCTGGCTTGGCTGGCGGTGAGGGGAGCCCTCCCAGTCAGATCCTTCCTGTACCGTCGGAACCTCACTACCAGCGCACGCTGCCTTCGGGACGGCTGCTATGGAGAGGAGACAGTTGCCCACCTCTTTACAGAGTGTGGGTTTGCTAAAAGAGTCTGGAGAAAAATGCAAGGGTCCCTGGTACGCTTTATCCCGAACAGCTCCGTCACAGAGGACTCAGTGATTTACGGACTGTTCCCAGGGACACATTCAGAGGCTGACATCGAGTGCTGCTGGAGGGTCATCAACTCGGTAAAAGACGGCCTTTGGTCTGCCCGAGCATTGTTCACCACCCAGCAGAGCGAGATGTCCGTCAGGGAATGTTGCCGACTGGCCCGCTGCAGACTGCAGGAGTACGTGCTGAGGGACGCACTGAAGCTCGGTGCAGCCAACGGCAAGGCTCGGTGGGGGAGGGCCACAGTCTAAGGCCCTTCCGCTGCTGGACATGGGGGGTACGGTATGGTGGAGACGCCCCTCAATATAAGGGAAGGTATCCCACGCCACTGTGGCATGAGTGGGAGACTGATTTGTGGAAATTTGGGGGAAAGAAATGTCTAAACTGTATTGATCTATTGTACAGCCTCCGAAAATGTCGGATGGATTTTCCGCAAGGTTAATGTATTGTATATATTTATCATTCGAATAAAGTCTATTTTGAAATTTAAAAAAAAAAAAAAAAAAAAAAAAAAGCTCGGCATTTAATACTATTATCCCCTCCAAGCTGGTTACCAAGCTCTCAGATCTGGGTCTCTGCGCATCCCTCTGCAATTGGATCCTCGACTTCCTCATTCACAGACCACAGTCTGTCCGTATTGGTGGAAATGTGTCAGACTCGATAACAATCAGCACGGGAGCACCTCAAGGCTGCGTGCTCAGCCCCCTGCTGTACTCACTCTATATTCATGACTGTGTAGCCGGACAAAGTGCGAACTCCATCATCAAGTTCGCCGACGACACCACTGTTGTGGGACGTATCACTGATGGGGACGAGTCAGAGTATAGAAGTGAGATTGACCGATTGACCAAATGGTGCCAGCACAATAACCTGGCTCCCAACACCAGCAAAACCACGGAACTGATTGTGGACTTCGGAAGGGGTAGGATGGGGACCCACAGTCCCGTTTATATCAAGATGGTGGAAAGGGTCAAGAACTTCAAATTCCTGGGCATGCATATTTCTGAAGATCTCTCCTGGTCCCAGCACACTGATAGCAATTATAAAGAAAGCACATCAGCGCCTCTACTTCCTAAGAAGATTACGGAGAGTCGGTTTGTCAAAGAGGATTCTCTCTAACTTCTACAGGTGCACAGTAGAGAGCTTGCTGACCGGTTGCATCGTGGCTTGGTTCGGCAACTTGAGCATCCAGGAGCGGAAAAGGACTGCAAAAAGTCGTAACCACTGCCCAGTCCATCATCGGCTCTGACCTCCCCACCATCGAGGGGATCTATCGCAGTCGCTGCCTCAAAAAGGCTGCCAGCATCATCAAGGATCCACACCATCCTGGCCACGCACTCATCTCTCCGCTGCCTTCAGGTAGAAGGTACAGGAGCCTGAAATCTGCAACATCCAGGTTCAGGAACAGCCGCTTCCCCACAGCCATCAGACTATTAAACACAACTTAAAACAAACTATGAACTATAACGACCTATTGCACTGTATCTGTTTATTTATGTGTGTATATATATATATTCTCTGGTATATGGACACGCTGATCTGATCTGTATTTATGACTACAATATCCTGTTGTGCTGCAGCAAGCAAGAATGTCATTGTCCTGTCTGGGACACACGACAATAAACTCTCTTGACTTGACGTGAACTGGCCTCCACTGCCCTCTGTGGCAGAGAATTCCACAGATTCACAACTCTCTGGGTGAAAACATTTTTCCTCATCTCAGTATTAAATGGCCTACCCCTTATTCTTAAACTGTGGCGCCCGGGTTCTGGACTCCCCCAAGATCGGGAACATTTTTCCTGCACCTAGCCTGTTCAATCCCTTAAGAATTTAATATGTTTCTATAAGATAGCTTCTCATCCTTCTAAATTCCAGTGAATACAAACCCAGTCAATCTATTCTTTCGTCATATGCCAGTCCCGTCTTCCCGGGAATTAACCTGGTTGAATGTTATCCCACTTTCCCATCCATTCCCTACGCAGTAGAGGGAATTTCCAGTGGCTAATTGATCTACAAACCCGCACATTTTTGGGACGTGGGAGGAATCCGGAGCAACTGGAAGAAACCCAGGGGGTCACAGCAAGAGCGGAACTCGCTATCAAAACATGGAGGGGACCGGGGGACAGGGGGGACACAATTTCTTTGGCACACACTCACACACACACGCGCGAGGCTTCGGAGGCTCAATCCAGCGCTAAATGCAGCTCAACTCTGCCTGTCTCGCCGGGTTAACTACAGCCCTGACTGGACTGACGGGACACCAGCGCTGTTTCTCCGCGTTGCCCATATTTCCCGCAAGCCCAGGCAGGTTAACCAGGCAGAGTTTAGCGCTGCTTCTCTGCACTGGCTGTGGGCCTGGGGGCGCTGCGCCCGTCTGACTGCCGACCTCTCTGGCCACCCGTGGGGGGGGGGGCACTCGGGTGGGGGCGGGACAGCGCCGGAGACCCGGCCGGGATCGATCCTGGCTGTGGATGAGGAGCAGGTCTATGCCACGTCTCCCTCCTCTAATCATCGCGATGAATCATCATGTCCCGACCCCATTGCCTGCTGACCAACGTCTCTCTCGTCCAATCGGCGCCCTCGATCAGCAGTCCCACCTCCACTGTCTCGCGGAAAGCGGAGATTTTAAAATCCGGATCACAAAAACTTGGGGGGGATGTCCCCCACCTCTCAAAACATGGGGGGGGACGTGTCCCCTCTGCCCCCCCCTCGGGTTTTCCGCCCCTGGGTCACAGGGAGAACGTGCAGACTCACACAGATGTAAATTGTCCCTAGTGCGTAGGGAATGGATGCATAAGTGGGATAACATAGACCTGGTGTTTAACCCGTGGTCAGGATCGAACCTGCGTCTCTGGAGCCGTGAGGCTGGGTCTCTGGCGCTGTGAGGCAGCATCCCTACCATCTCTGCCACAGTGTCACCTCCAAATTTGATAGACAATAGACAATAGGTGCAGGAGTAGGCCATTCGGCCCTTCGAGCCAGCACCGCCATTCAATGTGATCATGGCTGATCATCCCCAATCAGAACCCCGTTCCTGCCTTCTCCCCATATCCCCTGACTCCGCTATCTTTAAGAGTTCTATCTAGCTCTCTCTTTAAAGCATCCAGAGAACCGGCCTCCACCGCCCTCCGAGACAGAGAGCTCGATAGACTCACAACTCTCTGATCGGGAAACATGGACTGTTCCTAGGAACAAGTGACAATAACAAACTTACTTCTAAGGAGTGAATGAAAAAGAACTATTGTGAAAGTGAATAGGAGACAAGACCTAGGGAAATGTCAACTACACAGGCTTGGAAGGGGATGAGTATGTGTGCAGATAAAAGATGCAGTAGTTTTTCCTGAGGTCACATTCATACTTGGTATTCCTGTCAGAATGATTTTTTATTTCATTACAATTTCAGGGAAATAAATTAAAAATCTGTTTGAAAAGGGTGACAAAAATAACCGGTTAAAAAATCTTCTAAATTCAAAGGCGGAAGATCAAAGGACTCCCTTCAAAGAGTTAGTGTGAAGATTGGCTTTTTTTTTTAACTTCGAGGGCACTTGAAAGGTTTATTGCTCCCGTCCTGAAGTTTCACACAGCCATGTCCGGTCGCAGATCCCGTTTGAAGGATGGATAATCAAACTAGTCCTGAGTGAATGGGGGCATTAGTACATCAGGCGTAGGCCATTCAGCCCGTCTTGCCTGCGTTGCCATTCAGCAAGATCAGTTTACTGCCCTACTTTGACAAAAGGAAGCAACGAGATTGATCCCTGGGATGGCGGGACTGTCATATGAGGAAAGATTGAAAAGACTAGGCTTGTATTCACTGGAGTTTAGAAGGATGAGGGGGGATCTTATAGAAGCATATAAAATTATAAAAGGACTGGACAAGCTAGATGCAGGAAAAATGTTCCCAATGTTGGGCGTCCAGAACCAGGGGCCACACAGTCTTAGAATAAAGGGGAGGTCATTTAAGACTGAGGTGAGAAAAAAACATTTTCACCCAGAGAGTTGTGAATTTATGGAATTCCCTGCCACAGAGGACAGTGGAGGCCAAGTCACTGGATGGATTTAAGAGAGAGTTGGACAGAGCTCTAGGGGCTGGTGGAGTCAAGGGATATGGGGAGAAGGCAGGCACGGGTTATTGATTGGAGACGATCAGCCTTGATCACAATGAATGGCGGCGCTGGCTCGAAGGGCTGAATGGCCTCCTCCTGTGCCTATTTTCTATATTAACTAACAGGTAGGCGTTTTCTTGTAAATGAGGAAAACGCGTTTTTCTTTCAGCTCTCTGTGATGGAATTTCTGACTTCTCTGGTATAAATATTTTCAAATTGTACTCAGAGAAGGACTTATTTTGTTCACCATTGTGCAGATCATATCTCAAATACCCTAAAACAAGCAATAACTCAACTTTGACCACATTGTCAGTTGCTTCCTTTTGTCAATGAGGGCAGTTTAGTTCAGTGCTTCTTAACCTTTTTGGCATACGCAAACAAAATATTGTATGTGGTATGTACTTTTGTAACCATATAACCATATAACAATTACAGCACGGAAACAGGCCCTCTCGGCCCTTCCAGTCCGTGCCGACCATTTGTTTTCCCCTAGTCCCATCTACCTGCACTCAGACCATACCCCTCCATTCCCTTCACGTCCATATACCTATCCACTTTACTTTTAAATGTTAAAATCGATCCTGCCTCCACCACTTCTGCTGGAAGCTCATTCCACACAGCCACCACTCTCTGAGTGAAGAAGATCCCCCTCACATTACCCCTAAACTTCCGTTCCTTAATTCTCATGTCATGCCCTCTTGTTTGAATCTTCCCTACCCTCAATGGGAAAAGCGTATCCACGTCAACTCTGTCTATCCCTTTCATCATTTTAAAGACCTCAATCAAGTCCCCCCTTAACCTTCTGCGCTCCAAAGAATAAAGACCTAACTTGTTCAACCTTTCTCTGTAACATAGTTGCTGGAACCCTGGCAACATTCTAGTAAATCTCCTCTGTACTCTCTCTATTTTGTTGACATCCTTCCTATAATTCGGCGACCAAAATTGTACACCATACTCCAGAATTGGTCTTACCAATGCCTTGTACAATTTTAACATTACTTCCCTACTCCTATATTCAATGCTCTGATTTATAAAGGCCAGCACACCAAAGGCTTTCTTTACCTTTGTTAGGTAATGGATATGTTATTTATGACCCCTTCATGTCCCCCCGATAAAGCCCCGAACGACCTCCCATGAGGGTCGAAACCCCCAGGTTAAGAACCACTGGTTTAGTTTATTGTCACGTGTCCCGAGGTTGCCTGTTCAGTTGCCTGTTAACAGCTGGGAAGAAACGGTCCCTGAATCTGGAGGTGTGCGTTTTCACACTTCATTCCGTTTTGCCTGTTGGGAGAGGGGGGAAGAGGGAGTGGCCAGGGTGCGACTCGTCCTTGATGATGCTGCTGGCCTTGCCGGGGCAGCGTGAGGTATATGGCTGATCTTTTATTTCAACGGATATTCCTACTCTATCCCCAAACTTCCCTTAATATCCAGGAACCTGTCAAGAAGTGTGAAAACGCACATCACCAGAATCGGGGACAGTTTCTTCCCAGCTGTTATCAGGAAACTGAATCATCCTACCACAACCAGAGAGCGGCGCTGAACTACTATCTACCTCTTTAGTGACCCTCGGACTATCCTTGACCGGACTTTGCTGGCTTTACCTTGCGCTAAACGTTATTCCCTTGTCACGTATGTTTATACATAGAAACATAGAAACATACAAAATAGGTGCAGGAGGAGGCCATTCGGTCCTTCGAGCCAGCACCGCCATTCATTGTGATCATGGCTGATCGTCCGCTATCAATAACCCGTGCCTGCCTTCTCCCCATATCCCTTGACTCCACTCGCCCCTAGAGCTCTATCTAACTCTCTCTAAAATCCATCCAGTGACTTGGCCTCCACTGCCCTCTGTGGCAGGGAATTCCACCAATTCACAACTCTCTGGGTGAAAACATGTTTTCTCACCTCAGTCTTAAATGACCTCCCCTTTATTCTAAGACTGTGTGGCCCCTGGTTCTGGACTCGCCCAACATTGGGAACATTTTTCCTGCATCTAGCGTGGCCAGTCCTTTTATAATGTTATATGTTTCTATAAGATCTGCCCCCTCATCCTTCTAAACTCCAGTGAATACAAGCTGAATACACTGTAAAGGGATCGATTGTAATCATGTACTGTCTTTCTCTGACTGGTTAGCACGAAACAAAAGCTCTTCGCCGTACCTCGGTACACGTGACAACACCGAACCTTAAACTAAACTTTAAAAAAATATATATATTTTTATTAGAAGAAATGTACAATAGTATAAACCGTAACGTATAACATAATACATTTTGTATACAACCTCTTGTTTTAAATTTAATAACAATAGAAAAATTATAGACAAAATAGAAAGAGAGAAACGAAAAGAGTAATGCCCCTGTCCCACTTAGGAAACCTGAACGGAAACCTCTGGAGACCTTGCGCCCCACCCAAGGTTTCCGTGTGGTTCCCAAAGGTTTTTGTCATCCGGCAACCAGCTTCAACTAGCATCGCAACCGGCTGCGACTAAAAAATGACCGACTATTTAAAACGGAGAGCACTTTCGACCATTAGGGAGACTGACAAAAACCTCCGGGAACCTCCGGGAACCGAACGGAAACCTTGGGTGGGGCGCAAAGTCTCCAGTGGTTTCCGTTCAGCTTTCCTAAGTGGGACAGGGGCATTTGGGAAGTAGTGATGTGTAAACCCCTGTGAGTTTAAACCTCCAGGAGTTGACAATTGGAAGTTTGTGAAAGGATAGAGTGAAGGAACCCATGAAGTTGTAAAAAACAAAGGGAAAAAAGAAAAAAAAAAAAACAGGAGAACAACAAAATACAAAACAAAAAGGGGAATATACCGACTTCGTATCTTTCAAGGGTACACAAAAAGCTGGAGAAACTCAGCGGGTGCAGCAGCATCTAAGGAACGAAGGAGATAGGCGACGTTTCGGGTCGAGACCCTTCTTCAGACCTTCATATCTTTCCACACCCCTCACCCAGTTCAGAAACGGTTAATTTCCAGAGTTGTGTTGCACCATACTATACTTGTAATTAATCGATGAAAGGAGACCATATCTTTAAGAATTGCTCTGATGTTCCTGCTAGGACGAATCTCATCTCTTCGAGATGTAACGTTTCAGACATGCTTGTCCTTAAGCTAAACTGAACCCGTCATTTCTGCCTTGAGGGTACACAAAGTGCCGGAGAAACTCAGCGGGTGCAGCAGCATCTATGGAGCGAAGGAGATAGGCGACGTTTCGGGACGAAACCCTTCTTCACAACCTCCTCTCTAATCTACTCAATCGCTGCCTTGAATATACCCAGTGAATATCTCTGTCCCTCTTTGGTAGAGAGTTGCAAAGTCTCACCATCCTCTGGTTGAAGAGATTTCTCCTCACCTCAATCCAAAATGTTCCCCTTATTTTGGGATTGTAACCCTTGCCTCTAGACTCCCATGGGGACCAACATGTCTCCCTCAGCTAGTCCCATTTGCCAATGTTTGACCCACATTTAGTTTAGAAATATGCTCCTTGCATTTACCCAATTTGGCCCAAAAGCATTTTGTGTGGTTCAAAGAGGTCACTTCTTATTCTCCTAAACAAGATGTAGGCCGCACCTTAATTGGTACATGTGGCAATAAACGTGAACTTGAACTTGGCCAAACACAACAAAATGGGGGCAAGCTCAGATAGACATCTTGGTCAGCATAGATCAGTTGGGCTGAAGGGCCTCTTTGGATGCTGCATAACTCTATGGCCCTAGGAACAGTACCGTGGCACAGCTGGTAGAGCCGCTGCTGCCTCACAGCTCCAGAAACCCAGGTTCGATCCTGACCTGGCTTGCTGACCGGTTGCATCGTGGCTTGGTTCGGCAACTTGAGCGCCCTGGAGAGGAAAAGACTACAAAAAGTAGTAAACACTGCCCAGTCCATCATCGGCTCTGACCTTCCTTCCATCGAGGGGATCTACCACAGTCGCTGCCTCAAAAAGGCTGGCAGCATCATCAAGGACCCACACCACCCTGGCCACACACTCATCTCCCTGCTACCTTCGGGTAGAAGGTACAGGAGCCTGAGGACTGCAACAACCCGGTTCAGGAATAGCTACTTCCCCACAGCCATCAGGCTATTAAACCTGGCTCGGACAAAACTCTGAACATTAATACCCCTCCATCTGTTATTTGCACTTTATTAATTTATTAATTAATGTGTGTATTTAAGTATATAATTGTAGTCAATGCCTACTATGTTCTGTTGTGCTATGCAAAGAAAGAATGTCATTGTCCTGTCAGGGACACATGACAATAAACTCTTTTGACTTTTGACTTTAGACTTTGACTTTGACCTTGGGCGCTGTCTGTGTGGAGTCTGCACACACTCTCCCTTGGACTGCGCAAGTTTCCTCCGGTTGCTCAGCTGCACGGTGGGGCAGCGGTAGAGTTACTGCCTTGCAGCACCCGAGGCCTGGGATCGATCCTGACTACGGCTGCTGTCTGTGCGGAGTTTGCACGTTCTCCCCGTGACCGCGTGGGTTTTCTCCAAGATCTTCGAGGTCATCCCACATCTCTAGGTTGGCTGGTGTGTGTACATTGTAAATTGTCCCTAGTGTGTGTGTAGGATAGTACTAATGTGCAGGGGTCAGTGTGGACTTTGTGGGCCGAAGGGCCTGTTTCTGTCGCTGTACCTCTCAACTAAACTAAAATTCTGGTTTCCTCCCACATTGCAAAGACATGTAGGTTTGCTGGACTCTGTAAAATTGCCAGGAGAGGAATTTACTGGGAGAGGAAGAGAAAGTGAGCTAACATCAAACTAGTGTGAATGGGCAGAAAGACCAGTTTCCATCCTGTATCTATAAACTAAACTAAACTTCTGGAGAAACAAGAAACTGCAGATGCTTGTTTACAAAAAAATACACAAAATGATGGGGTACGTCAGCAGGCCAGGCAGCATCTCTGAAGATCATGGATAGGTAACATTTTGGGTCGGGACCCTGCTTCAGACTCATCAGTCTTATCCATATTCTTCAGAGAGGCCACCTGACCCGTTGAGTTCCTCCAGCATCTTGTGTCATTTAAGGTAAACTTCTGTCTGACGCAGCAGTGGGTTCTGGAGTACAGCCGTAATGATCAGTGACACTAGTTCAACTGAATGGGATGAAGCGAAATGTCAAACCTTCTCAAACCACCCACAACTTTCCCTTCTCGTCTTCTTCAGAGTACTTTTCGTTATGTTAAGGTCAATTTCTAATGTGTGTCTAAACGTGCGTTTGACGAGATGTTGCGGAGATAAGGTTACTGCTGACATCTCACTCGTGTTCCCTCGGTTATATTAATGATTGTTTCAGCGCGCCAGGCGATAAATCAGCGGGCCGACAGAACGCTGGTGAAAGCAACTTGATAGATGTTGGAAAACTGAAATAAAATATGCCTGTGTTTTCCTGGCAATAGAAGTGAACCCTTAAGGGCCTGTCCCACTCAGGCGATTTTTTAGGTGACTACAGGCGACCAGGCTGTTGACACATGGTTGCCGGGGCGTCGCCTGTATGGCCGTGAGTCGTCTCCTCAGTCGCCCAAACAGTCGTTCCGTCTTTCTGGCCACCGCTGGATTTTCAACATGTTGAAACATTTTCGGAGACAGTGGGTTTGACGCCAATGACTGTAGCTTGACTTCTCCTGGCGTAGGTGCGGTCAAAGTTGTCACCAGGTTAACGTGGGTTGTCGTCAGTACTGACTTCGTTTTTTTTTGTTTTTATGTAATGATTCTATTTCAAACTTTATGTCGAGCGGCCCGGCAGGTCGTCGTGTCCAGCAGTCGGCCTGTTTGTCGGAGACCTGCTACGACTGTGAGGCCAATTCTCTGGATGCTTTCAAGAGAGAGCTGGATAGGGCTCTTAAAGATAGCGGAGTCAGGGGATATGGGGAGAAGGCAGGAACGGGGCACTGATTGGGGATGACCAGCCGTGATCACAGTGAATTTGAAGGAAGGACCTTCTTGCTATTGAGGGAGTGCAGCGTAGGTTTGCAAGGTTAATTCCCGGGATGGCGGGACTGTCATATGTTGAGAGAATGGAGCGGCTGGGCTTGTACACTCTGGGGTTTAGAAGGATGAGAGGGGATCTCATTGAAACACATAAGATTGTTAAGGGTTTGGACACGCTAGAGGCAGGAAACATGTTCCCGATGTTGGGGGAGTCCAGAACCAGGGGCCACAGTTTAAGAATAAGGAGTAAGCCATTTAGAACGGAGACGAGGAAACACTTTTTCTCACTGAGAGTGGTGAGTCTGTGGAATTCTCTGCCTCGGAGGGCGGTGGAGGCCGGTTCTCTGGATGCTTTCAAGAGAGAGCTAGATAGGGCTCTTAAAGATAGCGGAGTCAGGGGATATGGGGAGAAGGCAGGAACGAGGTACTGATTGGGGATGGTCAGCCATGATCACATTGAATGGCAGTGCTGGCTCAAAGGGCCGAATGGCCTACTCCTGCACCTATTGTCTATTGTCCATGCAGTTGTCGGGAGTGATTTCACCCCAATAAAACATAATTGGCCGTGAAACACTTTGGCACGAATGATGACCCAAGGAACTGCAGATGCTGGTTTACCAAATACAGACACAGAGCGCTGGAGTAACTCAGGTCTCTGACCGAAAATGGCATCTATCCTCATTCTCGATGACCCGCTGAGTTACTCCGCCTGACCCACTGAGTTACTCCAGCACTTTATGAATCCTGCCCTATGAGTGTAGTCCTTCCAATTGGTTCTAAGCTGAGAGCAGTCCTGCTTTGGTGCCCTGGAAATCTGTTGGTTGGCAGGAGCCCAGTCACATCCAATCATTCCCGACTGAGCGCTTCACTCTTCCTTCCGGAGATGACTCATTTATTCGCAAGTAAACCGATCCCCAAGCAGTTTAACTATATAGAGAGAATATTCTCTTCAAAGGCATTTTCTTCAAGGCAAACTTGGACTTTTTTTAAAATATTACTGCATGTTTAAAACGTCAAATTAAATCGCAAGGGACGGAATTTGATTTGCTTAAAATAGACTACTCAACAAGTGACTGAGAAGATAGACAAAAATGTTGGAGAAACTCAACGGGTGAGGCAGCATCTATGGAGCGAAGGAATAGGCGACGTTTCGGGTCGAGACCCTTCTTCTTCTTCTTCTGTCGTGTGGCGGGCGCAGCCTAAAGCTGTTGGACAACTTGTTCTATTTGATCTTCCATTTGTGCGCGTCGAGTTGATTGCATTAGTCGAAACAGGGCGGCCCACGTGAAGGTTGCAACCTTCCACCCCAGTCGAAACCCTTCTTCAGACTGAAGAAGGGTTTCGACCCGAAACGTGGCCTATTTCCTTCGCTCCATAGATGCTGCCTCACCCGCTGAGTTTCCCCACCATTTTGGTCTGCCTTCGATTTTCCAGCATCTGCAGTTCCTTCTGAAACAAGTGACGGAGAAGACCATTTTGAAGTTGACCTTTTCTATGTACCTCCCACTCCCCTTCCATCAGTCTGAAGAAGGGTCTCGAACTGAAACGCCACCCATTCCTTCTCTCCAGAGATGCTGCCTGTCCCGCTGAGTTACTCCAGCATTTTGTGTCTATCTATAGACCAACATTTTCAAACCCTTTTGTGGTGGAGCGATTAGTGCTGGGGATGATCCCAGAAGCTAGAATTGAACAAGCTTACCCATAGTAGTCAAGAGTCCAGAGTGTGTTATTGTCATATGTCCCAGGTAGAACAATGACATTCTTACTTGCAGCAGCACAACAGAATATGGAAACATGGTACACTGTAACAATATGATAAATGAGAAAAGAATTTCACTGCATATATACGCATTTGTGTATATATACATATACACATGCGCGCATACATACAGGTACGTACACATAAAAAACAAACAAATAATAATAGTGTTATACATACCAATAATAGTGTATGTAATTCAGAGCTTATTTGAGGTTGTAGCGTTTAACAGCCTAATGGCTGTAGGGCTGTGGTTGTCAGGTCGGGGGGAGTTCCCCCCGCCACGGGTACCATGTAATCCCGCGCTACCCGCTCCATGGTCGGATAGCCGGCGACCAAACCGTCTCCACCACCTGGTTTGCCAGGTGAGGAGGGGGCTGTGGACCCCCAGCAGGACCAAAAACAAGGCCTGTCAAAGGGCGGATGAACTCCTAGCGAGCCAGCGGCCATCCACACTTCAGTAGAAGTTCCGATCGCTGTCGTACGTAGCATTGTAAGGCATGCAGAAAAACATGACAGGTAATTCTTCCCACTCCTTGCTTCTCAGAAGATAAGTTGTTAATTAATTGTAGGGAAAAGGTCCTTCTCTCCAGAGATGCTTCCTGACCCGCCGAGTTACTCCAGCATTTTGTCTCTATCTTTCGTGTGAACATGTATCTGCAGTTCCTCCCTACACAAGCTACCCATACTGTTGCCCGTTCCCTCCACAGGTGCTGCCTGACCCTCTGAGTAATTCCAGTTTTGATCAAAATTCCAGCATTTTTATTTCATTGCGCTTCCGACGTACAAGCCTAAAGGGCCTGTCCCACTTACGTGTCCTTGGCACGCAAATTGCGCGACCTCGTGGTCGCCTTGAGGCGCACGGGCATCGTGTGGCCGCGCGGGGCCGGTCCCACTGAGAAGCGCGGAGGGTTATGTAGTTGTGCGCGACATCGCGCGGGGCTCCGAAATTTTTGTAGCGAACAAAATCTTTGCGCGGCAACGGCCTGTCGCGGAACTGACGGCCAAAGTGGGACAGGCCCAAGACCCTGACGCGACACAACGTCTCACCTCTAACAGCAGCAGAGGCAGGCAAACGATCGCCGAGCTCGGCCTGGGGCTCACGGCCTTTGCGGTCCGGATCCGACCCCACTCCTACTCCCAGAGCGGGGCCAAGAAAATTGAAGATAGACACAAAATGCTGGGGTAGTAACTCAGCGGGACCGGCAGCATCTCTGGAGAGAAGCAAATGGTGACGTTTCGGGTCAAGACCCTTCTTTCAGACTGAAGAAGAGTCTCCCACCCATTCCTTCTCTCCAGAGATGCTGCCGGGCCCGCTGAGTTACTCCGGCATTTTGCGCCCATCCTCTAATGACGTCACGCGCTCCAGACGGCTGTGCGGTCGAATTAAGTCGCGCGACCTTCGCGGCTCGACGCGACCACGAGGTCGCGTAATTTTCGTGCCAAGGACACATAAGTGGGACAGGCCCTTAACTCTTTAGAAAAAGGTGGACAACTTAAAAACGTCTGTTCTTTACGCTCTACATCTTTGCTTCGCTACATCTTGCTTGAGACGCTCAGCTGGACAGTGAGGGCTGAGGGAAATGGATGTACTCATGTCTAATCAGCAGAGAGTCTAGTGTGAAATGAAGTGATATTAATATGCCAGAAACAAGGGGCATCTGAATTTCTAAACAGACGCTGGCCTGAGGGCAGATTAGTCTGGTCCTTCACACCCACACGACAATTGAAATATTGCACATTTAACTACTTTAGTCTGTTGGTCTCTTCTGCGGTCTGGCTCACTGCTTCAGTTCTCTGCTCACTTGCACAGAACAGTACAGCACAAGAACAGGCCCTTCAGCCCACAAAGTCTGTGCCGAACATAATCATAAGGACATAAGGAATAGGAGTAGAATTAGGCCACTCGGCCCATCAAGTCTACTCCGCCATTCAATCATGGCTGATCTATCTCTCCCTCCTTACCCCATTCTCCGGCCTTCTCCCCGTAACCTCTGACACCCGTACTAATCAAGAATCACCAATAATGCCAAGATCTGCCTGCATATGATCCATATCCCTCCATTCCCAGCACACCCATAAGATTATTAAGGGTTTGGACACGATAGAGGCAGGAAACATGTTCCCGATGTTGGGGGAGTCCAGAACCAGGGGGCCACACAGTTTAAGAATAAGGAGTAAGCCATTTAGAATGGAGACGAGGAAACACTTTTTCTCACAGAGAGTGGTGAGTCTGTGGAATTGTCTGCCTTGGAGGCCGGTTCTCTGAATGCTTCCAAGAGAGAGCTAGATAGGGCTCTTAAAAATAGCGGAGTCAGGGGATTTGGGGAGAAGGCAGGAACGGGGTACTGATTGGGGATGGTCAGCCATGATCACATTGAATGGCGGTGCTGGCTCGAAGGGCCGAATGGCCTACTCCTGCACCTATTGTCTATTGTCTATATCCACGTGCCTATCCAAAAGTCTTTCAGATGCCACTATGGTATCTGCCTCCACCACTACCCTGAAGGAGGGTCCCGACCTGAAGCCTCACGTAAACAGACATTGCCCAGTCCATCACAGGTACTGACCTCCCCACCATCACAGGGTGGCATAAGAATGAAAGGATATTTTGTAAAAGAACGTCCTTTAATTCCGAGGCTTATTTTCTAACACAGGATCTTTGTCTCGTGAATGTTGAGTCTACAGCACGTTCTCTTGTACGCTTGGATGAACGAGTCAATGAAGGCTTGGGGTTGGCCTCCAAGCATGTGCAAATGCAGGCGTCATCTGGATACTGGCGATCGACTCCCTTGTTTGGGTGACCATGCCTGTAGAGTGTAGTTACTGCTGGTTGAACAGTTCCAATCCAATTCTGCAAATTAGCCGCTGGAAGTAGGTAGTGTGTTAGAGTCAACACTGAGAAACATGCTGGGGAAATGATGGCAAGCAATCTCAAAAGGCTTCTTTTGGAACTTCATTGGGAACTGTCTCCGGAGTGGCACGGGGGCGCAGCGGTAGAGTTGCTGCCTCACAGCGCCGGAGACCCGGGTTCGATCCTGACCACGGGTGCTGCTTGTAGGGAGTTTGTACGTTCTCCCCGTGACTGAGTGGGTTTTCTCCAGGAGCCCTGGTTTCCAAAGGCTCATCGAAACTCTAAATTGTCCCTGGCATGCAAGATAGCACTAGCGTGCGGGGATCGCTGGTCAGCGTAGACTCGGTGGGCCGAAGGGCCTGTTTCCTCACTTATCTCTAAAACTAAACTAAGCTTGGAATGGTCTCAATTAAGATTGGCCACATTTTTTAGTTTACTTTAGAGATCCAGCGCGGAAACAGGCCCTTCGGCCCACCGGGTCCGCGCCGACCAGCGATCCCCGCACATTAACACCTATCCTACACCCACTGGGGACAATTTAACATTTACACCAAGCCAATCGACCTACAAACCTGCACGTCTTTGGAGTGTGGGGGGAAACCGAAGATCTCGGAGAAAAGCCACGCAGGTCACAGGGAGAGCGTGCAAACTCCGTTCAGACGGCGCCCGTGGTCAGGATTGAACCCGGGTCTCCGGCGCTGCAAGCGCTGTAAGGCAGCGACTCTACCGCTGCGCCTCCGTGCCGCCCTTGATGTAACGATGCACAATGGCGGAAAACGTGCTGGAGTAGCTCAGCAGGTCAGGCAACATTTACAGGGAACGTAGACAGGTGATGCTTTGGGTCGTTTGACATTCAATATGATCATGGCTGATCATCTAAAATCAGTGCCCCCTTCCTGCTTTCACCCCATATCCCTTGATTCTGTTAGCCATAAGAACTAAATCTAACTCTCTCTTGAAAAATTGGCCTCCACTGTCTTCTGTGACAGAGAATTCCCTCTGCACTCTTCCAAAAAAGAACAGGGGGTCTCCCCCCCCATCGAGTTAAGATCACTGAAGAAGGGTCCCATTTTAGCCAATAGACAAGAGACAATAGGTGCAGGAGGAGGCCATTTGGCCCTTTGAGCCAGCACCGCCATTCAATGTGATCATGGCTGATCATCCCAAATCAGTACCCCGTTCCTGCCTTCTCCCCATATCCCCTGACTCCGCTATTTTTAAGAGCCCTATCTAGCTCTCTCTTGAAAGCATCCAGAGAACCTGCCTCCACCGCCCTCTGAGGCAGAGAATTCCTCAGACTCACAACTCTCTGTGAGAAAAAGTGTTTCCTCGTCTCCGTTCTAAATGGCTTACTCCTTATTCTTAAACTGTGGCCCCTGGTTCCTGGACTCCCCCAACATCGGGAACATGTTTCCTGCCTCTAGTGTGTCCAAGCCCTTAACAATCTTACATGTTTCAATGAGATTCCCTCTCATCCTTCTAAACTCCAGAATGTACAAGCCCAGCTGCTCCATTCTCTCAGCATATGACAGTCCCGCCATCCCGGGAATTAACCTTGTAAACCTACGCTGCACTCCCTCAATAGGAAGAATGTCCTTCCTCAAATTAGGGGACCAAAACTGCACACAATACTCCAGGTGTGAAGAAAGGTCCCATTGAAGAAGGGTCCCATTTTGAAGAAGGGTTCCAACTCGAAATGTCTGTCCATTCGGTCCACAGATGCTGCCTGACCCTTTGAACATCACAAGTTCACAAGTTGTAGATAGAATGCCTTTTACTGTCATTCAAACAAACAAAAGTTTGAACAAAATGTTGTTCCCTGCAGTCATAACAGCAAAAAAAAACACACACACAATTAACACAGTTTCACACAATCATCCATCACAGTGAATCTCCAAACACCTCCTCACTGTGATGGAAGGCAAAAGTCTTATCTCTACCCTGTTAGGGGAATTAGGCCATTCAGCCCATCAAGTCCACACTGCCTTTACACAAAAGGCTGGAGAAACTCAGCGGGTGCGGCAGCATCTAAGGAGCGAAGGAGATAGGCGACGTTTCGGGTCGAGACCCTTCTTCAGACTGCAAATTAGCCGCTGGAAGTAGGTAGTGTGTTAGAGTCAACACTGAGAAACATGCTGGGGAAATGATGGCAAGCAATCTCAAAAGGCTTCTTTTGGAACTTCATTGGGAACTGTCTTCGGAGTGGCACGGGGGCGCAGCGGTAGAGTTCAGGGATCAGGGAAACGAGAGATGTAGACGGTGATGTGGAGAGATAAAGAACAATGAATGAAAGATATGCAAAAAAGTATCGATGATAAAGGGAACAAGCCATTGTAAGCTGTTTGTGGTGTGAAAATGAGAAGCTAGTGCGACTAGGGTGGGGGAGGGAGATAGAGAGAGAGGGAATGCCAGGGCCCGAGGGCTGAGGGAGAGGTGGGAAGGGGAGGAGACAGCAAGGGTTAACAGAATTGAGAAAATTCAATGTTCAAGCCCAAAGGATGCAGACTCCCCAAGCGGAATATGAGGTGCTGTTCCTCCAACTTGCGGTGTTGCTCACTCCACTCTGCCATTCAATCATGGCTGATCTCTGCCTCCTAATCCCATTTTGCTACCTTCTCCCCAAAACCCTTGACATCCGTTCTAATCAAGAGTTTGTCTATCTCTGCCTTAAAGCTTGCTCCAGCACTTTGTGTTTTTTGCTCAACATTTCGCACCTGCGGTTTCTTACATCTCCATCTCATCCAGTCGTACTTCCGTCGCTGGCTGCTCGTGGGAACTTGCTGTGAACTAAATACTGTAGCTGCTGCCTGGCTAAGTTACAGCCATCACCACATTTCAGGAGTACGTCATTGCCCGTGAAGCTCTTTGAAGAAATCGCAAGCTGATTATTTTTTCCCCCATGTTGAAGGAAGGATCCAGTATTGTTATAAAATTGGGGGTTGAAATTTTCATTTGACGTTTATAAACAATCCAGTTATAAATTGGTGTGAAATTCCTGATACAAAGGTGTTATTACCCAATGATATTCTGTTGGCCCCGCTGCGGAATTGTAAACCGGCATCTCGCAAATCTCCAGCTAAGTCGCATTTGATCTGCAGTAGAATTGATTTTTTTTTTAGCTTTCCACGTTCCGACACGCGGTTGAAAACATTCAAGTCTTCTTCCGAATGATTGCGCTTTGAGCTGTGCAATGTGAAGGCAAACATGACCTTCCCAGCTCCTTGCAGGCTTCACTGTGTTTTTGCTCAAATCTGGAATAGCTTGCAGCTAACAAGGCTCATCCGGCCATTACCGACACGTGCAGCTGAGACCAGTAACGAACTGTCCCAAGTATTCTTTGCCGCTTCCTCAAATGCCAAAGACCAGTCTCCTGCCTTCCGGAAAAAGACTGCAAAAAGACTGCCCAGTCCATCATCGGCCCTGTCCTGCCTCCCATCGAGGGGATCTATCGCAGTCGCTGCCTCAAAAAGGCTGCCAGCATCATCAAGGATCCACTCCACTCGTCTCCCCGCTGCCTTCAGATAGAAGGTACAGGAGAGGTACAACCCTCTCTGGCGAAACCCCTCCCTTCACCACCTCCAGTTTAAATTCCAGTTGGAATATTTTGGAGGACCAAGTAACCAAGAACCAAGAACCAAGGAGTCTGAAATCTGCAACGTCCAGGTTCAGGAATAGCTGCTTCCCCACAGCCATCAAGCTATTAAACTCCTCAAACAAAACTATGAACATTAATAGCCCATTGCACTTTATCTGATTATTTATGTGCGTGTATATATTCAATAGTATATGGTCACACTGATCTGTTCTGTATTTATTTATGCCTACTATATTCTGTTGTGCTGAAGCAAAGCTTGAATTAAATTGTCCTATCTGGGACACATGACAATAAACTCTCTTCAATCTTGCACTTTTCATCACTGCCCTTTGAAGTGGCCCAACTTAATGGTCAGCTCTCTGGAATGGCTTCCACATGGTTCATAGGTAAAACATCAACTTCTTCAGGGCAACTATTAACGCTGGGCATTCTTGCAATATCTCAGCATGACTAAAAAACATACAACTTATAACAAAACAAACATACTTGACCAGAGTAGGGGAATTGAGGACCAGAGGGCATAGGTTCAAGGTGAAGGGGAAAAGATTTAATAGGAATCGAAGAGGTAATAAAGGGGTAATAAGAGGTAATTTCACACAAAGGGAGGTGGGTGTATGGAACAAGCTGCCAGAGGAGGTAGTTGAGGCTGGGACCATCCCAACGTTTAAGAAACAGTTAAACAGGTACATAGATAGGACATGTTTGGACGTATATGGACCAAGCGCAGGGAGGTGGGATTAGTGTAGCTGGGACATGTTGGCAAGTTGGGCCGAAGGGCCTGTTTCCACATTGTATCACTCTGTGACTCTTTATCAAAAGCCAGGGAGTTGAGTTTTAAAGTGTTTTGTTACAAAGATGAGAGGGGAGATGAGAAATGTTTTTTCATTCATTTTAAAAGAGGATCTATAACTCACTGACGAGTAAAAGGCCTCATCTCATTAAAAAACATACTTGGATTTGTGAATCAAGAGGAGCGAGCTGTGGTAATCCATTAGGAGCAGAATTAGGCCATTCGGTCCATCAAGTCTACTCCACCATTCAGTCATGGCTGACTTATTTTTCCCATTAAACTATGATTACATTGAATGGCGGTGCTGGCTCTGAGGGCCTGATGGCCTACTCCTGCACCTATTGTCTATTGTCTATTGTCTATTGTCTATTTGAAACACCCTTTACCACAACCAGCAGTGAAGCCATATTTCAGATTACACACTTTCCGAAGAGGAAAAGAGACAATATGAGATAGAAAAATATGAAATAATAACTTATTTACTGAGTTCTTTTTATGTCATCATCTTTTTAAGTTCTTGTTGATGTGGCCTTCTCATTGTTAAACCGGAGGCACTCAGGATATGGATTCTCCATCAACTTCAATAGAAAGGAGATCTCAAGCTGTCCAATAACAAATAATCACGCTCGGCCCAGCGAAGATTAAAATCCGTTTCTTCTTCAAACTCATGCTTGATTATCTCAGCAAGAAATTATCTGGAGGTCCCCAGGGTCGTTAGTTTCAGTGATTCAGGAACCCGCTGCAAGGCTGACTGTCAGAAACCGGAACAAACTGAGAGGCAAAATTAGCAATGACAATAGACAATAGGTGCAGGAGTAGGCCATTCGGCCCTTCGAGCCAGCACCGCCATTCAATGTGATCATGGCTGATCATCCCCAATCAGTACCCCGTTCCTGCCTTCTCCCCATATCCCCTGACTCCGCTATCTTTAAGAGCCCTATCCAGCTCTCTCATGAAAGCATCCAGAGAACCGGCCTCCACCGCCCTCTGAGGCAGAGAATTCCACAGACTCACCACTCTCTGTGAGAAAAAGTGTTTCCTCGTCTCCGTTCTATTCATTCTTAAACTGTGTGGCCCCTGGTTCTGGACTCCCCCAACATCGGGAACATGTTTCCTGCCTCTAGCGTGTCCAAGCCCTTAACAATCTTATATATTTCAATGAGATACCCTCTCATCCTTCTAAACTCCAGTGTACAAGCCCAGCCGCTCCATTCTCTCAACATATGACAGTCCAGCCATCCCGGGAATTAACCTGGTGAACCTACGCTGCACTCCCTCAATAGCAAGAATGTCCTTCCTCAAATTAGGGGATCAAAATCTGATCATAAATGACAATAAATCGAGTCAGCGGAACTTAAGAGTCATCGGGCCACACAGCACAGGAACAGGCCCTTCAGCTCAACTCAGTTTAGGTCACCTAAATTAGGCGGCTCAGCACTTCAACTCCCCCTCCCATTCCGAATCCGACCTTTCTGTCCTGGGCCTCCTCCATGGCCAGAGTGAGGCCCACCGTAAATTGGAGGAGCAGCACCTCATAGTCCGCTTGGGCAGTTTGCACCCCAGCGGGATGAACATTGACTTCTCTAATTTCAGGTAGTCCCTACTTTCTCCTCCCCTTCCCAGCTCTCCCTCAGCCCACTGGCTCCACCTCTTCCTTTCTTCCTCCCGCCCCCACCCTCACATCAGTCTGAAGAAGGGTTTCGACCCGAATCGCTGCCCATTTCCTTCGCTACATAGATGCTGCCTCACCCGCTGAGCCTCTCCAGCATGTTTGTCTACCTCTAGTTTAGTTTAGTTTTCTGTCACATGTACAGAGGTACAGTGAAAATATTTTATTGTGCACTAAAGGGGCTGTCCCACTGTACGAGCTAATTCAAGAGTTCTCCCGAGTTTCCCCTGATTCGAACTCGGAGAACTACGGTAATGGCCGCTCGTCGGTACTCGTGGCTCTCGGGGACATTTTTCAAATCTTCACGAGTCTTCCCGAGCTTACCGCGTTTCCCGAGTACCTGCCGTTAGCGTTACGAGCCGCTAAGAGACGTCCCCGAGCTCCGACGTACCCGCTACGTACATTCTACGGGCTTACCACGAGTTTGATTTTTTTTTAAACTCGGGAGAGCTCTTGAATTAGCTCGTACAGTGGGACAGGCCCCTTAACCAGACAGTGGGAAAAAAAACATTACATGATTACAATCGCGCCATCCACAGTGTACCGTATACATGAAAAAGGGAATGACTCGATAATGTCAGCCAAGATACCCCATGTATGCCAGTCCCATCTGCCAGCCTCCAGAGGCTCCCTAGGTCTGGGTTAAGGTACTCCACATCAATCCGATTGACTTAAACTGTATACAACCATGCTCATAAGACATCTTGATAAAAAAAGGATTTGCAGTGCCCCCAAATATCCTTCATCACATCAGGACACCAAAGGTTTTATCATTATATTGAACCGTCATTATAGGTTAGGATTTGAAGTCACTGTAGCTAGTCCAGACTCTGTCTAAAATGTATTCTTGATCAGCTTTGCTTTGCGGCCTTTGAATCATTCTTCCTAACCTCCTGCCCTCTGTGAGGATGGCAAGCTCTATCTGTGCATGCAACTGCAATTCTTCATCGCCGCAACAGTTGCTGCAAATCTGCAGCCTTTCCCAACTCCAGTCGTCTTTCCTGCAGTGGGCGCTCGCAGTTGGATCGAACAGCCCAGCCTGAAGGTTGGCTGGCTGGTTCTCTTTCCGCAGATGCTGCCTGGCTTGCTGAGATTTTCCACCATTCTCCCTACTTTCAAGAGGGAGCTAGATAGGGCTCTTGAAGGTAGCGGAGTCAGGGGATATGGGGAGAAGGCAGGAACGGGGTACTGATTGACAATAGACAATAGACAATAGGGTGCAGGAGTAGGCCATTCGGCCCTTCGAGCCAGCACCGCCATTCAATGTGATCATGGCTGATCATCCCCAATCAGTACCCAGTTCCTGCCTTCTCCCCATATCCCCTAACTCCGCTATCTTTAAGAGCCCTATCTAGCTCTCTCTTGAAAGTATCCAGAGAACCGGCCTCCACCGCCCTCTGAGGCAGAGAATTCCACAGACTCACCACTCTCTGAGAAAAAGTGTTTCCTCGTCTCCGTTCTAAATGGCTTACTCCTTATTCTTAAACTGTGGCCCCTGGTTCTGGACTCCCCCAACATCGGGAAGATGTTTTCTGCCTCTTGCGTGTCCAAGCCCTTAACAATCTTATATGTTTGAATAAGATCCCCTCTCATCCTTCTAAACTCCAGAGTGTACAAGCCCAGCCGCCCCATTCTCTCAGCATATGACAGTCCCGCCATCCCGGGAATTAACCTGGTGAACCTACGCTGCGCTCCCTCAATAGCAAGAATGTCCTTCCTCAAATGAGGGGACCAAAACTGCACACAATACCCCAGGTGTGGTCTCACTAGGGCTCTGTACAACCACAGAAGGACCTCTTTGCTCCTATATTCGACTCCTCTTGGATGATCAGCCATGATCACATTGAATGGCGGTGCTGGCTTGAAGGGCCGAATGGCCTACTCCTGCACCTATTGTCTATTGTCTATTGTCTACCCAAATCTATGCCTCCCATAATGGGCAGAACAGTGGCACAGTGGTAGAGTTACTGTCCCACAGCGCCAGACACCCTGGTTCGATCATAATTACTGGTGCTGTCGGCACGGAGTTTGAACGTTCTCCCCATGACCGTGTGGGTTTTCTCCAGGTGCTCCGGTTTCTTCCCACACATCCTAAGATGTATGGGCTTGTAGGCTAATTGGCCTCGGTAAAAACTGTAACTTGTCCCTCGTGTGCGGGATAATGTGCGTGCACGGGGTTCACTGGTCGGCATGGACTCAGTGGGCCGAAGGGCCTATTTCAGTGCTATATCTCTAAACTAAACGAAACCATAATCTGAAGAAGGGTCTCGACCCGAAACGTCGCCCATTTCCTTTGCTCCGTAGATGCTGCCTCACCCGCTGAGTTTCTCCAGCATTTTTGTCTACCTTCGATTTTCCAGCATTTGCAGTTCCTTCTGAAGCCATAATCTTACCGTATATACTTCTGTCATGTCACCCCTCAGCTTCTGACACCCTAGAGAAAACAATCCAAGCTTGTCCAATCGCTCCTTATTGCTGTATTCACTCACCAGAGAGCATTCTTGTGAACCTCTTCCGTAACCTCGCTATTGCTTTTCAATTCTATTTATACTCTTGCTAAAAAGGTTTACAATTTATTAGTTGAGATTGTCATAAGGCATTGTTGTTTCCTAATTAAGCAGACACACTGAACATTGATTTCACAGCAACTGGAATACAATCTATCACAGTTCATTATTTCAAAATGCCAGGGATTGTAAGATGCACCATTCTTAATCACACCTCAATTTAGTTCTGAAGTCACCACTGAGATTCAGCCCATTGAGTAATTTATTTAATTAGACAAGGGAGCCCAATTAGTGTGGACGAGCGGTTTGGAGCACTTCCCTGGTCATTAGTTCCAACTGCACCACACATCCAAGCTGACTGGAAAGGATGCAGAGAAGATTTACGAGGATGTTGCCAGGACTTGAGGGCCTGAGCTATAGGGAAAGGTTGAGCAGGCCCGGACTTTATTCCTTGGAGCGCAGGAGGATGAGGGGAGATCTTATAAGAGCAAGAGGTCCAACTTGGTCTCTTTGACCAAGACGCCCCATCTGCACTTGTCCCACCTGCCTGTATTTGGTCCTTATCCTGCTATCCGATCCAGTCTGAAGAAGGGTTTCGGCCCAAAACGTTGCCTATTTCCTTCGCTCCATAGATGCTGCCGCATCTGCTGAGTTTCTCCAGCATTTTTGTCTATCCTATCCATATACCTGTTCAAATGTCTTTTAACTGTTGCGATAGTACCTGCCTCCACTGCCTACTCTGGCAGTTCATTCCATCTGCCCACCACCCTTTGTGTGAAAAAGTTGAAAACTAAATAGGGTGAATGGACAGAGTCTTTTTCCCAGAGTAGTGGGAATCGCGAACCAGAGGAAATAAGTTTGAGGGTAGACAAAAATTCTGGAGAAACTCAGTGGGTGAGGCCGCATCTATGGAGCGAAGGAAATAGGCAACGTTTCGGGCCGAAACCCTTCTTCAGACTGATATGAGGGTGGGTGGGGGGGGGGGGGGGGGGGGGGGGGGGGAAGAAGAAAGGAAGAGGTGGAGCCAGTGGGCTGAGGGAGAGCTGGGAAGGGGAGGAGAAAGCAGGGACTACCTGAAATTGGAGAAGTCAATGTTTATGCCACTGGGGTGCAGACTGCCCAAGCGGAATATGAGGTGCTGCTCCTCCAATGTACGGTGGGCCTCACTCTGGCCACGGAGGAGGCCCAGGACAGAAAGGTCGGATTCGGAATGGGAGGGGGAGTCGAAGTGCTGAGCCACCGGGAGATCAGGTTGGTTATTGCGGACCGAGCGGAGGTGTTGGGCGAAGCGATCGCCAAGCCTACGCTTGGTCTCACCGATCTACAGCAGCTGACACCTAGAGCAGCCGATGCAATAGATGAGGTTAGGTTTAGTTGAGTTTTGTTTAGAGATACTGGGCAGAAACAGGCCCTTCGGCCCAACGGGTCAGTGCCGACCAGCGTTCCCCGCAAATTAACAACCAGAGCCAGAGGCGGAGCGGGTGGGCATGGAAGAAACAGGCCCCCTGAGTCCGTGCTGACCAGAAATCACCCCTGCTCAGCGGGACAGGCAGCATCTCTGGAGAGAAGGAATGGGTGACGTTTCGGGTCGAGACCCTTCTTCAGACTAGTCAGGAGTAAGGGAAACAAGAGATATAGACAGTGATGCCGAGAGATAGAAACATAGAAACATAGACAATAGGTGCAGGAGGAGGCCATTCGGCCCTTCAAGCCTGCACCGCCATTCAATATGATCATGGCTGATCATCCAACTCAGTATCCTGTACCTGCCTTCTCTCCATACACCCTGATCCCTTTAGCCACAAGGGCCATATTGAACTCCCTCTTAAATATAGCCAATGAACTGGCCGCAACTACCTTCTGTGGCAGAGAATTCCACAGATTCACCACTCTCTGTGTGAAAAATGATTTTCTCATCTTGGTCCTAAAAGATTTCCCCCTTATCCTTAAACTGTGACCCCTTGTTCTGGACTTCCCCAACATCGGGAACAATCTTCCTGCATCTAGCCTGTTGGAGACAGGCTAGATGCAGGAAATGCTGGAGACCCCTTGTTCTGGACAAGGTGTAGAACAAATGAATGTAAGATATGTAAAAAAGTAATGAAGATAAAGGAGCCAGGCCATTGCTGGCTGTTTGCTAGGTGAGAACGAGAAGCTGGTGCGACTTGGGTGGGGGAAGGATGGGGATAGAGGGAGTACAGGGACTACAGTATGGGAACGGGAGGGCGAATTAAAGCGTTTCGGAACCGGGAGATCGGGTAGGCATAGGAGCACTGCTCTGTTCGAAGTTTAAGACCGAGATGAGAAAGACTTTTTTCACACAGAGAGTGGTGAGTCTCTGGAACTCTCTGCCACAGAGGGTAGTTGAGGCCAGTTCATTGGCTATATTTAAGAGTGAGTTGGATGTGGCCCTTGTGGCTAAGGGGATCAGAGGGTATGGAGAGAAGGCAGGTACGGGATACTGAGTTGGATGATCAGCCATGATCATATTGAATGGCGGTGCAGGCTCGAAGGGCTGAATGGCCTACTCCTGCACCTAATTTCTATGTTTCTATGTTTCTATGTTTCTATGTTTCTATGTTAAGCTGGCGTGGGTTTGATGGGCTGAGCAGCAACGATTCTATGAGTCCATTGATACAAACTTGGCAATGGTGTGAAATTCCTCCATGTATAATATGTGTATTTTTCATTGCTCTTTGATTTGCTCGCCCCCCCCCCCCCCCCCCCCCCCCCCCCCACCCCCCCCCCCCACCCCCCTCGACCCCGTTGGTTCACTTTCTGTGGAAACGAGGAACGCTTTGTTCAGCTGGAATCCCACGAGGGGGGGCCAGAGGCAGGCGTCACTGACATCATCAGCGTAGGCAAGGGGAATGGTTCACAGCATGGATTAAATGAGAGAAACCGCGGGAGGCAAGTGCCGAGAGGGCTGTTGGCAAATAGCTGTGCACCCGCTGATCATCTCACAAAGCATTCATGCATCATATCCATTTCATTACCGAACATCTTGAGACATGTTCTATCACATCTTTACAGTGGGCAGCCTGCATCAGAAGCGGAGTGCTTACCTTACAAATGATTTCTGTTACGTTACGTATGGAACTCATGATATATGTATTTTTATTTTTATTTCTAATTATCTTTTACCGCACACTGAATGGACACTGGTTGAGAAACGTTTTTTCGTTTCCTCTGGGTATGTAAGTACTCAGGAAAAATGATAATAAAGATATACAATACACAATATGATACAATACAAGGAGATGAGATTTATACCAGGTCTCATAGCAACCTGCACATTGCATCATCTGAGCTGCAAAAGACTATATTATTATTTGCACTGTATTTGTCATATATTGAACTTTCTTCTTTTTTTTCCCCGTTATATACAATGTTTACATTTTCACATATTCTGTTGTGGCGCAGCGAGCAAGTATTTCATTGTCCCGTCCGGGACATCTGACAATAAAACACTCTTGACTCTCTTGACTTCACCTTTAATGATGTAAAAAATACAAGCCGCTCGAGAGGAACGTGATCAAACACCAATTGGCACTCAGCCACGTTAAGGAGCCATGGTGCTGTGTACAATAGCCTCGTACAATAGTCCGACTAGTCAAGGGCTATTGATGCAGATGTAAGAGATTTCGCTTGGGGAGTCTGCATCCTCTGGGCCTGAACATTGAATTTTCTCAATTCTGTTAACCCTTGCTGTCTCCTCCCCTTCCCACCTCTCCCTCAGCCCTCGGGCCCTGGCATTCCCTCTCTCTCTATCTCTCTCCCCCACCCCAGTCGCACCAGCTTCTCATTTTCACACCGCAAACAGCTTACAACGGCTTGTTCCCTTTATCATCGATACTTTTTTGCACATCTTTCATTCATTGTTCTTTATCTCTCCACATCTCTCGTCTATATCTCTCGTTTCCCTGATCCCTGACCAGTCTGAAGAAGGGTCTCGACCCGAAACGTCGCCTATCTCCTTCGCTCCTTAGATGCTGCTGCACCCGCTGAGTTTCTCCAGCCTTTTGTGTACCCTAAGAGATTTGCAGTCTAGGTATCAAACATTGGGCCTTATGGTACATAATATTGATCCTAAAGACATAATATTGAATCCTAACAACACAATAGCGATCCATTGGTCTTTAGGCCTCCTTCGGTCGTGGCTGACCATGGGTGTCTCCAGGGTGCTATTCCCTATATGGAGGACGCCTGTGTGCGTGACGTTGTTGAACGTGGGGAGACTGGTGCACAGACAGCCACCCCGCGGTCCTGGACACATCTGGGTCAGGATCCAGTGGCCTGGAGTCCAAGACGACCGGGGACCCTTTTCTGCCGCAGCCTTCATCCGCCTCCCCAGCTGCTGTGACGCTCCACTAAGGTCAGCCATCGTCCTCCGCCTGTTCCACCGTTGAGGTCTTGGTTGGATCGCTCTTTGTCAGAGACCTCCCCCTCGACCTTACCGCCATGGGTGCCTTAGGTACACACACACACAACATTGATCACTGGGTATACTCTGCATTGAATTCTATAGTAGGTCCAACACATTGAGCCCCAGGTACTCAACATTGGGCCCAGGTACACACAGCACTCTGCAAGCGCCTTCCCAGGTCACTCAGTCAGCTCCATAGGTGGGGACCACGTCTTTATCCTGACCGACAGCAGACTCTTGATACAGCCACTCCTTTCCGATTTCTATCGCAAGAAGAGATTACCAAACAGGCAGAGGTACAGCATGTGCTTTGTGTATTAATGATGTGGACGAGGGGATTGAGGGCTTTGGGGCCACGTTTGCGGATAATACGAAATTAGGGGAAGGGCAGGCAGCGTAGAGAAAACAGGGACTCTGCTGAAGGACTTGGACAGGTCGGGAGTTTGCATGTTCTCCTGCGTGGGTTTTCTCCGAGATCTTCGGTTTCCTCCCACACTCCAAAAGATGTACAGGTTTGTAGGTGAATTGGCTCGGTATAAATGTAAAAATTGTCCCTAGTGTGCGTAGAATAGTGTTAATGTGCGGGGATCGCCGGCCCGTGCGGGCTCGATGGGCCGAAGGGCCTGTTTCTGCTCTGCATCACTAAACTAGACCGCAGTCTGTCAGTCCAAGCGCAGTAAAGCTGAAATTATAACAATCCTTCCCAAATAATATTGGAGAAGTATTTCATAATTCCACATGCAAAGCCCAGTCTGAGGGTAGCTATGGCAACAGACTGACGTTGGAGGCAAGTCTTGTGTTCCTGGCTCTGCTCAACTTATTAAGAAGTGTCTCAGAATGCTGCTGCAAATCTCTGGGAGATTCTGTCCCTGGCCAGCTCATTCTCCGTTAGCCCTGATGATCCCTGTACCTCAATGTTTGAAATAGCAGACGGGAATTTGTTTGGAAGCTTGGAAATTTGTTATGGAGCGAAGCTGCCAGCGAGACATTCTTGCCATACAGAGAAGGTTCACCAGACTGATTCCTGGGATGTCAGGACTTTCATATGAAGAGAGACTGGATAGACAAATACATTGGAAACAGGAGCTGAAGTAGCTAGCTTGCCGCTCGAGCCTGCCCTATCATTCAATAATATGTGGCTCATCCTGGCCACAACACCCCTTTCCCACTCCCTCCCTATCCCCTCTCCACTCCCTTGTAGGTTCATGTTTGCCATTCTCCATCTTGGATGCACATTCCCATCTACCTCATTATAGCCCTTGCACTTTTTTTTACCTGCACTTTTGCTGCAGCTATAACATTAAATTCCTGGGATGTCAGGACTGTCTTATGAAGAAAGACTGGATAGACTCGGTTTATACTCTCTGGAATTTAGGAGATTGAGAGGGGATCTTATAGAAACTTACAAAATTCTTAAGGGGTTGGACAGGCTAGATGCAGGAAGATTGTTCCCGATGTTGGGGAAGTCCAGGACAAGGGGTCACAGCTTAAGGATAAGGGGGAAATCCTTTAAGACCGAGATGAGAAAGACTTTTTTCACACAGAGAGTGGTGAGTCTCTGGAACTCTCTGCCACAGAGGGTAGTTGAGGGCCAGTTCATTGGCTATATTTAAGAGTGAGTTGGATGTGGCCCTTGTGGCTAAAGGGATCAGGGGGTATGGAGAGAAGGCACGTACGGGATACTGAGTTGGATGATCAGCCATGATCATATTGAATGGCAGTGCAGGCTCGAAGGGCTGAATGGCATACTCCTGCACCTAATTTCTATGTTTCTATGTTTCTATGTAAATGACAGCACAGTGGCGCAGCGGAAGAGTTGCTGCCTGACAGCGCCATAGTGGTCACGTCCCATCCTGACGGCGGTGCTGTCTATGCGGAGTTTGTACGTTCTCCATGGGACCACGTGAGGTTTTTCCCTAGAATTTAGACGATTGAGGGGGGATCTTACAGAAACGTACAAAATTCTTAAGGGGTTGGACAGGCTAGATGCAGGAAGATTGTTCCCGATGTTGGGGAGGTCCAGAACAAGGGGGTCACACAGTTTAAGGATAAGGGGGAAGTCTTTTAGGACCGAGAAGAGAAAAACATTTTTCACACAGAGTGGTGAATCTGTGGAATTCTCTGCCACAGAAGGTAGTTGAGGCCAGTTCGTTGGCCATATTTAAGAGGGAGTTGGATGTGGCCCTTGTGGCTAAAGGGATCAGGGGGTATGGAGAGAAGGCAGGTACGGGATACTGAGTTGGATGATCAGCCATGATCATATTGAATGGCGGTGCAGGCTCGAAGGGCCGAATGGCCTACTCCTGCACCTATTTTCTATGTTTCTATGATATTGCCTTCATAATCTGGGCAAGATCTAATGGGCTGGCAGCTTTTCCTGGGACAGGCAGCATCTCTGGAAAATGTGGATAGGTGACGTCTTGGGTCTATACCCTTCTTCCAATCAATCTATCAAAGTCTTTATTGTCATTCAAAAATGCACCAACAATTGCGAGTCTGAACGAAAGGTTGTTGCATCTGGCTCACCGTGCAACATAAAATAACACTAGGATAAAATAGATAAAAAGATAAAATAGATAATAGTGGCGGCACATTACGTGGAATTCAAGAGTCTGTTGGCTCGGGGGAAGAAGCTGTCGCCAAACCTGGCCGTTCTGCTCCTTACACTGTGATACCTTTTGCCCGAGGGCAGCAGAGTGAACAGTCCGTGATGGAGAAGTGCGGGGTCTTCTTTGGACTCCAATCTCACCCCCTCTGAACACACAGCCCTTCGCTCGCTCACCAGCAAACCCAGCACGGTTACTAAACCATCCGACCAAGGGCTGAAACGAGACAAGCCTGAAACGAGACGCAAAAAGCTGGAGTAACTCAGCGGGTCAGGCAGCACCTCTGGAGAGTAGGAATGGGTGACGCTTTGGGTCGAGACCCTTCTTGAGACCCTTCTCTCTAGAGATGTTGCCCGTCCCGCTGAGTTAGTCTAGCTTTTTGTGTCAATCTTCGGTTTAAACCAGCATCTGCAGTTCCTTCTGACACAATCCGTTAGAGTCTGGCAGGCCGACCTCTACTGTGCTGAGGCCAGGCATCAGCTCTCAGACCCCTCTTCATACCAGCCCCCTTGACCATCACCCCACAGACAAACACCAGGCTATCCTATCCACGTTCTCTAGAGATCCTGCCTGACCTGTAGACTTGCTCTCGGTGGCACAGCGCCAGAGACCTGGGTTCGATCCTGGCCACGGGTGCCGTCTGTACGCAGCTTGTACGTTCTCCCTGTGACTGCGTGGGTTTTCTCCGGGTGCTCCGGTTTCCTCCCACACTCCAAAGACGTGCAGGTTTGTAGGTCAATTGGCTTTGATAAAATTGTAAATTGCCCATAGTTTGTCGGATAGTCAGTGTGTGGGTGATCGCTGGTCGGCGAGGACAGTGGGCGAAGGGCCTGCTTCTGTGCTGTATCTCTAAAGTTTAAAGTCTAACGTAAAGTCACGTTGTGTCTTTTTGTAAACCAGCATCTCCAGTTCCCTTGTGTCTACATCGAGCAGCTACTCCTGATAGTTTCATTATAGAAACAGAGAAACATAGAAAATACGTGCTGGAGGAGGCCATTCGGCCCTTCGAGCCAGCACCGCCATTCATTGTGATCATGGCTGATCATCCCCAATCAATAACCCGTGCCTACCTTCTCCCCATATCCCTTGATTCCACTAGCCCCTAGAGCTCTATCTAAATCTCTCTTAAATCCATCCAGTGATTTGGCCTCCACTGCCCTCTGTGGCAGGGAATTCCATAGATTCACAACTCTCTGGGTGAGAATGTTTTTTCTCACCTCAGTCTTAAATGGCCTCCCCATTATTCTAAGACTGTGTGGCCCCTGGTTCTGGACTCGCCCAACATTGGGAACATTTTTCCTGCATCTAGCTTGTCCAGTCCTTTTATAATTTTATATGTTTCTATAAGATTCCCCCCCTTCCTTCTAAACTCCAGTGAATACAAGCCCAGTCTTTTCAATCTTTCCTCATATGACAGTCCCGCCATCCCAGGGATTAATCTGGTGAACCTACGCTGCATGCCGGACTTCAATCCTGCTGTCCCCCAGGAGATATTCCTACCTTGAAGATGCTGCCGATACCACCCCAATGGGATCCAACGGTCTCTGATGTATCTACATCTGAGTCAACACACAAGGGGAGGATGAGCTTCATCTGATGCAACGTCCCAAAGTGCCCTTGGAGAGCATTGTCACCGAGCTGAGTCCTCTTGTCAATTGATGACCTGACGCAGGTTAACGATCCCACCTCCGATTTGGAGATGCGAGCTCAGAGTCGCAGCTGCCGCTGTCGGAGGTTCTCCCTTTGGTTAATTCGTTGCTAATTTCCCAAATAGATGTTTATTACAAAAAAAAACCTCATGACGCAATGTTTAAGAATAGCAGGTGGGTTCTCCCTGGTGCGCTGGGACTCAAACTGAAAGAAAGCAGCAAAGATGATTGTTATTCTATTGCAGTTAGTGGGAGCTTGCTGTGCATATATTTCCCTGGTCAATTCGTCCCCTCCCACCCTCTCCGGGCACTTCCCTTGCAACCGCAAGAAATGCTACACTTGCCGCTTTAACTCCCCCCTTGACTCCATTCAAGGACCCAAGCAGTCGTTCCAGGTGCGACAGAGGTTCACCTGCACCTCCTCCAACCTCATCTATTGCATCCGCTGCTCTAGGTGTCAGCTGCTCTACATCGGTGAGACCAAGCGGAGGCTTGGCAATCGCTTCGCCCAACACCTCCGCTCGGTCCGCATTAATCAACCTGATCTCCCTGTGGCTCAGCACTTCAACTCCCCATTCTGAATCCAACCTTTCTGTCCTGGGCCTCCTCCATGGCCAGAGTGAGGACCACCGTAAATTGGAGGAGCAGCACCTCATATTCCGCTTGGGCAGTTTACACCCCAGCGGTATGAACATTGACTTCTCTAATTTCAGGTAGTCCTTACTGTCTGCTCCCCTTCCCAGCTCTCCCTCAGCCCTCTGGCTCCTCCTCTTCCTTTCTTCCTCCCGTCCCCCCCACCCTCGCATCAGTCTGAAGAAGGGTTTCGACTCGAAACGTTGCCTATTTCCTTCGCTCCATAGATGCTGCTGCACCCGCTGAGTTTCTCCAGCATTTTTGTCTACCTGTGCATATATGCTGCTCTGCTTCCCATCTTCCAGTGGTAACGGTAAGATTTAAGGAGTACTGGAGTGGATATGCTGACGGACATATCCATTAGGTAGACACAGAATACTGGAGTAACTCAGTGGGACGAGCAGCATCTCTGGAGAGAAGGGATGGGCGACATTTCGGGTCGAGATCCTTCTTCAGACTCAGTGGAGAGAGAGAGAGATACAGAGATAAGGAAGCGCAAGGTGTGAAAAGGAGACATCAGTGGTAGGAATGAAAATTGGAGTGGATATGCTGACAGACTTATCCATTAGATAGACACAAAGACACCCAGGGCGGGTGCTCAGGGCATGTGCTGGACAACTATCCCTGGTCCTCACTGACATTTTCAATCTGTCACTGGCCCAGGGTGTCGTCCCCACTTGCCTCAAGACATCTACCATTGTGCCAGTGCCCAAACAATCAGCGACAGGGAGTCTCAACGATTTCCGGCCAGTGGCACTCACCCCTGTCATCGCCAAGTGCTTCGAGCGGCTGATCTTGGCTCATCTCAAAGCCAGCCTCCCCCCCCACACTGGACCCCCATCAGTTTGCCTACCGGACCAACAGGTCTACAGAGGATGCCATATCGGCAGCCCTACACTCTGCCCTGACCCACCTGGACAGCAATAACACCTACATCAGGTTGCTGTTCATTGACTTCAGCTCCGCCTTTAACACTGTCATACCCGCTAGCTGATCACCAAACTCAGCAGTCTTTGGCATCTCCACTTCCCTCTGCAATTGGACACTGGATTTCCTCACTAACAGACCACAGTCTGTTAGGGTCAACAACCTCACCTCCTCCACTATAACACTGAACACCGGCGTGCCACAGGGCTGTGTGCTCAGCCCTCTCCTCTACTCCCTCTTCACCCATGACTGCATCCCTAAGTATGGCTCCAACGCCATCATAAAACTTGCCGACGACACCACGGTGGTAGGACTGATCAGCGATAACGACGAGTCAGCCTACAGGGAGGAGGTCCAGCACCTGACAACCTGGTGTGCCAATAATAACCTCGTCCTCAACTCCCAGAAGACGAAGGAGATCATTGTCGACTTCAGGAAGAACAGAGGGGGCAGACACACCCCCATCCATATAAACGGGACTGAGGTGGAGCGGGTCTCCAACTACAAATTCCTCGGGGTACACATCTCGGAGATCTGTCCTGGTCCCTCAACACCTCCAAGCCGATCAAAAAGGCGCAGCACACCTTTACTTCCTGAGGAGCTCAAAAAAGCCCACCTGTCCCCCCCAGATCCTGACCAACGTTTACCGCTGTACCATGGAAAGCATCCTGACCACCTGCTTTACGGTCTGGTACAGCAGTTGCACCGTAGCAGACAGGAAGGCACTACAACGGGTGGTGAAAACCGCCTAGTACATCATCGGTGCCCCGCTCCCTGCCATGGATGCCCTCCACCGAAAACGGTGTCTGAGACGGGCCGGGAAGATCATCAAAGACCCCTCCCACCCTAACCATGGACTGTTTGCCCTCCTACCATCGGGGAGGCGGTACAGGAGCCTCAGGTCCCGCACTAGTAGGATGAGGAACAGCTTCTACAACAACACCATCACACTGCTGAACTCGGAGTCCCGCCGATAGATTTCTCCAGTCTCTCCGTCCACATTGTCTGCATTCTGTATCTATTTATATATTGCTATTACTACGAACTGACGCTAAACTGCATTTCGTTGTACCCATACTTGTATCTGTGCAATGACATTAAAGTTGAATTGAATTAAATTGAATTGAACACAATGCTGGAGTAACTCAGCTGGATGAGCAGCATCTCTGGAAAGAATGAGTGGGTGACGTTTCGGGTCGAGACCCTTCATCAGACTCAGTGGAGAGGGAGAGAGATACAGAGATAAGGAAGTGCAAGGTGTGAAAATGAGACATCAGTGATAGGAATGAAAATGTAATCCTCACCTTAACCTGCATCGGAAAAGCACCCAAAATCTTAAAATATTCCAAATATTACTCAATCTGTTTAAACATTCATCTCCAACACTCGCCATTGTTTTTGAGATATTCGAGTTGCTATATAAATTCAACTTGCTGTTATTCACCTTAGTAATTCTCAGTTTCCCTGAACACACTGTTGTCAGATCAGAAGGGAGAAACTAATCCTGATTTAGCACAATAAGGAAGGAAAGATAAATGCAGACTAGTTAATTTACCCCAAACTCTAAAGTACAAAACCAATAATAAGATGTTGAATTATACAATTTGACATCTAAAAACACGTAATTATTAGAAATCACTATAGCAACATAATTAGTTAGAATACCCATTATTAACTTACCAACAAGAATGACATTTATGTTGACATCATGAAATATTATCATGGGACTTTTCAAAGAGAAAGAGATTGAGAGATTTGGGGTGGTAGATGAGGTAATTGCTACCAACGCTACGCGGTGGCTTAGGGGTAGAGTCGCTGCCTTGCGGTGCCTTGCAGACTCGGGTTCGATCCCGACCACGGGCGCTGTCTGTATGGAGTTTGTACGTTCTTCCCGTGACCTGCGTGGGTTTTCTCGGAGATCTCCGTTTTCCTCCCACACTCCAAAGACGTGCAGGTATGTAGGTTAATTGGCTTGGTAAAGGGCCTGTCCCACTGTACGAGGTAATTCACCAGTTCTCCCGAGTTTCCCCCTGATTCGAACTCGGAGAATGCCCGTAGCGGATCCGTAGGAGTTCGTGGATGTCTCGTAGCGGCTCGTACGAGTAAAAATTAACAATTTTTTTCATCACGAGTATTTTTTTTACTCGTAGACATTTTTTACCGTGTTGAAAAGGCGTCACGAGTTTACCGGATTTCCCGAGTACCTACCGTTACTCGTACGAGCCGCTACGTGACATCCACGAACTCCTACGGACCCGCTACGGACATTCTCCAAGTTCGAATCAGGGGAAAACTCGGGAGAACTCTTGATTTACCTCGTACAGTGGGACGGGCCCTTAAATGTAAAAATTGTCCCGAGTGGGCATAGGATAGTGTTCGTGTACGGGGATCGATAGGGCCTGTTTCCGCGCTGCATCGCTAAACATGAGCAATATTGAAAGTGTAGACACATTAAGAATGTATTCAGAGTTTTGGACACGATTTTTGTTTTTAGCATATTTGTTTCTCGTAATAATGAGTTTGTGGACGCAACCCAGACCAGCACATAAACCAACCTCCCTTCCGTTGACTCCATCTACACTTCACGCAGACTCGGCAAGGCCACCAGCGCAATCAAAGACCAGTCTCACCCTCTTCTCCCCTCTCCCATCAGGCATCAGAGTTATAGGAGTGTGAAAACGCACACCTCCAGATTCAGGGATAGTTTCTTCCCAGCTGTTATCGGGAGACTGAACCATCCTATTAACAACTAGAGAGCCGCTATCCACCTTATTGGAGATGTTTGGACTATCTTTAATCGGTCTTTACAGGATTTTATCTTGAAAGAAACATTATTTCTGTACACTGTTCACGGATCGATTGTAATCATGTATAGTCTTTCCACTGACTGGTTAGCACGCAACAAAAAGCTTTTCACTGCACCTCGGCACACGTGACAATAAACTAAACTAAACTATACTATTTTCTAAACAACTTACCAAAGTTTCCTTGCCAACATTCATTCCAAGTTCTCCTTGCCAACATTCAAATGAATCAACCTTAAACCCCTGTCCCACAGTACGAGTTCATTCCAAGAGCTCTCCCGAGTTTGCCCTGATTCGAACTCGGAGATTTACGGTAATGGCCGCTCGTCGGTACTCGGGGCTCTCGTGGACATTTTTCAACATGTTGAAAAATCTTCACGAGTCTTCCCGTGCTTACCTGCCGTTAGCGAGTCTTCCCGAGTATCTGCCGTCAGCGCTAAGAGACGTCCCCGAGCTCCGACGTACCCGCTACGTTCATTCTCCGTGCTTACCACGAGTTTGATTTTTTTTTCAACTCGGGAGAGCTCTTGGAATGAACTCGTACCGTGGGACAGGGCTTTTACCCCTTAATAGATTGGTGCTGAGGTAAGGTTATGGTCAGGATTGTGTAGGGTGGTTCCAAATTCTAATGGTTAATGAGAAGAAGCGGTTCTTGAATTCTTGAGGCAAGGATTCTCAGAATCCTGTACCTTCTTCCCAGTGGTAGCAGCGAGACGGGAAGCTGGCCAGGGCGGTGAGGGTCTTTGATGATATTAGCTGCCTTCTTGAGGCAGTATCTCTGGTAAATCTCATTGTCAGAACCCCACACTGGACTAGACAACGTCTGCCACTTTCTGCAGCCTCCATCATCCTTGAGCAGCCCAATTACTGAACCGGGCTGTGATACAACTAATGCGTTTCACAGCACACCTGTACAGGTTTGATGGCGTATTTGGCGACATGCCCGATCTCCTGAATCTTCTGAGAATGCAGAGGCAGTCGTGAGCTATCTTTGTTACTTAATCACTGTGCTTTGCCCGGGACAGGTCATCAGAGATGTCTGCGCCCAGGAACTTCTTTCTAAATGACGGCAGGTACTCGGGAAGACCCGCTAACGGCAGGTAAGCACGGGAAGAATCGCGAAGATTTTTCAACCTGTTGAAAAATGTCCACGAGAGCCCCGAGTACCTACGGGCGGCCATTACCGTAAATCTCCGAGTTCGAATCAGGGCAAACTCGGGAGAGCTCTTGGAATGAACTCGTACTGTGGGACAGGGGTTTAAGGTTGATTCATTTACTTTGGTTACAGATTCACCACCGGACTAAAGAAATGTCTCCTCATCTCCTTTCTAAGAGAACGTCCTTTCATTCTGAGGCTATGACCTCTAGTCCTAGACTCTTCCACTAGTGGAAACATCCTCTCCACATCCACTCTATCCAAGTCTTTCGCAATTCTGTATGATTCAATTAGGTCCCCCCTCATTCCTCTAAACTCCAGTGAGTGCAGGCCCAGTGCCGACAAACGCTCATCATGGGTTAACCAACTCATTCCTGAGTCTCGATGGCTCTCGACCCGAAACATCACCTATCCATGCTCTCCAGAGATGCTGCCTGACCAGCTGAATAATAACCCTGTCCCACGGTGCAAGGTCATTCCAATTTGCCCTGATTCGAACTCGGAGATTTACGGTAATGGCCGCTCGTCGGTACTCGGGGCTCTCGTGGACGTTTTTCAACAGGTTGAAAAATCTTCACGGGTCTTCCCGTGCTTACCTGCCGTTAGCGAGTCTTCCCCGAGTACCTGCCGTTAGCGTTACGAGCCGCTAAGAGACGTCCCCGAGCTCCGACGTACCCGCCACGTTCATTCTCCGTGCTTACCACGAGTTTGATTTTTTTAAAACTCGGGAGAGCTCTTGGAATGAACTCGCACCGTGGGACAGGGCTATTACTCCAACGCTTTGTACCCTTTTGTGTAACAACCAGCATCTGCGGTTCCTTGTATCTACAAAGGCCGGATCGATTACACTGTGGTGTTGCCTACTTTACAACAGTAACTACACTTCAAATGTATTTTATCAGCTGCACAGCACTTTGGGATATCCTGAACTGGTAAAGATGTGATTGAAACAGAATTCTACTTTCACTGGTTCTATAATTGGTTCTAAGATAGCTAAACGTCACCTACAGATGGTCACATTCGTATAAGGCGGATAAACTGCTGCAGATTTAATATTCTGAGTTGGCACTGAGAATAAAAAGTAATTCCAAAGGGATGTTTCATTATTTTCATGCTAAAAATATGCCAAGTGTCACCATGTACGCAATGGAGAAGTTATTAAAAACGGCTCCCGATTTAGTGAGCTGGAGAACAAGGGAGACAACAACAGCATGTTGTTCATCTGGCAGCCACCAAGTGTTAGAGGTAGAGGGAGACAGTGAAGAGAGGGGTTTTAGTTTAAAATGTTAAAGAAGGAACTGCAGATGCTGGAAAATCGAGGGTTACACAAAATGCTGGAGAAACTCAGCGGGTGCAGCAGCATCTATGGAGCGAAGGAGATAGGCGACGTTTCGGGCTGAAACCCTTCTTCAGACTCAGTCTCGAGATGCAGTGCTGAAACAGGCCCTTCGGCCCACCGGGTCCACGCCGACCAGCGATCCCCGTTACACCACACGCCAGGGACATTTTACAATCTTTATCAAAGCCAATTATCCCACAAACCTGCACGTCTTTGGAGTGTGGGAGGAAACCGGAGCGCCCGGGGAAAGAACCCACGCAGGTCACGGGGAGAACGTGCAAACTCCCTACAGACAACACCCGTAGTCAGGCTCGAACTCGAGTCTCTGGCGATGTAAGCAGTGTAAAGTAAAGTGTCCTTTATTGTCATTCAGACATTTCAGTCTGAACGAAATTGTGAACCTTGCAGCCATAACATAGAATAAAATAACAAGACACACACTTAACACAGTTTAACATCCACCACAGTGAGTCTACCAGGCACCTCCTCACTGTGATGGAAGGCAAAGGTCTGAAAGTCCTTGTCTTTCTTCCCTCCTTGTTCTCCCTCTGCGCTGAGGCGATCCAGGCTCCCGATGTTGGGACCCCGCCGGGTGATGGTAGGTGCAGCGGCCGCACCCGAGCTCCGCGAACGGGCCGGTTCAAACTCCGCGGCCCGGGGCGGGCAAAGCTGCCGGAGCTGCCACCCTCCAGTCCAGCGGACACAGCAGATATAAGGCATTAATAGCAAAGGGACAGGCCAAGAATCGGATCTCCTTCTTAAAAGACCGCACTCGGGGTATTAAATAAGTAATTGGCGACAGGTTACAAAAGGAGTGGCAGGCTGCAAAAACCTTTGGGAAAAGAAATATGGGTCTTAAGGAGTGAGAAAAGTGGGAGAGATTTAGGGAAGGAATTTCAAGGGATCTGATAGCTGATGGTGGAGTTATCAAATTGAATTTGGGGTAGCACAGTGATGTCCAATGGGCGTAGGACTCTAGTTAATGAAAAAAGATACAAAAGTGCCGGAGTAACTCAGCAGGTCAGGCAGCATCTCTGCAGGATATGGATCGGTGATGTTTCCGTTCAAGGAAGACCCACAACATTGCTTGTCCATTTCCTCCAGACCTGAGTTACTCCAACATTTTGTGGGTTTTTTTGTTGGCGAAAGGATTGTAGAAGGTTGTTAGCACAAGAGAGTGATCTGGGGGAATGAGACCAAGGATGGAGGCTGGTGGAGCTTGAAAACGAGGAAAGAACACTAAACCTTGTTGCTGTGCTCAGTAAAAGCAGACCAGTGAGCAAATAAGATGTGTTCGGGCCCTGAAGCCCTGGAGGGTTTTAGTTATGTTTACAATGAGTCAGGCTGTTCTGGAGTATATTGAAGGAGCTGTCCACCACCCTCTGCCTCAGAGGGCAGTGGGGGCAGGTTCTCTGGATACTTTCAAGAGAGAACTAGATAGGGCTCTTAAAGATAGCGGAGTCAGGGGATATGGGGAGAAGGCAGGGATGAGGTACTGATTGGGGATGATCAGCCATGATCACATTGAATGGCGGTGCTGGCTGGAAGGACCGAATGGCCTCCTCCTGCACCTATTGTCTATTGTCTATTGTCTATTGTAACCAGAGATGTGGTTAAGTGTTTCAGCATCTTAGATCAGCGGAAGTGGACATGTGGAATCTTCACAGATGGAAGTAGATGACCTTAATATTCACTTGGCTATTACATCATGCTCCGTCAAGAGACAGGTCAAGAACGTATAATTGTCTAGGAAGGAACTGCAGATGCTGGTTTAAATCGAAGAAAGACACAACATGCTGGAGTAACTCAGCGGGACAGGCAGCATCTCTGGGGAGAGGGAATGGGTGACGTTCCAGGTCGAGACTGATGTCAGTGGAGTGGACGGTACAGAGACAGTCGGAGACAGTCAGACTGGTGGGAGAACTGGGAAGGGGGAGGGGATGGAGGGAGAGGGAAAGCAAGGGTTACTTGAAGTTAGAGAAGTCAATGTTCATACCGCTGGGGTGTAAGCTGCCCAAGCGAAATACGAGGTGCTGTTCCTCCAATTTGCGCTGGGCCTCACTCTGACAATGGACGAGGCCCAGGGCAGAAAGGTCAGTGTGGGAACGGGAGGGGAAGTTATGGCCCTGTCCCACGGTACGAGTTCATTCAAAAGCTCTCCTGAGTTTAAAAAAAAATCAAACTCGTGGTAAGCATGGAGAGTGAACGTGGCGGGTACGTCGGAGCTCGGGGACGTCTCTTAGCGGCTCGTAACCCTAACGGCAGGTACTGGGGAAGACTCGCTAACGGCAGGTTAGCTCGTGAAGACTCGTGAAGATTTTTCAACATGTTGAAAAATGTCCACGAGAGCCCCGAGTACCGACGAGCGGCCATCATCGTAAATCTCCAAGTTCGAATCAGGGCAAACTCGGGAGAACTCTTGGAATGAACTCGTACAGTGGGACAGGGCTTTTAAAGTAACAATGGAACAATAATATTCTTACTTGCAGCAACATAACTGGCCTGCAAAGACAATGACATGCAGATGAGATATAATAATAAATAAATAATAGACAAAAATCTATGAATTAATAACCTTAATACGAGTGCAGAAGCGAAAGTTCTCAGTGCAACCAAAGGCAATCTGTAGAGGTTCACAGAAGATAGACACAAAATGCTGGATTAACTCAGCGATTCAGGCAGCATCTCTGGAGAATAGGAATAGGTGACGTTTCGGGTTGACACCCTTCCAGCAGACTAAGGAAGAATGGTCTGAAGAAGGGTCTCGACCCAAAACGTCACCCATTCCTTCTCTCCAGCAATGCTGCCCGTCCCGCTGAGTTACTCCAGTTTTTGTCTCTATGGGAGGTGGTCCAGTGTGGTGAGGGTCTTGGTCAGGGCCGGCCTTAAGCCAATTGGACCAATTGCTCCCAATTGGGCCCCACGCCTAAGGGGGCCCCGCTTGAGTAATCTACTCTCTATGTACTTTTCAGAGGTGATCTACACATTTTGTTTGTTACTTGTATGTTTACATGTGTGCAATTTTACATTAAAATGTCGCTTAGATCCGTTTGGTCCATTAACTCGCACGCACTTTTTAAGCGCACATTTTGATTACTTTCCATTGTACCATAGAGATTTAAAGTCTATAATAGACTTTATTTGTATTTCTCTGGTTCTACAGACCTTGGCTGGGAACCTGGAGCTCACCAAAATTGTTCCCAATTGGACCCCGCACCTCCTAAGGCCGGCCCTGGTCTTGGTGATACTGGCAGCCTTTTTGAGGCAACACCTGCAGTTCATACAGGACAAAGAAACATGGTTTCTCAGTTATAGCCAACAGCTCACCTTAGATGAGCTGCTAAAATCGACCATTTTAGTTGCCATCTCACCTCGCCAAGTTACCAAATCAACTAGTGGGATAATAAATAACTTGACTTTCACCCTGCAGCTCACCATTATTTGTTTTGGAGCAATGCTCGTTTTTTTTAATAACAGCCAATAAATCGCTTCTGCATTATTACAATTGATAAAATTCAAAGAGTAAATGTTAGTTGATTTAATGAACTCCCACACGAGGGAGCCTACTGGTTTTACGATCAGAGTGACATTGGAGTTGGCTCAAGGTCTTTGTTTGTACTTTTATCTTTTTTTCTCTCCACCTCTTCAGCGCCTACATTCCCTTCCACTGTTCTTCCCCGCCTCCTGTCCCCAGGGCCAGAGATTAAAAGGTGTCAATGGAAACTGATGCGAATAACAAAGCGCTGGAGTAAAGGGTCCTGTCCCACTTGGGTGTCATTTGCACGTCATTTACGCGACTTCATTTACGCGTCGCGACGTACAACGCGCACGTGACGGGTGCATGGCGAGCATTACGGGTGCATTACGCGTTCATGGCGAGCATTACGGGTGCATGGTGCGTGGTGGCATAGGCATCGACGCGCACGGTCGCGAACAGCTCCCCAGGATTCTAGGATTCACAAAATCTTCGCGCACCAACTGCGTGACGCACATATGACACCCAAGTGGGACAGGCCCTTAACTCAGCAGGTCAGGCAGCATCTGTGGAGAGAATGGATAGGAGACATTTCGGATTGGGACCCTCTACCTCGTCCACGGTGAGCCCTCGCAAGTCAATGCACATTAACCACAACCACTGCACCATGCCCCTTCACAGAATCCACTGGAATGAACATTGAGTTTCCCAATTTCAGGTAAAATACTCTTTAATCATTTTCCCCACCATCAAAGGGCTCTATAGGAGACACTCCTGTAGGATTTTAGATAGTCCCTCTAAATCCTTCCTACCAATATATCTGTCCGCTAGAATTTAGAAGATTGAGGGGGGATCTTATAGAAACTTACAAAATTCTTAAGGGGTTGGACAGGCTAGATGCAGGAAGATTGTTCCCGATGTTGGGGAAGTCCAGAACAAAGGGGTCACAGTTTAAGGATAAGAGGGAAGACTTTTAGGACCGAGATGTGAAAAACACTTTTCACACAGAGAGTGGTGAATCTGTGGAATTCTCTACCACAGAGGCCAGTTCATTGGCTATATTTAAGAGGGAGTTAGATGTGGCCCTTGCGGCTAAGGGGATCAGGGGGTATGGAGAGAAGGCAGGTACAGGATACTGAGTTGGATGATCAGCCATGATCATATTGAATGGCGGTGCAGGCTCGAAGGGCCGAATGGCCTACTCCTGCACCTATTTTCTATGTTTCGATGTTTCTATGTCCAAATGGAATTTAAAAGTCGCAATTGTATGCACATCTGTGTCTTCCTTTCGGCAGTTCTATACAGAAGATACAACTAAATACAGAAGATACAGACACCAAAAGCTAGAGAAACTCAGCGGGACAGGTAGCACCTCTGGAGAGAAGGGATGGGTGACATTTCAGGTCGAGACCCCTTCTTCAGACCCGAAACGCCACTCCATCTTCAGATTAAACCAGCATCCGCAGTTTCTTCCCTCGCTGAAGATGCAGCGTGCCTCTGGCCTCCAAAAGCCAGTCAATCCCATCAAAGACCCAGGCCATCCTAGCCGCACTGTCACCTCACTGCTGCCATCGAGAGAAGATACCAGGAGCCTGAAAACCGTGACCTCCAGGTTCAAGAACAGCTTCTTCTCAACCATCAAGGTCTTGACCCACACTGCTCAACAGTAACCACAGCCTGATGCCCCTGTCCCACATGCCCCTGTCCCACTTAGGAAACCTGAACGGAAACCTCTGGAGACTCTGCGCCCCACCCAAGGTTTCCGTGCAGTTCCCAGAGGTTCTCCAGAGGTTTCTGTTCAGGTTTCCTAAGTGGGACAGGGGCACTTAATGCCCCTGTCCCACTTAGGAAACCTGAACGGAAACCTCTGGAGACTTTGCGCCCCACCCAAGGTTTCCGTGCGGTTCCCGGAGGTTTTTGTCAGTCTCCCTAATGGTTGAAAGTGGTTTCCGTTTTAAAAATCGGTAATTCTTTAGTCGAGGCCGGTTGCGATGCTAGTTGAAGGTGGCTGCCGGAGGACAAAACGCACTTTGGTTTTGAACTATTATTGTCCGGCTACCTGGTATTACTGATCAATAATTTGTTATATTATTGATTATTGGGAATATATATTTGTGTTAATGGTCCTGTAAACTGCAGCAAGTAACAGCGCCCTTGTTCCGTTGCCAGCACATACGACAATTAAACGCTCTTGACTCTTTTTCAACATCAGGCTTACGTCTCTTCATCTCCTCGGTTCAATGAAATGTCAGTCAATGCTGAAGATGCGGGAGACTGAAAATACTGGAACCTTGAGCAAAGTAACAAAGTGTTAGAGGGAGACGGAGATGCTGGAGAAACTCAGCGGGTGAGGCAGCATCTGTGGAAGGAATGAATAGGTGACGTTTCGGGTCGTGACAGAGGCACTCAGAGGTCCAGGCAGCACCTGTGGACAATAGGCAATGGACAATGGGAGCAGAAGTAGGCCCTTCGAACCAGCACCCCCCGTTCAGTGTGATCACGGCAGATCATCTCCAATCGGTACCCCGTTCCTGATGTTGAGACACTTGAAAAAACACCGCGCGTAAATACGTCGTCACGCCTGACACGTCAATCAGTGATGAAGGCAGTCACGGAAAAATTCGCCAAGTGGGACAGGCCCTTAAGAGGCTGGATCAGTAGGGCTGAAGGGCCTGTTTCTGTGCTGCATGACTCTGTGACTCTCCTCAAGAGACTTGAGATTTCACTGACGTAGATCTTGTACCAAAATTGATCCATTTTGTCTTCTTTAATTGGTGTATGTGTGGTGAAGTGAGCAGTGCTGTTCATCTCCATTGAGAAGATTTCAAAATAGAGTCAGTCAAAAAACCTCATTATTTTTCTGTCCTAAATCACATTATCGTGGATGCACGCACCTTCTTTCTCGCTGAAATAAGCAAAAAAAATCCTTCTTACATTCCAGATACAATATGGGTTTGTTATCTCTTCAATTTTCATCCTTCAGGGACTGTTTAATATTTACTTCATATAAGTTTATTTTATAAGATAATAATTTGAAATATTTGGGCCACTTTTTGCCTGCTGAAATGTTTGTGCTAAAGTCCCGATGTTGGGGGAGTCCAGAACCAGGGGCCACAGTTTAAGCATAAGGGGTTGGCCCTTTAGAACGGAGACGAGAAGAAACGTTTTCACACGGAGGGTTGTGAATCTGTGGAATTCTCTGCCTCAGAAGGCAGTGGAGGCCAATTCACTGGATGCTTTCAAGAGAGAGTTGGGTAGAGCTCTTAGGGGAGTCAGGGGATATGGGGAGAAGGCAGGAACGGGGTACTGATTGGGGATGATCAGCCATGATCACAGTGAATGGCGGTGCTGGCTCAAAGGGCCGAATGGCCTACTCCTGCACCTATTGTCTATTGTCTATAACAGAGAGTTGGATAGAGCTCTGAAAGATAGCGGAGTCAGGGGATATGGGGAGAAGGCAGGAACGGGGTACTGAGTGTGGATGATCACAGTGAATGGCGGTGCTGGCTCGAAGGGCTGAATGGACTACTCCTGCACCTATTGTCTATTGTTTAAAGTCATTGCAAAGTTTTAACTGCTAACTTTGGCCAGCAAGTTTGTGGGAGAAATCTCGAGTTGACCATCGTTTTTAAGGCTTGGTTCCTTGAATTTCCCCATCCACTTCGGCCTACATTAATTCCTCTGGCCTCCACCTGGACTCACACCTCCCCTTTCATTCCTTCCTCTGGCCTCACAATTTGCAACTATTCAATCCTTTTGTCCCACAATCAGCCTGAAGAAAGTCCTGACCGAAATGTCACGGATCCATGTTCTCAGAGATGCTGCCTGGCCCGCTGAGTTTCTCCAGCACTCTGTGCCCATTTGATAAAACCAACATCAGCAGTTTCTCGTTTCAACATCTTTCGACAATTGCGCTATTTGACTGAATTCAATCAGGGTCTGCTTTATTAAAACCCCAACTTCAGAATCCAGTAAGATTTGAGACAAAAATTAACAGCACATACTTTACTCAGTTCAGGAAGGTCTACTCAGTTGAATTCCATTTCCTAGGTCCATATCCTTGTAGAACATGTGTGGGAAGGAATTGCAGATGCTGGGTTAAACTGAAGATGGACACAAAAAGCTGGAGTAACTCGGCGGGACAGGCAGCATCTCTGGAGAGAAGGAATGGGTGATGTTTCGGGTCGAGACCGTTCTTCAGTTGACCCAAAACGTCATCCATTCCTTCTCTCCAGAGATGCCACCTGTCCCGCTGAGTTACTCCAGCTTTTTGTGTCAATCCTCGTAGACATGACCCATGTGGCGAGGGTTTGTGCCTCCTTCAGCTTCCAGGTTATTGACCTCCAATGTGGGAAGTGGGTCTGACCTCTTCATTTCTTGCAGAGCTTGTTATAATTATATTCTACTTAAATTAAATCTGCCCAAGCCTCCTTTGCTCCAAAGAAACCAACCACCCGCATGGTCAACCCACATAGTAAACACTGCCCAGTCCATCATCGGCTCTGACCTCCCTTCCATCGAGGGGATCTATCGCAGTCGCTGCCTCAAAAAGGCTGGCAGCATCATCAAGGACCCACACCACCCTGGCCACTCACTCATCTCCCCGCTACCTTCAGGTAGAAGGTACAGGAGCCTGAAGACTGCAACGTCCAGGTTCAGGAATAGCTACTTCCCCACAGCCATCAGGCTATTAAACTCAACTGAAACAAATCTCTGGACATTAATAGACCATTATCTGTTTATTTGCATTTTATCTGGTTATTTATAGATGTGTGTATATATTTATATAATGGTATATGGACACACGGATCTGTTCTGTATTTATGCCTACTATATTCTGTTGTGCTGAAGCAAAGCAGGAATTTCATTGTCCTATCTGGGAAACGGGGCAATAAACTCTCTTGAATCTTGACTCTCTCTTCATAATTCTCCAGCCCTAGTAACATCCTTGTAGATCTCCTCTGGTGATGTGGAGGAAGGAACTGCAGACGCTGGTTTACACTGACGATAGACCACAAAATGCTGGAGTAACTCAGCGGGACAAGGCAGCATCTCTGGAGAGACGGGAGGGGTGATGTTTCGGTTCGAGACCCTTCTTCGGATTGAGAGCCTGGGGAGGGGAGGTTACTCCAGCAATATGTACCCATCATCTGGTGACGTGGTGCCCAGATCCGGTTGGTACACAATAGACAATAGACAATAGACAATAGGTGCAGGAGGAGGCCATTCGGCCCTTTGAGCCAGCGCCGCCACTCAATGTGATCATGGCTGATCATCCCCAATCAGTACCCCGTTCCTGCCTTCTCCCCATATCCCCCGACTCCGCTATCTTTAAGAGCCCTATCTAACTCTCTCTTGAAAGCATCCAGACAACCGGCCTCCACCGCCCTCTGAGGCAGAGAATTCCAGCATTTTGTGTCGACACATCCTCCACTGCTTTCAGAATCTTTTTTTTGTGTTTATTTTATTAGAAGTTAATACAGTACAAAACACTGCAGCGACACCTAATTTTAAGTGCCAACTATGTCATAACGTAATGCATTCTACGTACAACCTCTAGTTTTATGTTTTTGAAAAGGAAATAAAAAAAAGATAAGAAATAGAGAGAAGAAAATGAGGAAGAATAGATCGTAGAGAATCGAAAAACGTGAAGTGTGTATATAAGAAAAGTCAAGTCAATACACATTTATTTATACAGCACATTTAAAAAACAACTCTCGTTGGCCAAAGTGCTTAACATTTGTTATAAGAGTAGTATACACAAGCAGGCTACATACATATATACAAATAGCCCTCACTCGGAGGATGTCCGGAAAGGACCCTTAAAAAAGAAAAATGCTCAAACCTTTGTTCGGAGATGTAATTCTACCCACGACCTGACCTGAAATCAGTAATCTTTACGGGACCTGCTGCATCATACGATTTGCTTTCAGAACCTACAGGCAAAAATGAGCCTTTATTTATTCAGGTGGGCCAGTCACTGAATCATATCTCAGGCCCTTGACCTTGCTCCTTGGACAAATCCTGGACCATAGCCTGTGGCAGCCCAGCGGATCACACACACACACAGCGCTCCCCCTTCCGGTGCAGCTCATAGACAAGGATAACCTTTGCGGACTGTTATTAGGCCCGGCAGGCTCAGAATACCAGGGCAACTTTGTTTATCAGGTGCATTTGAAAACAACAAAATAATTATCTTAAAAAATAGTAGTGTAATAATATTACTGCTGGCAGCGCCTGCTGTGTGCATGGTAAGTAGATATTGTCCTCCTGACAGCGATCCTTCAACGTGGGATGTGGGGGTGGCCTTTGGGTGAGGTAAGGTTGCACAAATCATCGCGTAAATACATGTTTTCTCCTGAATGTAACGTCTGATATTTTTATGAGCCTCGAATTGAATCCATATTAATTTTATTTTTTGAAGAGAGATGCAAACAGCTGGAGTAACTCAACAGACAATAGACAATAGACAATAGGTGCAAGAGTAGGCCATTTGGCCCTTCCATCCAGCACCGCCATTCATATAACCATATAACCATATAACAATTACAGCACGGAAACATCTCGGCCCTTCTAGTCCGTGCCGAACACTTACTCCCACCTAGTCCCGTCTACCTGCACTCAGACCAGAACCCTCCATTCCTTTCCCGTCCATATACCTAGCAATATGATCACGGCTGATCATCCCCAATCAGTACCCCGTTCCTGCCTTCTCCCCGTATCCCCTGACTCCGCTATTTTTAAGAGCCCTATCCTGCTCTCCCTTGAAAGCATCCAGAGAACCGGCCTCCACCGCCCTCTGAGGCAGAGAATTCCACAGACTCACCACTCTCTGTGAGAAAAAAATCTCCGTTCTAAATGGCTTTACTCCTTATTCTTAAACTGTGTGTGGGCCCTGGTTCTGGACTCCCCCAACATCGGGAACATGCTTCCCGCCTCTAGCGTGTCCAAGCCCTTGACAATCTTAAATGTTTCAACGAACTCAGCGGGACAGGCAGCGGCATCTCTGGAGGGAAGGGATGGGCGATGTTTCGGGTCGAGACACTTCTTCAGATGTTTTTTTCCCAGGCTGAATGGATCCATTTGTGGCGCAACGGTAGAGTTGCTGCCTCACAGCGCCAGAGACCTGGGTTCGAACCCCGCCTACGGGTGCAGTCTGTACGGAGTTTGTATGTTCGCCCGTGACCTGCGCGGGATTTTTCCTGGTGCTCTGGTTCCTTCCCACGGCCTCTCTATTTTCTGTGACATTTTCTAGATGGCAACCAAAATTCCTCAGGGAAAAACAGCGATTTGGCAACACTTTGAAATGACTTTGTACGCGGGTTGGTAGAGAATTTGATGGTCCTATTTGAATTAAAAGTCAATACTTTATTAGAAAATGGAAATAAAGAGAATTTTGAATTTGAGTGCAAAATGTTAAGTAAATAACATGTGTTTTCTTATGGAAATGCATTCAAATAAGCATGTAATATTGACAGAGCAAATTCTGGGTTTAACATTAGAGCCACAAAGAAAATCAGCCTCTGAAATTAATATCTACGAGATTACATCAGAAGCATTCTAATTAAATATTCTGACTCATGGTTTAATCATAAAAATAAATGTGACATGTCTATCAACATCTTTGAATCAATGGCTCATTCTGAGGAGGAGGGAATGTGATGTTCATTGAGAACTTGAGACAACTTTGTGAATGAGCGGATGGAATTGGTGGGAAATGGCTGCAGTTCCTCGTGAACTGTTGTGCTGACGGGCAAGGGCCAGGCAGAGAACCTACCTCTGAGGTCTCCAGGGCTGGAACCCGTCTTGGTTTATGGGTCTCCTCACATCTGGGTCTGAGTCTCCTCCTCAGCTTTGGTAAAATTATTGTTGTGATTCTCTAATTTAATAAAAGTTAGTGAGGATTTCTGTATCTTATCATCATCCTGTGTGTGTATATTTGTGTATGTGAATGAGTGTATTTGTATGTGTGTGCGTGTGTGTGTGTGTGTGTGTGTGTGTGTGTGTGTGTGTGTGTGTGTGTGTGTACATGTGTGTGTACGTGTGTGTGTGTGTACATGTGTGTGTGTGTGTGTACATGTGTGTGTGTGTGTGTACGTGTGTGTGTGTGTACATGTGTGTGTACATGTGTGTGTGTGTACATGTGTGTGTGTGTGTGTACATGTGTGTGTGTACATGTGTGCGTGTGTGTGTGTACATGTGTGTGTGTGTGTGTACATGTGTGTGTGTGTGTATGTGTGTGCGTGTGTGTGTGTACATGTGTGTGTGTGTGTGTGTGTACATGTGTGTGTGTGTGTGTGTGTGTGTGTGTGTGTGTGTGTGTGTGTGTGTGTGTGTGTGTGGTGTGTGTGTGTGTGTGTGTGTGTGTGAGTGTGTGTGTGTGTGTGTGTGTGTGTGTGAGTGTGTGTGTGTGTGTGTGTGTGTGTGTGTGTGTGTGAGTGTGTGTGTGTGTGTGTGTGTGTGTGGGTGTGTGTGTGTGTGTGTGTGTGTGATTTGGGAAGATGTTCTCCACATTCACTGAGCCAATATTTATCCTGAATCAACACTAGATTATCTGATCACTATCACACCGCTGTATCTGGGGACCTGCTGGGAACACAAATAGTTGCGGCATTTGCAACATTATACAGGGGGCTACAGTTTCAAAACCCCTTCCCCAAAAGAGGCTTGGCAGATGCTGTAGAAATTGATTTTTTTTTAAAATTCTGTGTCTAAAGTAGTGAAGGATGTAAAACATCTGTGGTGGTTTCTCCAGGCAGAGCTGCCGTTTCTCCCAGTATTTCTCCCTCCACCAACAACAGATTGCGGGCAGACTCTAGGTAACCAACCAGCTGCCTTTTTACACACATCCTTATATCCATGTTGTCAATAAATCAGAAAATACACAATGATCACTTTCTCTCTCTCTCTCTCTCTCTCTCTCTCTCTCTCTCTCTCTCTCTCTCTCTCTCTCTCTCTCTCTCTATCTATCTATCTATCTATCTATCTATCTATCTCTCTCTCTCTCTCTCTCTCTCTCTCTCTTTCTCTCCCTCCTCTTTCTCTCTCTCCCCTCCCTCTATCCCCTGACTCATCTATCTATCTATCTATCTATCTATCTATCTATCTATCTATCTATCTATCTATCTATCTATCTATCTATCTATCTATCTATCTATCTATCTATCTATCTATCTATCTATCTATCTATCTATCTATCTATCTCTCTCTCTCTCTCTATCTATCTATCTATCTATCTATCTATCTATCTATCTATCTATCTATCTATCTATCTATCTATCTATCTATCTATCTATCTATCTATCTATCTATCTGTCTATCTGTCTGTCTGTCTGTCTGTCTGTCTGTCTGTCTCTCTCTCTCTCTCTCTCTCTCTCTCTCTCTCTCTCTCTCTCTCTGTCCCTGAACTTGTTTTCAATCAAGCCCAAATTCCCGTTCCAATCTGAATCCAAGTAACTTAAGATGCTTTTTAAAATGTTGTTTTAAAGCAAATGTTTTCACTTTGTTTTTAAATGTGGATGTCGAGGCCCTTTACAAATGATCGGAGTGGAAATCCCTCTCTTAGATATCAGAGCGTACTGTGCAGATGAAGACACAAGGATGTTGATCATCGAGCTGCTTGCGGTTGGAACAGGGAGCTTGGTAATTAGATGGAGACACAAGAGACTGCAGATGCTGGAATCTTCCGCAAAACGCAAGTTGCTGGGGGATCTCTGGAGAAAAGGAATAGACATTTCGGGTCGAACACCTTCCTCATATGCATCTGAGACAGGTCTGAGGAAGGGTCTCGACCCGAAACGTCACCTATTCCTTCTCTCCAGAGATGCTGCCCGTCCCGCTGAGTTACTCCAGCATTTTGTGTCTATCTTCGGTGTGAACCAGCATCTGCAGTGGAGGCCAATCTACTGGATCTTTTCAAGAGAGAGTTAGATGCAGCTCTTTGGGCTAAAGGGATCAAGGGATGTGGGGAAAAAGCAGGAACGGGGTGCTGATTTTAGATGATGAGCCATGCAATATATATATTTTAAATTCGGTGGAGAATTCGGAGGAGATTCACTGTGATGGATGTCTGTGTGAATTGAGTTGGTTGTGTGTCTTGTCAAATTGTCTCTTTTTGTTGTATGGCTGCAGAAACCAAAGTTCATAACGGAAAAAGAAAGTTCATTGTATTGTATTATATTGTATTGAATGGCGGTGCAGGCTCGAAGGGCCGAATGGCCTACTCCTGCACCCATTTTTCTATGTTTCTACGTTTCTAAAGGGTCTCCAGAAGAGTTAAGCCCCGGGAGTCGCCTCTCTGCTCAACACAGACGCTACCTGTCTCAAATGGTAGAATTGAGTACAAGAGCAGGGAGGTTCTACTGCAGTTGTACAGGGTCTTGGTGAGGCCACACCTGGTGTATTGAGTACAGTTTTGGTCTCCTAATCTGAGGAAAGACATTCTTGCCATAGAGGGAGTACAGAGAAGGTTCACCAGACTGATTCCTGGGAAGGCAGGACTTCCATATGAAGAAAGACTAGATAGACTAGGCTTGTACTCGCTGGAATTTAGGAGATTGAGGGGAGATCTTATAGACTTACAAAATTCTTAAGGGGTTGGACAGGCTAGATGCAGGAAGATTGTTCCCAATGTTGGGGAAGTCCAGGACAAGGGGTCACAGTTTAAGGATAAGGGGGAAGTCTTTTAGGACCGAGATGAGAAGATCATTTTTCACACAGAGAGTGGTGAATCTGTGGAATTCTCTGCCACAGAAGATAGTTGAGGCCAGTTCGTTGGCCATATTTAAGAGGGAGTTAGATGTGGCCCTTGTGGCTAAAGGGATCAGGGGGTATGGAGAGAAGGCAGGTGCAGGATACTGAGTTGGATGATCATATTGAACGGCGGTGCAGGCTCGAAGGGCCGAATGGCCTCCTCCTGCACCTATTCTCTATGTTTCTATGTGAATACTGAATACAGAATACTTGGGGAGGTGGAGTGAACCTTTCCACACAGCTCTTTCAAGCAACGAGCTTGGCAGCGAAGTCTGTGAGCCTCCCCCTAGCCTGGGAGGAGCCTGTGCATGTTTACAGGGCGCTGTATAAAAAGCCGGGCGCCCGGGCGAGGAGTCAAACATCACACGCTCCTAACACCACAGGCTTGCTTGTGTGTGTGTGTGTGGTTCACTGCTGGATCCCTTTCAGCACCATGGTCAGCGACAGGCTCCTGCTGGCAGCCTACTTCTCCGTCCTGCTCTCCATGGCTGTTGGAGCAGAGAACTCGGATCTGGAGCCAAGAGCCCTGCGAGACTTCTATTCCAAAAGTTATTACCCCGGCAGCGAAAAGGAACTGGTTGGTCTATCGTTTTTTATTGTTACCGGCAACGGGGGGGGGGGGGGGGGGGCGCCTTATAAGCCTTATATAAGTCTTTAAGAGTTTAAATGTGTACATCTTATCAACTTATCAAACATCAAGTGCTGGAGGAACTCAGCGGGTCAGGCAGCAAATTCAATTTTCAATTTACAAATCTGATAAGATACAGGGTTATATTGCCAAAGTATCAAACATGACAAATATATTTAAAATGCATAAATATGGGGGAGGGGGGGGGGGGGGGGGTGGGGGGGGGGGGGGGGGGGGGGTTAACTGAAACTTGGACTCAGAAACAGATGAAAAGTTATATTCTATAATTCCTTGATTTTATCTCCAACGAGGTATTAATGGTAACTCAGAAACAGATGAAAAGTTATATTCTATAATTCCTTGATTTTATCTCCAACGATGTATTGATGGTAAATTACTCCATTCTTTCCGATTTTATTTTTTGATTTTGATTTTTCTCTCTATCTCTTTTTTTAAAAATTACTTTTAATCTATTAAAAAAAAACTATTAGAGGCAGATTGATAATATTAATAATGTATGAGTGATATACTCGAAATACCTGTACCAGAATTTGTGTTTTGCTTACCCCCTAATAAAAATATATATTTAAAAAAAACATAAATATAAATACAAGTTTACAGTGCATGGATAGATACGTGTCCCTGTACATAAACTGGCAGTAGACAGACCTACAGCCCTTTATTGATGGCTGCATGTTCTCGCAGCTGTAAGCAGTGCAGTAGGAGAGAGGGGACGTTTCGAGTCGGGACCCTTCTTCAGATTGGGAAACGGTCTTCAAATGGTCCCGACCCGAAGGGTTGTCTGTCCATTCCCTCCTCAGATGCTGCCTGACCCGCCGAGTCCCTGGAGCACTTTGACTTTTGCACAGAATGTCAGCAATTTGCAATTGTACTCCTGCCTTCAGTTAGATGTGCATGCCCTGATCGTAGTTTTTATACAGTTGGGGCGTTTTAAGTCTTTTTTTTTTGATTTGCGATGTTAAAAGTTAAAAAGCAGCAAAAACCAGCCAAACAGAACTGTGCTGGGAGCTAAAACTGAGATAAAACTGAGATTAAAGTTAGAATTTAAATTAATGCACAGAGTGCTGGAGTAACTCAGCGGGTCAGGCAGCATCTGTGGAGAAAACACGGATCTGTAGAATCTGTAGACCAGAAAGGTCACCCGTACTTGTTTAAGAGAAGACACAAGTGCAGGAGCTCGTTTCCAAAAAAGACACAAAGTGCTGGAGTAACTCAGCGGGCCAGGCAACAGATGTTACTCCAGCACTTTGTGTCTTTTTTGGAAACCAGCTTCTGCACTTGTGTCTTCTCTTAAACTAAGTGTGTTTGAAGATATGTTTTGAAAGCCAGTATTCTCTTATCTCTTATCTAATAGCGATATTAGGAAGCGTACATTTCCGAACAAGTTGCTAATGCGAAGTGCCCCAAGGGGGTGGGGGGGTTAGTACGTTAAATGGATTTAAGAGAGAGTTAGATAGAGCTCTAGGGGCTAGTGGAGTCAAGGGATATGGGGCGAAGGCAGGCACGGGTTATTGATTGGGGACGATCAGCCATGATCACAATGAATGGCGGTGCTGGCTCGAAGGGCCGAATGGCCTCCTCCTGCACCTATTTTTTATGTTTCTATGTTGTTAGTAATTAAGTTAATCTTAAATATTTGCAATATTTATAGGGGGTGGTGGGATATAGATATTATGCAGTCAGAGGTGGGTGGGGGGGTTAGTACTTTTAGTAATTAAGTTAATCTTAAATATTTACAGTATTTACAGCTGGTGGCGGGATATAGATCTAATGCAGGTAGAGTGGGGGGGGGGGGGGGGGTTAGTTGAACCTGGCATCATGTTCGCAGGGGCACTGTGGGCCGAACGGCCTGTTCCTGTGCTATACTATGTTCGTTGTTGTATTGCTATACAAGAGCTATTCGATGGGAAGTATTTCACCAAACGTTTCCAATTCTAAACCATCCTCCCCTGGATGTGACCCGCAGCTCGGAGCTCTACACGAGGTGCTGAAGAAACTGCAGACTAAGCGGCTACCCACCTGGGAAAAGAAGTACGGACAGGGGCCTCAGGTACAGTCCGCTTATCCTTATTACTTTGGACATATTAGTCCCAGTTGTTTCATGCGACAGTGTGTATGTGTGTGTGTGTGTGTATGTGTGTATGTGTGTGTGTGTGTGTGTGTGTGTGTGTGTGTGTGTGTGTGTGTGTGTGTGCGTGTGTGCGTGCGTATGTGTGTATGTGTTTATGTGTGTGTGTGTGTGTGTGTGTGTGTGTGTGTGTGTATGTGTGTGTGTGTGTGTGTGTGTGTGTGTGTGTGTGTGTGTGTGTGTATGTGTGTTTATGTGTGTGTGTGTGTGTATTATGTGTATGTGTGTGTGTGTATGTGTGTGTGTGTGTGTGTGTGTGTGTGTGTGTATGTGTGTATGTGTGTGTGTTTATGTGTGTATGTGTGTGTGTGTGTGTGTGTGTGTGTGTATGTGTGTGTGTGTGTGTGTGTGTGTGTGTGTGTGTGTGTGTGTGTGTATGTGTTTATGTGTGTGTGTATGTGTGTGTGTATGTGTGTGTGTATGTGTGTGTGTATGTGTGTGTGTATGTGTGTGTGTGTGGAGGGGGAAGTTCCCTCAATGTTGCGGACGACTCGAGCTCATTTTCGCTTTCAGGTGCAATCTCTGGCAGTAACTTTAATCCAAGCTTGGAGACAGAAGAGAGCGAAGTCGCTGGAACCGCGAGCATAAAACAATGCGCTTGCTGGAGAGACTCAGAGGGTCAGGCAACATCTGGAGGTTATGTAGTGAAAATTGCTGGAGAAACTCAGCGGGTGAGGCAGCATCTATGGAGCGAAGGAAATAGGCAACGTTTCGGGACGAAACGTTGCCTATTTCCTTCGCTCCATAGATGCTGCCTCACCCGCTGAGTTTCTCCAGCATTTTTGTCTACCTTCGATTCTCCAGCATCTGCAGTTCCTTCTTGAACATCTGGAGTCATCTTTTTTTTTTGGAGGGGGTGGTAATTATTTTTATCCTTGGACAAACGGCGGCAGAGTTGCTGCCTTACTTACAGCCCTTACAGCGCCAGGGACCCAGGTTCGAGCCTGACCACGGCCGCTGTCTGTACGTTCTCCCCGGGACCGCGTGGGGGGTTAACGGGTGCTCCGGCTTCCTCCAGTCCCGCATGCCAAAGACGTTGCGGGTTTGTAGGATAGAACTAGTGTTAATCGCTCATCGGTGCGGACGAGGTGGACCGAAGGGCCTGTTTCTACGCTGTATCTCTAAACTAGACAATAATCCTAATTGGAAGCTCTTTCCATTCTCTCCCCCAGATGCTGCCTGACCCCCCTGAGTTCCTCCAGCACTTTTTGTATAGAAAGGAACTGCAGATGTTAGTGTTTGCCGCAGATAGACACAACGTGCTGAATTAACTCAGCGGGTCAGGCAGCATCTCTGGGGAAAAAGGATGGGTGATATTTTGGGACAATAGACAATAGACAATAGGTGCAGGAGGAGGCAATTTGGCCCTTTGAGCCAGCACCGCCATTCAATGTGATCACGGCTGATCATCCCCAATCAGTAACCCCGTTCCTGCCTTCTCCCCATATCCCCTGACTCCGCTATCTTTAAGAGCCCTATCTAGCTCTCTCTTGAAAGCATCCAGAGAACCGGCCTCCACCGCCCTCTGAGGCAGAGAATTCCACAGACTCGCCACTCTCTGTGAGAAAAAGTGTTTCCTCGTCTCCGTTCTAAATGGCTTACTCTTTATTCTTAACCTGTGTGTGGCCCCTGGTTCTGGACTCCCCCAACATCAGGACCATCGGGACCCTTCTTCAGAATCTGAATTTTGAGCAGTTTGTGTGTTGCTCAAGTTTCCAGTATCTGCAGTTCCTTGTAAGTCCACTTTGTGTTTTTTCATTTAATTCAAGGTTTCATTTTTTTTTAAAGTGAAGTGAAATGTTAATAATCTGAAATATCCCGTAAGAATCTCTCGTTTGCACAAGAGAATGAGATTTATTTATGGAAATAGTTAGGTGGTGCTGGTGGGAAACCCACCTGATATCAATGTAACTTTAACCCAATGTAATCAAAATTAACTGCAGATTCTCCAGAGATGCTGCCTGGCCCGCTGAGTTACTCCAGCATTGTGTGTCTGTCTTTGGTATAAACCAGCATCACAATCCCTTTTTATTGTATTTTGAATGTTGTTATTGTGACTGCCTCAACTACCTCCTCTGGCAGCTCGTTTCATGCACCCACCAACCCCTCCCCCCCGTATGAAATATTTAACATTAACCCAATCGCCAGTGGGGAAACTGACGGGATCCACCGAGTTTTGGCTCAGAATGAGATTAGACTTCTAATTAGAAGTCTAGAGATGCAGCGTGGAATCAGGCCCTTCGGCCCCACCGAGCCCGTGGTGACCCGCGACCACACTATGTCCTACACACACAATAGGGACAATTTACAATTCACAAAAGTCATGTAATCCACAAACATGGTACGTTTTTGAAGTGTGGATTGTGGAATGAATTGTGAGTTTGGAGTGTGGGAGGAAACCGGAGCAGTGGAAATCCACACAGTTCATGGAGACAACGTGCAAACTCCGTGTAGACAGCACCCGTGGTCAGGATCGAACCCGGGTCTCTAAGGCAGCAACCGTGCTGCCCCTCGCGTCGTGAATGATGAACGAGGCGGGGGTTAAATAGTGACCAGTCCACGGGAGATGAGATGGCCATTTCCATTCTCACTCAAGCCCCGAAGGGACGCGCTGACGGGGGGTGGGCTGCGCATACTTGGCCCTTGTGCCGAGTGACATCTTCTCATCCCCGAGAAAGACACGCAAAGCTGGAGTCACTCAGTGGGTCAGACAGCACCTTCAACAAACGCGTGCTTGCATACGGCGATGTTGTCCGGCCCGTCCAGTTACTCCAGCTTTTGATGCCTGCCTCCGGTTTAAACCAGCGTCTGCAGTTCCTTCCCACACACTTCCCATCCGAGATCTATTAAGGGCCTGTCCCACTTTCACGTCCTAATTCACGACCTCTGCCGAGTCGACTCATACTCGCCCTTGACTTATACTCGCGGCATGGCCGTCACCAGGTCGTATGTAGATCGTAGGTAGGTCGTGATGTTAAGTCGTAGGCACTCGTGGCATCAAGTAGGTCGGGGCGTTTTTTCAACATGATGAAAAATGTCCACCAGTAAAAAAGGTGGTGAATTAGGTCGTGAACGTGGGACAGGATTGTCCTCTGTGAAGACCAGTCAGACTGGTGCCTAGCAGCTGCATGTGTGGCATCAATATTGAGCACTGCCTGCCCATCGTTTCACTCAGCTTCTGGTTCCATACCAGTTACAAGGAGTCGTTTTTTTTAAACTCAGCGTTGAAGTCCAACAATGTGGAAATAAGGAACTGCGGGTGCCCGTTTACCACGGAAAGACACAACGGGTCCGATCAGTCTGAAGAAGAGTCTCGACCTGAAATGTCACCTGTCCATGTTCTCCAGGGATGCTGCCTGGCCCGATGAGTTAATTACTGGAGAACTTAAAGTCGATGAAGTCATCTTCCAACCAATTATTTTTTCATTCTACCGATGCTGGCAAATTCATTTCACTTGCACTTTCTGTTCAAGTGATGAATAAAACTGACATTGATATTGATATTGAAGCCATGGTGATTGCAAAAAGCCGTGGCGATTTATAGGAGGCCGTTCGGCTCTCTGTCTATACTCACCCCGATGGCCTTGTCGTGCCGTTCCAGCCACTATGTCTTCGATGTGGCGGTCTCTAGTTCCACCATCCTTAAGAAGAGCGAGGTCTTCATAAAGTGACCCTCCCCATACCCCCCCCCCTCCTCACTCCCCTCCCATCTCAAGTAACCTTGACCCATCTTGAGACTGACCCGAGGAGACCTGTGCATCCAATCCCTCCACAGATGCTGCCCGGCCGTGCTGAGTTTCTCCAGCACTTTGTGTCTTTGCTCAGGATTCCAGTACCTTTGCACTTCCTTGCGTCTCAGCTAATCTTCCCAGTATATTACCTCACAACTATGTCCACTTTGTTCGCCGGAGTATCTCGAGCGATTAATGGACCAGCTTGGACCAGTTTAAGACATTTGGACCGATACATAGATAGGAAAGGCTTAGAGGGGTATGGGTCAAACATGGGCAAACGGGACTAGCTTAGACGTGACATCTTGGTTGTACTTTCAAGAGAGAGCTAGATAGGGCTCTTAAAGATAGCGGAGTCAGGGGATATGGGGAGAAGGCAGGAACGGGGAACTGATTGGGGATGATCAGCCATGATCACATTAAATGGCGGTGCTGGCTCGAAGGGCCGAATGGCCTACTCTTGCACCTATTGTCTCTTGTCATTAACGAGTTGGGCCAAAGGACTTTTTCCGTGCTGTGACCTTACCCCTTTAGTCATCCAGCATGGAAGCAGTCCCTTTGGCCCAACTTGCCCACACTGACCAACATGTCGTATCTATACTAGTCCCACATATTCCTCCTGAAAAATTACACCTACCCTTTTTTTTTTGCTCTTGGGAAACATCTGCTGGTTGGAGTATTGCAATCAGTCTCGGTGTCCCGGGGCTGAGAAGTGGAGATCATTGTTCTGTGTTTTTAATCCACGTATCACCCCTCGACCCCCTCCCCTCACCAATCCTTCGCCACTCTCTGAGCTTACATCTACACGTCCTCAGCGGAACGCAGACCCGCTGAAGAAATGGGTAAATCACAGCAAAAAGAGTAACCTCCTCAGACTGCAATGGGTGACCAGGAAGTTAACATTCCTGTCCATGCTCCCCCCTATCAGTCTGAAGAAGGGTTTCGGCCTGAAACGTTGCCTATTTCCTTCGCTCCATAGATGCTGCTGCACCCGCTGAGTTTCTCCAGCATTTGTGTCTACCTTCGATTTTCCAGCATCTGCAGTTCCTCCTTAAACATCTTTCTGAGCGTGTTCGTTCTACTCCATCTCTTCTTACGATCGAGTCGTTCAGCTACTGAAACAGGACGTGTGTAGGAAGGAACTGCAGATGCTGGTTTATCCCAAAGATAAACACAAAATGCTGGAGTAACTCAGAGGAGCAGGCAGCACCTCTCACCTCGAAACATCACCCATTCCTTCTATCCAGAGATGCTGCCTGTTCCATAAGGTCATGTCATGTGATAGGACTAGAATTAGGCCCTTCGGTCCATCAAGTCTACTCCACAATTCAATCAGTCCCGCAGAGTTACTCCAGCAGTTTGTGTCGATCTTTACTGAAACAGGAACTGATTTCACTGCCCAATGATTCTGTACTGACCCATCCACCACCCATTTGCACCAAATCCCACTTCCTTCCCACATTCGTCACATTCTCATCAGTTCCTTTCCCTCTAGATCCCACCGCCCAACACAACACAATATGGGCAGTGTCAATTGACCTACCAACCTACACGTCCTTGGGATATGGCGAGATTTGGAGCACCCAAGGGAAATGTTCACGGGCAGGACTTGCATACTCCACGCAGACAGCGTCCGAGGTCAGGATTGAACCCTGATCACTGGCAGCAGTTCTACCACTGCCGTGCCTCTCGTGTCCTACCAAAGAGTCATACAGCACAGAAACAGGCCCCAATGTGACCACGCCCGTCTCCCACTTAGATGTTATGTTCACATAAGAAATTCTCCAAAGAAATGAGATTCAAACCCACTTTGATGAATAAACGGTGTTATTTTGAGGGGGTGGAGTTCGTGCCAAAAGAGATGTTCCATTTATTGTGTTCCGATTCTTTAGTCCTCGGGTCTTGATGAGATTTAGGAGAAGTCAGTGAAAGAATTGAACGCAAACTCTGCTGGTACTTTGCAGAGAAACATCTCAATAAAGAACCAAGAATGAACTGGTGCTTAAAATCATGAGAGGATTAGATCGGGTAGATGCACACAGTCTTTTGCCCAGAGTAAGTGAATTGAGGACCAGAGGACATAGGTTTAAGGTGAAGGGGAAAAGATTTAATAGGAATCTGAGGGGTAACTTTTTCACACCAAGAGTGGTGGGTGTATGGAACAAGCTGCCAGAGGAGGTAGTTGAGGCTGAGACAATTCCAACGTTTAAGAAACAGTTAGGCAGGTCCATGGATAGAATAGGTTTGGAGGGTTATGGGCCAAACGCGGGCCCAAGTGGGAATAGTGTAGCTGGGACATGTTGGGCGGTGTGGGCGAGTTGGGCCAAAGGGCCTGTTTCCACACTGTATCACTCTATAACGCTCCCTAAAGTTTAACAACAAACTTGTCTCCCATCTAAAACCATGTTTATATGAATAAGATTCTATGATAAGTTATTTTCTTAGCAGAACGACACATCATCCATGATCACATTGAATGGCGGTGCTGGCTCGAAGGGCCAAATGGCCTACTCCTGCACCTATTATGAGTTTACAGAAAAAATAGGGGCTTTTCAAGCTAATTTCACTGCCCAGTTCCTGCAGAATTGTGCTAATCCAGTGTTTATCCAGTTATTAATGTTGCAAAGGTAGGCAAAAATGCTGGAGAAACTCGGCGGGTGAGGCAGCATCTATGGAGCGAAGGAAATAGGCAAAGTTTCGGGTTGAAACCCTTCTTTAGACTGTAGCAAAACTGTTTTCTGTTGTGCTAAAGTATAATGATATTTACAATATTAGTCTCTTTCTCATTCCATCAGCGCAGCCATGCTATTAGCAACAGATAACACAGTCGGAGAAATCTAATGGGCTTCAATCTGCTGCTGTGTTATGTGATCTCACCCTTTCAGAGATATTTCCTGTTCTACCAACCCCCCCCCCCCCCCCCACCTCCCCAATCTTCGCCATTGCCAAAACCGGATTCATATTGTCTCTTTCCCCGTCTAAAGAAGGGTACAGACCCGAAACGTCTAAAGAAGGGTTCACAGCCATCAAACTCGATTTTGGACAAAACTATGAACATTAATAGCCCATTATCTGTTTATTTGCACTTTATCAGTTTATTTATTCATGTGTGTATATATTTATATGATGGTATATGGACACACTGATCTGTTCTGTAGTCATGCCTGCTGTATTCTGTTGTGCTGTAGCAAGAATTTCATTGTCCTATCAGGGACACAGGACAATAAACTCTCTTGAATCTGAATCTTGAAACGTCACCTGTCCATTCCCTCCAAGGCTGCTGCCTGACCTGCTGAGTTCCTCCAGTTTTTTGCTCGGGATTCCAGTATCTGCATTTTGTATGTCTCCTCTTCTCTCTTTCCCAGTTCTGTAGAAGGGTCCAGGAACTGAAACATTAACGCTTTTTACTTTCCACAATGCTGTTTGACCACCTTAATGTTTTTACAGAATCTTCTATTTTTATTTCAGATTTCCAGTATCTTCAGGTTTAAAATGTGTCCTGTATAGTCAGTGTTTTATTTATTCTACACCTCTCCCTCTGCACCCACACCTGCTGACGTAAGTCGTAAATCCTCTTTGTGGCCGGGGAGGGTTTGTGAGCAGGATTGCATGGTCGAGCCAAGACAGGACTTGATATTATGTTGAAGAAGGTTTAATTTATTCCTAGAAATTGATCCGTGGGTACGTTAAAGAAATCAGTCCAAGTTGCCAACCTATCTATTCAATATCAGGAGGCTAATGTCATTATCACAGCTAAGAACGTAAGTGTATTGGCCAAGTATTCACATACAAGGAATTTGCCTTGGTGCTCCGCCCACAAAGTAACACCATGACATACAGTGACAGTTGCGAATGACTCAGAAAGTTACGAACGACTCAGAAGGAGCTGAAGGAACCCTTACCATTTGAGTCCACACCTTTGAAGATGGCAAGAGATTCAGATGACAATTAAAGTTAAACAGAAAAGCAAAGTGTGGACATTTAACCTTGTTGTTAGTGCTCACTATATTACGAAACAACAAGAGATTTAACTGGAATTATTGATCATAGTTGAACTCAAGCATAAACACATATAAATGTTCACAAGATCTGTGCCTCTGTAGAATTGAGGCAAGTTATTGAACCAATGCTAGCTACTCTAGCATAATTTGGTAACATAATAATGATGTCCCTGGATAAATAACTAGAGGCGACACTATTGAACTGGAGACTTCACCGTAACAAGAGAACTTAAATTCAAATGATTTATGATTTTTTATAAAACATATGATCATATAAACATATGATTTTTTAAAAAAACCTTGCATGTTTTTGTGACTGGAGTTATCGGATTGGAATAATAAATCCACCTGATTCACCAGTGTCATACAAAGAAAGAAAATGGCCATTCTAGGGTAGACACAAATGCTGGAGAAAGTCAGTGGGTGCGGCAGCATCTATGGAGCGACGGGAATAGGCAACGTTTCCGGACTCAGCGGGTGCGGCAGCATCTATGGAGCGAAGGAAATAGGCAACGTTTCGTCCCAAAACGTTGCCTATTTCCTTCGCTCCATAGAAGCTGCCGCACCCACTGAGTTTCTCCAGCATTTTTGTCCACCGTCGATTTTCCAGCATCTGCAGTTCCTTCTTGGACAAATGGCCATTCTAACCTGGTCTGGGCCGGGGGGGGTGACTCCAGATTACCAATGTGATTGTCTCTTCATTGCCCTCTGAAATAGCCCAGCCTACACGATTCAAAATGGATATTAAACATTGGCCTTGCCCATTGGCCTTGCCAGTGATGTTGCTTTCAGGGCCTGTTCCCACCCTGTATCTCTAAACTAAACTAAGCAGGTCTTTCCCTCCCCCTCTTTATTTAAAGGGGGAGGGAAAATTATTTATTTTATTTAGCTGTCGATACATTCTTTTGCACAGAAGTTTGCTCTGGATTGCCCTGCTCTAGATTTCTGCCTTTTTTGCTTTTAATCGGGGTTGGTTAATGAGATATAAATGATATTGTCCCATTGTCTTTTGAAGGCCCAGGAGGCACTCATATGCTCTCACTGGGCTGCCATCAGCCAGTTAAACTGCAGTGGTAAACATATTTTTTTTGACAGGGGAAGCGAGAGATATTGAGTTATTATGAGAGTGCATTCTGAGCTAAAAGACCAGCTGTGGAAAAGACCATAACGGAACGCCAAAGCAGGCAAGAGGGAGGCAGAATGGCCAACATTGCTCCCATTTCTAACGTTTAAAACACAATCGAACTAAAAAAGACAGGAAAGCGTTCAACATTTAGACTGGAACATGCCTTAATGCAGCAAGATTCAGGGCCCTCAGGTCCAAGTTGAGATTATTGTCACTTGTACAAAGTATGATGAGGTATAAGTAATGGCTTTACTTAGCAAATGTCTGTGGAATTCTCTGCCTCAGAGGGCGGTGGAGGCAGGTTGCTTTCAAGAGAGAGCTAGATAGGGCTCTTAAAGATAGCGGAGTCAGGGGATATGGGGAGAAGGCAGGAACGGGGTACTGATTGGGGATGATCAGCCATGATCACATTGAATGGCGGTGCTGGCTCGAAGGGCCGAATGGCCTCCTCCTGCACCTATTGTCTATTGTCTATTGCATTATCCAAAGAAAATAGACGTTACTGAAACTGGAGCTTTACAGCCACACCTCTATGTTACATGGTAGACAACTCAGCGGGTGCGGCAGCATCTATGGAGCGAAGGAAATAGTCAACGTTTCGGGCCGAAACCCTTCTTCAGACTATGTAACCTCCATGTTACATTATCTTAACCAGTTCAACAATAGCGATACTTATTGTGGCTCTCAACATCTCTATGACAGCCAGCAAAAAAAAAAGTCTTCTCATAGGAAATATGGACTGTGATAGTTGATGATCATTGTAGGAGAGGTTTGGTGGAGTATCTTGTCCCTACTATTTAGATTAAATGCTGGCCGGTATTGAGGACTGTACCAAAGGTAGACAAAAGTGCTGGAGAAAGTCAGCGGGTGCGGCAGCTTCTATGGAGCGAAGGAAATAGGCAACGTTTCGTCCCGAAACGTTGCCTATTTCCTTCGCTCCATAGATGCTGCCGCACCCGCTGACTTTCTCCAGCACTTTTGTCTACCTTCGATTTTCCAGCATCTGCAGAACCAGGGGCCACAGTTTAAGAATAAGGGGTAAGCCATTTAGAACGGAGACGAGGAAACACTTTTTCTCACAGAGAGTGGTGAGTCTGTGGAATTCTCTGCCTCAGAGGGCGGTGGAGGCCGGTTCTCTGGATGCTTTCAAGAGAGAGCTAGTTAGGGCTCTTAAAGATAGCGGAGTCGGGGGATATGGGGAGAAGGCAGGAACGGGGTACTGATTGGGGATGATCAGCCATGATCACATTTGAATGGCGGTGCTGGCTCAAAGGGCCAAATGGCCTACTCCTGCACCTATTGTCTATTGTCTATTGTCTATTGTCTATTGTCTATTGTCTATTGTCTAATGTCTATTGTCTGCAGTTCCTTCTTGAGTACTCTACCCATGTGAAAGCTGGCATCTCCCAGGAGAAGAAAATAATACACAAAGAAAATAATACACAAAGATCGAGAGCAGCAGAACACTAGGCTAAAACAGATGCTACAGATTATTATTTCACAGCTTTGTGAATACCAATATTACTCCCCATCAGGGTGCAAATGAATATAGATCATACTAAGTTCATTTAGAAACCGATCAGATACCAGGACTGTGCAATGGTCTGAGCAACATACTGATGGTCACATTTAAGATAAGTTAATATTTTTTCAGTCATCAAATTATAAATTAGGAATTATTATTGCTGATTTTATTGTTGGCCAGAGTATTCAAATGATAACATGTGGCGTTAAGGCTCTTTGGATAAGAATGTCACTGTTTTGGGATCAATTTAACGTCAAGCGATGAACATCTGTTTGTGAAGCTTATTTCCTCAATCTTCAGGTCTTCAATTGTCAGATCGACACATTCTTTCCTCCAATTCCCTCCTGTTGACACGCCGCTTATGACATTATGAACGGCCGCGGTGGCGCAGCGGGAGAGTTGCTGCACTTACAGCGCTCGCAGCGCCAGAGACCCGGGTTCGATCCCGACTGCGGGTGCGGCCTGCACAGAGTTTGTACCTTCTCCCTGTGGCCGCGTGGGCTTTCTCCGAGATTAGTTTAGTTTCGCGTGGTTTAGAGACGCAGCACAGGGCCCACGCTGACCAGCGATCCCCCCGCGTATTAACGCCATCCCACACGCACGTGGGACAATTTCACATCTATACCAGGCCAATTAACCCGCAAGCCTGCGCACCTTTGCAGCGTTGGAGGAAACCGAAGATCTCGGAGAAAACCCACGTGGGTCACGAGGAGAACGTGCAAACTCCATACAGACAGCGCCCGTAGAGATATTTGGTTTCCTCCCACACTGCCAAGACGTACAAGGTTGTAGGTTAATTGGCTACTTGGTATAGGTGAAAATTGTCCCTAGTGTCCCTAGTAGGTGGTGTTGATGTGCGGGGATCGCTGGTTGGTGCGGACTAGGTGGGCCGAAGGGCCTGTTTCCGCGCTGTATCTCTAAACAGCAAACTAACTAAAGAGGGAGCCGCTTGGTCTGGTGAGAATCAGCCTGCTCTTAGAACAACCTCGAGACTTGCATCCCCCCACTTGCTCTCTCTCATGTCCCCATCAATTCGCTCTCCTGCCGATTCATTTCAGCCACTCACTTGCGCAAGTGGTCATCAACTGTAGCCCATCCACCCACACTAAATGTGTCTGGGCTGGGGGAGGGAATTATAGCAACCCAAGCAGAAATGGGAGCCGGACAGTCACAGCTAGAACGCGCAAACTCCACATAAAGAACACTGGCGGTCAGGATTGAACCCACGTCTCTGGTACTGTGAGGTGGCAACACTCTTCGCTGTGGTATCCTACTAATCCAATAGCTACTCCAACAACCTTCCATTGTTAGAACCATTTTGCCCAGTATCTCCGTAACTTTACTGGGGGAGAACTTGATCTCAAAAGTCATTCAACAGTAACATCGGATAAACATCTTAGTGTTTAAGAAAGAACTGCAGATGCTGGAAAAATCGAAGGTAGGCAAAAATGCTGGAGAAACTCCAGTGGGAGAGGCAGCATCCATGGAGAGAAGGAAATGGGCAACGTTTCGGGGTCGAGACCCTTCTTCAGATCGATGTGGGGGGAGGGGGAGTGGGTAGAAGAAAGGAAGAGGTGGAGACAGTGGGAGAGCTGGGAAGGGGAGGGGGAGGGGGGAGAAAGCAAGGACCACCTGAAATTGGAGAAGTCAAAGTTCATACCGCTGGGGTGTAAACTACCCAAGCGAAATATGAGGGGCTGCTCCTCCAATTTGCGGTGGGACTCACTCTGACAATGGAGGAGGCCCAGGACAGAAAGGTCAGATTCAGAATGGGAGGGGGAGTTGAAGTGCTGAGCCACCGGGAGATCAGGTTGGCTATTGCGAACTGAGTGGAGGTGTTGGGCGAAGCCTGAGTTTGGTCTCACCGATGAACTTTTTAATAGGGTTTGAATTTTTCAGTCTGAAAAGAGTCCAAAACACGGTCTGCCTATTTCCCTCTACAGATGCTGCCTGCAGGGGAAACTCCTCCAGCACTTTGTTTTGTTCTCAGGTTTCGAGCATGTGAAGTGTCTAATAGCTCTATTTTGAAGCGTTTGTTTGGCCTAACGCTCTGTTTTTGGAGAAACAAAGATCCGCAGGTGCTGATTAATATACAAAAAGACACAAAGTGCTGGAGTAACTCAGCGTGCCAGACAGAACATGGATAGGTGAGGTTTAGGGTCCAGACCGTTCTTCAGAGTGAATCTGAGGAAGTTTCTGAGTGTGTCTAAAGAAGGGTGTCGAACTGAAACATCGCCTATCCATGTTCTCCAGAGATGCTGCCTGACCGGCTGTCGCTATGCTTTTCCAAGCAACTGCTTAACGCAGGCTCTGGTACATGGGTTGAAGACCTTGAGATCTTCTGGTTTGCAGGGCTCTGGGAGGAGGGGACAGGTAGGTAAGTGCTCCATAGTTTGGGTGGTCTCTCCGCAGTCACAATCAGCTGGACCATCCTTGTCGCACCCCCACTTCTGCACGTGGGCTTTGCACCGTCCGACCCGTGTTCGGAGGCGGTTGAGGCAGAGCCAGACTGGCCAAGTCTCATTCGCTCCCGGGTTGGCGCCGAGCTGCGGCAACTGAGGTTGCATTCCTCCTGCTGTCTCTGTTTGTTGTCGTTTGCCTGGCTGAGGTCGGTTGACAGGGCTCACCAGGAGGAGCTCAGCAACATGAGCCCCTTTGATTTGACACATGGAGTATTGTGTACAGTTTTGGCACACCTGGAGTATTGTGTATTGTGAACAGTTTTGAGGAAGGACACTCTTGCTATTGAGGGAGTGCAGCGAAGGTTTACAAGGTTAATTCCCGGGATGGCGGGACTGTCACATGCTGAGAGCATGGAGCAGCTGGGCTCGTACACTCTGGAGTTTAGAAGGATGAGAGGGGATCTCATTGAAACATATGAGATTCTTAAGGGTTTGGACACGCTAGAGGCAGGAAAGATGTTCCCGATGTTGGGGGAGTCCGGAACCAGGGGCCACACACAGTTTAAGAATAAGAAGTAAGCCATTTAGAACGGAGACGAGGAAACACTTTTTCTCACAGAGAGTGGTGAGTCTGTGGAATTCTCTGCCTCAGAGGGCGGAGGAGGCGGGTTCTCCGGATGCTTTCAAGAGAGAGCTAGATAGGGCTCTTAAAAATAGCGGAGTCAGGGGATATGGGGAGAAGGCAGGAACGGGGTACTGATTGGGGATGATCAGCCGTGATCACATTGAATGGTGGTGCTGGCTCGAAGGGCCGAATGGCCTACTCCTGCACCTATTGTCTATTGTCTATTGTCTATTAGCTGAGTAACTCCAGCACTTTGTGTCCTTTTGTGTATTAACCAGTATTAACCTGCTCTGTTTTGCTGAGTGGAGATACTTTCTTTTATTGGTTCAACAACAAATGCTGGCCCAAACACAGATCAAACACTGCATCCTGAAAAAATTCATCCTTGGAAAATAATTCTGCATGCACCAATATCTGTAACCGGACTCTCTCTGTTTCTCTGTTTCCAGTGTAACATCGGAGATATGTGTGCAGTGAGAAAAGGACCCAGGATCTGGAGGACCTGTAACTGCCAGAGTTCGAAATGTAATTACTTTCTGTTTAAATGTGTATAGAGATCGGACAAAATCATTTCTATTTTCGTCGGCTAAATGAAGAAAGTTTAAAGACCTGGTGGATATATTATAAATAAACAAAGAGTTGTCAACAGTCCTACTACATAGAACCATTCCTGTGTAATTTACCCTGTTCTGTATGTATATTCCAGTGTCCCATGGAAAAATTCAACCTATTATTAAATATGCTATCCTATTTCTTCTAAAGCATTCTGTCTGGAGTCTAGATTTCAATGTTTTGGAGCAAAACAAGGCAGTCTTGGTACGATATTACAGGGCGGGGTGATTTCAAAATAAAATTATCTATTGTCCAAGTGTCAGAAATATACAGTGGCTTGCAAAAGTATTCATACCCCTTGAACTTTTCCACATTTTGTCACGTTACAACCACAAACGTAAATGTATTTTATTGGGATTTTATGTGATAGACCATCACAAAGTGGCGCATAATTGTGAAATGGAAGGAAAATGATACATGGTTTTCAAATTTTTTTACAAATAAAAAACTGAAAAGTGTGGCGTGCAAAAGTATTCACCCCCTTTACTCTCATACCCCTAAATAAAATCCAGTGCAACCAATTGCCTTCAGAAGTCACCTAATTAGTAAATAGAGTCCACTTGTGTGTAATCTAATCTCAGTATAAATACAGCTGTGAAGTCTTCAGAGGTTTGTTAGAGAACATTAGTGAACAAGCAGCATCATGAAGCCCAAGGAACACATCAGACAGGTCAGGGATAAAGTTGTGGAGAAGTTTAAAGCAGGGTTAGGTTGTAAAAAAATATCCCAAGCTTTGAACATCTCACGGAGCACAGTTCAATCCATCATCTGAAAATGGAAAGAGTATGGCACAACTGCAAACCTACCAAGACAGGACTGTCCACCTAAACTGACAGGCTGGGCAAGGAGAGCATTGATCAGAGAAGCAGCCAAGAGGCCCATGGTAACTCTGGGGAAGCTGCAGAGATCCACAGCTCAGGTGGGAGAATCTGTCCTCAGGACAACTATTAGTCGTGCACTCCACAAATCGGGCCTTTATGGAAGAGTGGCAAGAAGAAAGCCATTGTTGAAACAAAGCCATAAGAAGTCCCGTTTGCAGTTTGCCACAAGCCATGTGGGGGGGACAGCAAACATGTGGAGGAAGGTGCTCTCTTCTGATGAGACCAAAATTGAAGTTTTTGGCCTAGATGCAAAATGCTATGTGTGGCGGAAAACTAACACTGCACATCACCCTGAACACACCATCCCCACTGTGAAACATGGTGGTGGCAGCATCATGCTGTGGGGATGCTTTTCTTCAGCAGGGACAGGGAAGCTGGTCAGAGTTGATGGGAAGATGGATGGAGCCAAATACAGGGCAATCTTGGAAGAAAAACTGTTGAGTCTGCTAAAGACTTGAGACTGTGGCGGAGGTTCACCCTCCAGCAGGACAACAACCCTAAACATACAGCCAGAGCTACAATGGAATGGTTTAGATCAAAGCATATTAATGTGTTAGAATGGCCCAGTCAAAGTCCAGACCTAAATCAAAGTCCAGACCTAAGACTTGACAATTGCTGTTCACAGACATTCTCCATCCAATCCGACTGAGCTTGAGCTATTTTGCAAAGAAGAATGGGCAAACATTTCAGTCTCTAGATGTGCAAAGCTGGTAGAGACATACCCCAAAAGACTTGCAGTTGTAATTGCAGCGAAAGGTGGTTTTACAAAGTATTGACTCAGGGGGACTGAATACTTTTGCACGCCACACTTTTCAGTTCACATTTGTAAACCGTGTATCATTTTCCTTCCACTTCACAATTATGCGCCACTTTGTGTTGGTCTATCACATAAAATCCCAATAAAATACATTTACGTTTGTGGTTGTAACGTGACAAAATGTGGAAAGGTTCAAGGGGGATGAATACTTTTGCAAGCCACTGTATCTGCCATGCTTTTAGAAACATAGAAACATAGAAAATAGGTGCAGGAGGAGGCCATTCGGCCCTTCGTGCCAGCACCGCCGTTCATTGTGATCATGGCTGATCGCAAACTGTATGCTTCACCACCCATTTGCACAGTGAGGGATTGATTCAAAAATAAAAGATTTGAAAGACATGACCAACACAATGACATAACGTGGTTCAAGAAGGAACTGCAGATGCTGGGAAATCGAAGGTAGACAAAAATGCTGGAGAAACTCAGCGGGTGCAGCAGCATCTATGGAGCGAAGAAAATAGGCAACGTCTTGGGCCAAAACCCTTCTTCAGACCTAACGTGGTGGCCATCCTTAAATCACTTAATGCAACCCTGTGGCCTGTTAATTCGCCTCAGAGTTCAGACAATACACAAACTTTGGTTTGAGTCAGGAGTTATGTTCAGGTCAGCATGATAAGGGGGGCAGCTTTCCTCTGCTATGAGAGGGCTGTTGTCTCACAGTGGCAGCAATCTGGGCTCGATCCTGACTTAGATCCGGTCATGTCTGAGTGGAGTTTGCATGTTCTCCCTGTGACTGCATGGGTTTCTTCCAGATACTCTGGTCACCACCGACAAGATTCGTGGGATGGTAGATTGATTGGACACTGAGTTGAGTAAGGGTGTGGTCAAATATGAGGATAACAATCAAAGTTAGCCTTAATCAAGTTCTCGTAATATCTGCCCCTCAACCAGTGCCTGGGGCAGAACAATAGACAATAGACAATAGGTGCAGGAGTAGGCCATTCGGCCCTTCGAGCCAGCACCGCCATTCAATGTGATCATGGCTGATCATCCACAATCAGTACCCCGTTCCTGCCTTCTCCATATATCCCCTGACCCCGCTATTTTTAAGAGCCCCATCTAGCTCTCTCTTGAAAGCAACCAGAGAACCTGCCTCCACCGCCCTCTGAGGCAGAGAATTCCACAGACTCACCACTCTCTGTGAGAAAAAGTGTTTCCTCGTCTCCGTTCTAAATGGCTTACCCCTTATTTTTAAACTGTGTCCCCTGGTTCTGGTCTCCCCCCAACATCGGGAACATGTTTCCTGCCTCTAGCGTGTCCAAGCCCTTAATCTTATATGTTCCAATGAGATCCCCTCTCATCCTAAACTCCAGAGTGTACAAGCTCAGCCGCTCCATTCTCTCAGCAAATGACAGTCCCGGGAACATGTGGCCATTTTGTTATTTGGTGGGAGCTTGCTACACTTAAACTGGTGGCTGTGTATCTTAGATTACAACATGGTCAGGAATTTCCTATTTTAGCTCTGGACTCCAAATGTGATTGAAAGATGTGGTGGAATGTAGCAAAAGGTGTGGATCTTTATAATACTTCCCACCATTCCACGAGTCCCCAACACTGCTGAGAACCTGTTGAACAATCAATGTTGACCCTGGTGAAATAGGTCAGTTGATGGCTCAAAGACCATTCCTACCCTCCAAGGAACACACAGTATGGATCAGGCAATCCAGCCTCTTGTTGAATACATTTATTTTAGAGATACAACATGGAAACAGACCCTGTAATGTTCTCTGTAAGGCCCGGATGTGACTAGCACAATGAATACACGTCCGCCGTCTTGTAAGTAAGATTTAATCTGAACAACCAACGGAAACTTCTAGAAGGTCACCTGACCTCATTCACGAGGTACAGGCACATTTGCATATACATCACATCTCCCCCTTCATTTTAATTACATCACATCTCCCCCTCCACCACTGGGTTCAAAATAATAACTGGAACCTTTACTCAATTTACTGTGGATTAATTACCACAAATAACACAGTGCTCTTCATATTACAGAACTAGACCCGTTCACGCGCGTTCTATGTTATTACATTGTCGCATCCACTCCTTACACATTAGGGGCAATCTGCAGAGGCAATTAACCCACAACCCCGCCCACGTCTTTGGGATGTGCAAAAAAATGCAGCACCCGGAGGAAACCCATGCGGTCGTAGGGAGAACGTGCAAACTCCACACAGACAGCACCCGCGACCAGGGTGGATCCCGGGTCTCTGGCGCGGAGGCAGGGGCTCTACCCGCTGCTCCAGTGTGTGCCGCCAAACTTGCCTGAAGAATTATCACAAAGATTCTACTGATGGATTATAAGTATTGTGAGATCAAGCCCTTCCTTATTGAGTCACTTCCTGGTTACAAGAGATTCTTTTCTTAAGAGGCTCTGCGGCGTAGCCTCAGAACCACCTTGCCTATTGGAGGATGAAGCTGGAATTTGATGATCACAAGCACAGCGCCTTCATTTTGCAAGCTCTCAATGCCCAAAGGCAGAAGAAAGAGTGTTGTGATGTTGTCATCAACGTGGGTTCCCATTCATTTTCGGCCCACCAGAACATTCTCACTGCCGTCAGTCCCTACGTCAAGGACTTAATCCACAGTTGCAATATCCAGCCATCAGACGAGTTGTCCGTCACCATTGACATTGACTACATGAGCCCGGTTTCGGTAGAACAGCTGTTGGAATACTTCTACACGGGTAAGATCATCATAGCGGACAAGAACGTGGAGGATCTGCTCAAGGGCGCCAAGTACTTCATGATAAAACGCCTCAAATCCCATTGTGTGGAGTATTTAGAGGTTGTACTCGACAAACAAAACTACATGTACACTCTCATGTTGGCCGAGACCTACGACTTGCCTGATCTGGCGGCCACCGTGTACAGCTATCTGAAGGAGCAATTCTTCCATTTGAGTGAGACGAAGGAGTTTGTGGAGTGCCCCTACCACATCTTGCTCAGGCTGGTCAAGGATGAGGACCTCCACGCTGCCAACGAGGACCAGGTGCTGCTGACCATAGTAAGGTGGACGAACCACGACTTAGAGCGCAGGAGAAGCAATTTTCAGAAGCTGTTCACCAACATTTACCTGAATGGCGTCACGGACGAGCTGCTCTCCGAGGTCAGCAGCGAAGAGCTGTTGGTCAAGAACAACACGACCTGCATGTTGGCCATAGTGGACGTGCTCAGCCACCGCAAACAGGAGCACGTCAACAGCCTCTTGCAGTACCAGAGGAAAGGCGCCCTGATGGATGTCGTGCTAGTCGTGGGCGGCCAAAGCAGCGACGGCGGTTTTCGCAACGCGGTCTACGCCTACGTCATTGATGAGAACAAGTGGCTCAAGGTTACCCCCATGCCTTATCGAGCCGCTGCCCTGGGGGCAGTCTGCAACAGGAAGTACCTGTACGTGACGGGAGGCACCAACGAGCAAAACGCCAGTCTGAAGTCGGCGTGGAGATATGACCTGGACAAAAGCGCTTGGTGCAAGCTGCCGGACCTTCCACTCGGGCTGGTCTTCCATTCCATGATATCGTGCAACGGGATAGTGTACACGGTCGGGGGCAGCGTGGCACCCAGGAAGTACATCTCCACCATCTATCGCTATGATGAGAAGAAGGAGAAGTGGACCACTGTTGGAAGGATGAGTGTCCCCATGGACTGTGCTGAGGTTGTGACTAAAGGGGATCGCTACATCTACATCGCAACGGGCAGGTGCATGATCAACGACAGGATCACCAGGGTTGGGATTGTGGACTGTTTCGACACTATAACGGGCGAGGTGAAGCAGAGCTTGACTTTCCCCATCGAGTTCAAACACAGGCCCGTGGTCTCCTTCCAAGGGGACTCCACGCTCTACGTGCAGAGCCACAAGCACACCATCGAGGTGAACTTGCAGAATTTCAAGGCCACCAAGCTGGCCAAGCGCATCCCCTTGCTCCCGAACGCCACCAAGCTGGAGGTGTGCAACGCCATGACCATGATCCGCAACGTAGTCTTCGTCTGCGGCGGGACCTCTGCCGCCGAAGATGGCAACGTGAAGGAGTACGCCGTGAACAAAAACGCTTTCCTGCTGGACACCAAACTGGGAGTGTGGGACGAGGTGGCAAAGCCTTCGGAAGCGTTGGAAAGCTCCGCCTGTTGCAAGGCCAAACTGCAATGCAAGTTTATCCAAAAGCCGGAAAAAATCCTCTTCAAAACAAACTAGGACAGTAAAAAATAAATAAATAAATAAATATAATATTTAAATTTAATATTTTCTCGCCTATCATAAAAATAAAAGTTTCTAAATCAAGCCAGTGGTTGGACAATCAATTATATATAAGAGCGCATGGTATGAAGCAGTGGTAGGCCTCAAGCCTATTCTGCTATCAAGATCATGGCTAATATTCTACCTCGGTCAAACTGGAGGTGGGTATTAGCAATATTCTATATTATTGGGTAGCAGGGTGGTTTAGCAGTAGAGTTGCTGCCTTCCAGTGCTTGCAGTGCTAGAGACCCAGGTGAAACACATTCATGAGGCCCGGGGGACCACATTTTTTGCAATCAATCAGGATCTATAGTGATATAGGGCACACAAAATGCTGGAGAAACTCAGCGGGTGCATCAGCATAAAGATCCCTCGATTTTCCAGCATCTGCAGTTCCTTCTTTAACTCTATGATGATAGATTTGTTTTGATATGAAGAAAATCAAGAGATGTGGTTAGGGCAGCAAGATTGAAGATTGGCACGGCGGAAGAGTCGCTGCCTTACACCGCTTGCAGCACCAGAGACCCGGGTTCGATTCCGACTACGGGTGCTGTCTGTACGGAGTTTGTACGTTCTCCCCGTGACCTGCGTGGGTTTTCTCCCACACTCTAAAGACATACAGGTTTGTTGGTTAATTGGCTTGGTATGTAGTCATTACAGCATGGAAACAGGCCTTTTGGCCCACACCTTGCCCACACCGGCCAGCATGTCCCATCTACACTAGTCTCACCTGCCTACATTTGGCCCATGTCCCTCTAAACCTGTCCTATCAATGTACCTGTCTGAATGTTAAACGTTGCGATATTGGAAAATGTTTTTCTTCATTTAGACGACATCTAAATGATGGCTAGCTAATATCTAGATGCAGCAAGCCATTAGCAGGGAAAATGACATGCTGGCCTTCATTGTTAAGAGGGTTTTTGTACAGGAATAAAGATGTATTGCAGCAGCTTAGTTTAGTTTAGAGATACAGCAAGTAAACCGGCCCTTCAGCCCACCGAGCTCAGCGATCCCTGCACATTAACACTAACCTAACCACACCAGGGACAATTTACACTTAGAAGTTTTTTCCCTGCTAATGGCTTGCTGCATCTAGATGTTAGCTTTGCACGGACACTCACATCCCTGAATATTTACATTTACCAAGCCAATTAACCTACAAACCTGCACGTCTTTGGTGTGTGGGAGGAAACCGGAGATCTTGGAGAACACCCACGCAGGTCACGGGGGGAACGTACAAACTCCGTACAGACAGCACCCGTAGTCGGGATCGAACCAGGTCTCCAGCGCTGCCTTCGCTGTAAGGCAGCAACTCTACCACTGCGCCACTGTGCCACCCCTACAGTTAGAGTTACAGAGAAAGAGAGCAAGGTTTGCAATGAGGTAGGTTGGAAGATCTGTACTACACTCTAGTTTACAATTTAGGTTGATTATTGTCACATGGTACAGCAACGAGCTTTGTTTTGCATGCTATCCAAACAGATCACATATACCGTATAATAGACAATAGACAATAGGTGCAGGTGCAGGCTACTCGGCCTTTGAGCCAGCACCGCCATTTAATTTGATCATGGCTGATAATCCACAATCAGTACCCCGTTCCTGCCTTCTACCGATATCCCCTGACTCCGCCATCTTTAAGAGCCCTATCTAGCTCTCTCTTGAAAGTATCCAGAGAACCGGCCTCCACCGCCCTCTGAGGCAGAGAATTCCACAGACTCACAACTCTCTGCATGAAAGTGTTTCCTCATCTCCGTACTAAATGGCCTACCCCTTATTCTTAAACTGTGGCCCCTAGTTCTGGACTCCCCCAACATCGGGACATAGATACAATCAGTTCTAACGTCCATACAATAGAGGAAAGGGATGGGTGACGTTTTGGGTCGAGACCCTTCTTCAGACTGTCTGACGAAGTGAGGAATATAGTTCCCAGCACATCAGTTTCAGAGGCAATGCACAATGTTGTGAATGGGTTAGAGGTGAACGGAACAGTTTGATAACAGCGGGGGAGGAAAGCTGTTCCTTAATCTGGTAATATGTGTTTATAACCTTTTTATATCTTCTGCCCAAAGGGAGAGCAAGGATGGAATGATTGAGGAGAAAAATGTTATGTGGGGAAGAAGGTGTTGATTATGTTGGCTGTTTCCCAAGGAACATGTCAAATTGGCACTGAATTCCTGAGAATCTTCGCACCATGGCCACTCGCATTGAGAAGGTGCTTTCAGGATGGTACCTTCAAGTCTAGGCATAAGGTGCGCACAGGTACCCAAAGTTACTATGGGTAGTATGGAACTGCAGATGCTGGTTAAAACCGAAGATAGACAGAAAACACTGGAGTAAATCAGCCGGACAGGCAGCATCTTGGAAGAAAAGGAATGGGTGACGTTTTGGGTCGAGACCCTTCTTCAGACTGTCCGAAGAAGAGTCTCGACCCAAAATGTCACCCATTCCTTCTTTCCAGAGATGCTGCCTGTCCGGCTGAGTTACTCCAGCTTTTTGTGTCAACCCAAAGTTACTGGCAGGAAGGAATATGGGGTGGCATCTCACAAAACTACCCACTCAGCCGCTCTGGAGGTCACAGCCTGTGTCTGCAGATCCCACATTGGTCTACTTCTCCATCTCAGAACCATATCTTTCATTCATTTGTACTATATCTCTCTATATCAACCATCTACATCTATTGTGTTTAAGAAGGAACTGCAGATGCTGGAAAATCAAAGGTAGACAAAGGTGCTGGAGAAACTCAGCGGGTGCAGCAGCATCTATGGAGTGAAGGAAATAGGTAACCCAAGGATTTTGGCCCGAAACGTTGCCTATTTCCTTCGCTCCATAGATGCCGTTCCACCCGCTGAATATCTCCAGCACTTTTTGTCTACCATCTATATCTCTTGTTTCCCTTTCTTGGTTCTTGGTTACTTGGTCCTCCAAAATATTCCAACTGGAATTTAAACTGGAATGTGAAGTGGTGAAGGGAGGGGTTTAGCCAGAGAGGGTTATTGGGAAGAAAGTGCTACTTTAAATTTAGTTGCATCTGGCTGGGCAACCGTGGTTTGGTGGAGATTATTCCATGCTTTCATAGTGTGTGGGAAGAACGAATTGCTGTACACATCTGTCTTTGTGGCTGGATTGAATGCCCTCGTCTGCTACTAATCGGTTTGGGGTTGGTGTAGGTCTTGTGCTCTATGTCTAGTTGACCATTTAACATTTTGTCAAAACAGGTCAAACGGTGAGTTTCCCCTGACTCTCAGTCTGAAGAAGGGGCTCGACCCAAAACGTCACCTATTCCTTTTCTCCAAGGATGCTGCCTGACCTGCTGAGTTACTCCAGCATTTTGTGTTCATCAGAATCCATTGAGGTCCAAACCATCCTTTATGTCCTGGGCCTCCTCCACGGCCAGAGTGAGCAACACCGCAAGTTGGAGGAACAGCACCTCATATTCCGCTTAAGCATCCTCTGGGCTTGAACATTGAATTTTCTCAATTCTGTTAACCCTTGCTGTCTCCCCCCCTTCCCACCTCTCCCTCAGCCCTCGGGCCCCGGCATTCCCTCTATCTCTATCTCTCTCCCCCACCCTAGTCGCACTAGCTTCCCATTTTCAAACAGCTTACAATGGCTTGTTCCCTTTATCATTGATCCTTTTTTGCATATCTTTCATTCATTGTTCTTTATCTCTCCACATCACCGTCTATATCTCTCGTTTCCCTGATCCCTGACCAGTCTGAAGAAGGGTCTCGACCCGAAACGTCGCCTATCTCCTTCGCTCCTTAGATGCTGCTGCACCCGCTGAGTTTCTCCAGCCTTTTGTGCACCTGCTGAGTTTCTCCAGCCTTTTGTCCATCAGAACCCATTGAGGTCCAAACCATCCTTTATGCCAAGTGGCCCCTGCCAATATAAAAGATGGCCGCGCCCTGGAGCAGTGGGTGGGAAGCTGCCAAGAACAAAGATGGCGCCGGGCTCAGTAGGCCGCCATGTTAGATAATTCGGCGCCAGTCACAAAGATGGCGGCCGGCGGGGCGGCTGGCGGCTGTCGGCGGCGTTAAAACCATTATCTTCGGTTCAAACCCCCGCCCCCGGGCCGGTGTGTGGCGGCAGGCTGCGGGGCGCCATGATCCACGAGCTGCTGCTGGCTCTCAGCGGCTACCCGGGCAGCATCTTCAGCTGGAGCAAGCGCGGCGGCCTGCAGGTCTGGCCGGGTCTGCCGGCGCCATGGCAACCGCGGGGGGGTGGAGGGGGAAGGGGGCAAGGGGTCAAGGGAGAGGAAAGGGGGAAGGGGGTAAAATAGGGGCAAGGGAAGGGGCAAGGGAGGGGGAAGGGGGGGAGGGGGCGAGGGAAGGGAGGGGAAAGGGGCAAGGGAAGAGGCAAGGGGGGAAGGGGACGAGGTGGGGGGGAAGGGGCAAGGGAGGGGGAAGGGCAAGGGAGGGGGAAGGGGGCAAGGGAGGGGGAAGGGGCAAGGGAGGGGGAAGGGGGCAAGGGAGGGGGAAGGGGGCAAGGGAGGGGGAAGGGGCAAGGGAGTGGGAATGGGGGCAAGGGAGGGGGAGGGGGCAAGGGAGGGTAAGGGGGCAAGGGAGGGGAAGGAGCAAGGGAGGGGGAAGGGGGGGGAAGGGGCAGGGAGGGGGAGGGGGCAAAGAGGGGGGGGGAAGGGGGCAAGGGAGGGGGAAGGGGGCAAGGGAAGGGGGCAAGGGAGGGGGGGGAGGAAGGGGGCAAGGGAGGGGGAAGGGGGCAAGGGAGGGGGCAAGGAAGGGGGAAGGGGGGCAAGGGAGGGGGAAGGGGGCAAGGGGAGGGGGAAGGGGGCAAGGGAAGGGGCAAGGGAGAGGCAAGGGAGGGGGGAGGAAGGGGCAAGGGAGGGGGAAGGGGGGCAAGGGAAGGGGCAAGGGAGGGGGAGGAAGGGGCAAGGGAGGGGGAAGGGGGCAAGGGGAGGGGGCAAGGAAGGGGGCAAGGGAGGAGGGGGGCAAGGGCAGGGGCAAGGGAGGGGTGGGGGGGAAGGGGCAAGGGAGGGGGGGAAGGGGCAAGGGGAGGGGAAAGGGGTAAGAGGGGCAGGGGCAAGGGAGGGGGAATGGGGCAAGAGGGGAGGGGGCAGGAGGGAGGGGGAGGGGGAAGGGGGCAAGTGAGGGGGGGTGGGGGGCAAGGGAGAGAAAAGGGGCAGGGGAGAGGGAAGGGGGGGTGAGAAAGAGGGATAAAAGGAGGGACTAAATTCTGATGAGGAAAAAAATATATCCAACGAACTAGTATAGTTATAAAAAGTCTCTTGTATTGATAACTAATCAAAGATCACACCCAGAGTTCCATAGAACCAAACAACTATCACAATTTAACATACAGAAGGAAACTAGATCTTATTATTTTTATCAGCTTCAGCACATAAAAAGATCACATATGTGATCTAGACTGACATGTAAGAACTTTAACCATAGAGTCATAGATATACAGTGTGGAAACAGGCCCTTTGGCTCAACTTGCTGCCCACACCGGCCAACATGTCCCATCTATACTAGTCCCACCTGCCTGTCCATATTTTGTCCATATACCTCCAAACCTGTCCAATCCATGCACCTGTCTAACTATTTCTTAAATGTTGGGCTAGCCTAAGCCTCAACTACCTCCTCTGGCAGCTTGTTCCATACACCCACTACCCTTTGTGTGAAAAAGCCACCCCTCAGATTCCTATTCCATTTTTTTCCCGTCCACCTTAAATCTATGTTCCCTGGTCCTCGATTCACCTAGTCTCGGCAAGAGACTCTGTGCATCTACTCGATCTATTCCTCTCATGATTTTTATACACCACTATAAGATCACCCCTCCGCCAGAAAATGGAACTGAAGAACGTTGACATTAGATAATTACAACACAAATAATACAAATGTGCCCAAAGATTAGGGCCCCTCCACGGTAACTAAACATATCCGAATGATCCAATGGCCAAGTATCAGCCTTGTTTCTCATTTCTGAATTGTTCTCAGTATTTTGATATCACCTTCTGTCTTGGCAACCAGTATTGGACAGGGCTCTCAACATGTGGCTTGATCATGTGGACATGTTCATAATCCAGAGCATCTTACATCAATGTGCATGATGACAGACCATACATCTACATAAAGAAAGAAAACAATAATTAATAGAGTTGCTATTATGTACCTTTAATCATAGAAAATAGGTTCAGGAGTAGGCCATTCGGCCCTTCGAGCCAGCATCGCCATTCAATATGATCAATGCTGATCATCCAAAATCTGTACCCCGTTCCGGCTATTTCCCCATATCCCTTGATTCCGTTAGCCCTAAGAGCTAAATGTAACTCTCTTGAAATCATTGTCGTCTTGTGTTCATCAAGTCAGTTCTTCCTTTTGATGGGACCATCAAAGCTTGTGAGCTGATCTTGACAAATTTCCAGCCTGTGCATGTGCCACCCTTGTGCAGTTGTCAGACCAAAAGATGTTGCATGGTCTACCCTCTCCATAATCGCAGCTCTTGGGTAGAATACCATTTTGGCTTAATACTTAATTTGACTTGACTTTAAACATGTTTAAATTCTACCTTAGACTGGACACACAAAGAGAGACCCAAGTACTGCCTGGGAAAGTTAAGTGCAGGACTAATTTGTAACTAACTATAACCCATCCCTAGAATGGTCTGCCAGTTCCTGCCCCCATTTCTTTTCCAGCTTTCTATCCCCTACTGCAATCAGTGTGAAGAAGGGTCCTGACCCAAAATGTCATCTGTCAATCCCTCCAATGATGCTGCCTGTTGAGTTACTCCAGCACTTTGTGTTTTGCTCAAGATTCATGCCGGGTATCTACAGTTCCTAGTGATCATCTAGTACATTTGGAATTACGGGAATCAAATGATATGGCGTACTGGGCATAAAGTGGTGAAGTGAAAGGCACGCCACAACCTCACTGACTGGATTGTGCGCTCTGTTCCTATTTCTACGTGGACTAATCCAGACAAAACTCCAGAATCATTCAGTCAGCAATTGATATGCTGGACTTGTTGGTTTGGATGGATACTTATTAGCTCAAAATAGGTAATTTCTTGACGATCCAAAGCTGTTGGAGCTGAACAACCAAATAACGTATATTATTGTCTTGAGCAAGTCAATAAATTCAGTAGTCTCTCAAAATAAAGCTGCTTGAAATGTTTGTTACTGGAGCCACCAAGCCAATGCAAAGGTCAAAAAACAAACTGGAGGAACTCAACAGGTTTGGCAGCGCTTGTGGAGAGAAGTGGGCAGATAGACGATGTTTCTGGTGGGGACCCTTCTTCAGACAAATAGGAAGTGCTGTATCAGATATGTACTATGTCCCAAATTAACAGGTCTCTGTTTGTATCTAGGTATCTCAGGATCTGCCTTTCCTTCATCCAAGTGAGAGCAGTGTCTTAAATCGATTGTGCAAGTTGGGTACCGACTACATCCGATTTACAGAGTTTGTTGAGCAGTATACCGGCCATGTTCAGCAGGTGGGTTCTATGGCTACTGATCAATGGTGAAGTGTTCCATACAAATCTTTCTCTGATAATTTATTTGTAAATATTCCCGCTAACTAATAGACTTATACAAGTGCATGGAATCTTCAGCTAGGAAAAGGACCATTTGGCCCAAACAGTTTATGTTCTTCAAGTTCAAGTGATCAAGTGAGTTTATTGTCGTGTGTCCCCTGATAGGACAATGAAATTCTTGCTTTGCTACGGCACACAGAACATAGTAGGCATTGACTGCAAAACAGATCAGTGTGTCCATATACCATTATATAAATATATACACACATGAAGAAATAAACTGATGAAGTGCAAATAACAGATAATGGTTATTAATGATCAGAATTTTGTCCGAGCCAGGTTTAATAGCCTGATGGCTGTGGGGAAGTAGCTATTCCTGAACCTGGACGTTGCAGTCTTCAGGCTCCTGTACCTTCTACCTGAAGGTAGCGGGGAGATGAGTGTGTGGCCAGGATGGTGTGGGTCCTTGATGATGCTGCCAGCCTTTTTGAGGCAGCGACTGTGTTTCTTCTTTTTGTGTATGCCATACACAGCCTAAAGTTGTAGGATAACTTGTTCTATTTGATCTTATTTGATTGTGCACGCCAGGTTGACTGCATTCGTCGAAACAGGGCGGACCATGTGAAGGTTGCAATCTCCCACCCCACAGTTTATGTGGTCAATGCTGCAATTGAGTTTCTCATACCCATGTTATCCTTCGTGGTGGACTGTGTAATAATGTCTTTCCCTGAAGGCAAGAACTGCACAATCCTCATTAAATTTCTGCCATGCCTAGTTTTGGTGCAATCTCAATATAATTTCCTGACTTGTGCGTTCAGGACCCAAATGCAATTCTGGCAGCCCATTTGCCTGTTTAACAATGTTCCTATTTTTTGTGGCTCTCCCTCTCCTTTGATTCTCCTGTTAGAATGCTGTACAGCTGAACGTTACAACAGTGGCGCCAGCTGGAGGTTAGGCCACTTACTGGGCGCACCCTCGGCCCTAGAACTGGCAGGGTCACGTGACTGTTGTTTAGCGGGAATAAGAGTTCCAGAGACTCACCACTGGCTTGTGTGAATATATATTATATATATATATATATATATCTATATATATATCACACACACACACACACACACACACACACACACACACACACACATATATAATAAACATCTGGCACACCATGTGCCTGTATGTATATAATATATATTATATATGTGTGTGTAGATATATATATATATATATATATATATATATATATATATATGAACGTTATATATAGTGGCGCAGCTGGATTATATATATATATAGTATAGCCATCTATATAGATAGAGAACAGTGGGAGAACAATCCCCAGTCATGTGTGAGCTGTTCTGTTTAACACAATAAAGAGAGAGCTAGAGAGGCAGTAGAGGACAGTTCTCTGGATACTTTCAAGAGAGAGCTAGATAGGGCTCTTAAAGATAGCGGAGTCAGGGGATATGGGGAGAAGGCAGGAACGGGGTACTGATTGGGGACGATCAGCCATGATCACATTGAATGGCGGTGCTGGCTCGAAGGGCCGAATGGCCTCCTCCTGCACCTATTGTCTATAAAGATCACTTTGTTTCACAACACGTGTCTCACAGTTCTAATGTTCTTTACGTGACAGGAACATTTTTGTTTTATAATCCTGAGTAGAGTTGAACAAGACGGTCACCTTTTCAAAATACAAGGAAGTTCCAGTGTACAATTAGGCAATTTGCACAGCCAGCCCACAATGCCCGCCAGAGCAGCAATAATTCTATTCGTAGCCATCGTCCAGAATTGCTTTTATCTTTTATCATTCATCCAACCTTTCTTGCGTTAGCTTGTCATGGTGAGTCTTGTGTTGCAGGAGTACAACCCTTCCCCGCAGGGCCAGACTGGGCTGCACGGAATCTACCTTCGTGCCTTTTGTACCGGACTAGACTCGTTGCTGCAGCCCTACAGGCAGGCGCTGCTTGACTTGGAGCAGGAGGTAATTGTCTTCACCTTTACCGTAACGTTGCAGATAAAATTGAACCAAAAGCAGAATGAACACAAAGTTGGATATCCTGTAATACAGCTCAAAAAAAGGAGGGGGGGGCTGGTCTTCTGGTAACTTGGCGTCCATCTACATAATTACACTCCTCATGCATGACGTTACATGAAATACTTTTAGATGTAGAAATAAGTGAGGAAGATAGAGAAAGACCAGCCAGTTTATTTGGAAGATAGCCACAAAATGCTGGAGTAACTCAGCGGGACGGCGGCATCTCTGGAGAGAAGGAACGGGTGACGTTTTGGGTTGGCCAGTTTTTTATACCAGTGTAGCTTATAGCCAGTTAATTGCTTTTTGCATTCAGCTTATTCTGCAGAAAGACAGTGAGACAAATGACCAGATTTTCTGTCACAGTGATATAGGTTGAGGGGTAATATTATTCAAATGCCTGTATTTTTCTAACGAAGCAATGTACTTTTCTGGCATCATCAAGATAATGTATTATCTCTATTTTTACTTCCAGTTCTTGGCAGACCCACACCTCTCCGTCTCTCATGTCAACTACTCCTTGGATCAAGTAAGCACATGTTACAATGCATAGAAGCTGTTCCAGATTCATTAGATGATAGGATGAAGGCCCATCTGGGAAGAGTGGCCTTTGTTTTTGCTGAATCATTTCTGGAGTTCAGTGTGGAAAGTATATAGTCAATAAAGCATGTAGTCAGAAGAGATCCAGGTACAGCATCCACGGGTAGGACTTGGAGTATTGTGTGCAGTTTGGTCCCCTAATTTGAGGAAGGACATTCTTGCTATTGAGGGAGTGCTGCGTAGGTTCACCAGGTTAATTCCCGGGATGGCGGGACTGTCATATGCTGAGAGAATGGAGCGGCTGGGCTTGTACACTCTGGAGTTTAGCAGGATGAGAGGGTATCTTATTGAAACATATAAGATTGTTAAGGTCTGGACACGCTAGAGGCAGGAAACGTGTTCCCGATGTTGGGGGAGTCCAGAACCAGGGGCCACAGTTTAAGAATAAGGAGTAAGCCATTTGGAACGGAGACGAGGAAACACTTTTTCTCACAGAGAGTTGTGAGTGTGGAATTCTCTGCCTCAGAGGGCAATGGAGGCCGGTTCTCTGGATACTCCCAAGAGAGAGCTAGATGGGGCTTAAAGATGGCGGAGTCAGGGGATATGGGGAGAAGGCAGGAACGGGGTACTGATTGGGGATGGTCAGCCATGATCACATTGAATGGCTGTGCTGGCTCGTAGGGCCGAATGGCCTACTCCTGCACCTATTGTCTATTGGAGCAGGAGTGTGCGTTTGAGCCCCTTGAATCTGTGCAAGGATCAACACAATTATATTAAAAGACTATTGGAAAAGCATGCATTCGTTGTAATTTTCATCACAGACAGAATCATTTATCACATTTCCTTCATTTTTGTTATTCCTATTCCTATTTCTTATAACACTGTACATGTGTAGATTATTTTACAGTTTAGAGATACAGTGCGAAAACAGGCCCTTCGGCCCATCAAGTCCTCACCGACCAGTGATAGACAATAGACAATAGGTGCAGGAGTAGGCCATTCGGCCTTTTGAGCCAGCATTGCCATTCAATGTGATCATGGCTGATCATCCCCAATCAGTACCCCGTTCCTGCCTTCTCCCCATATCTCCTGACTCCGCTGTTTTTAAGAGCCCTATCTAGCTCTCTTGCACATCGGCAGCACATTAGCACTATCCTACACCCGCTAAGGCCAATTTACATTTATACCAAAGCCAATTAATCTACAAATCTGTACGTCTTTGGAGTGTGGGAGCAAACCGAACATCTCTGGAAAAAACCCACCCAGGTCATGGGGAGAACGTATAAAACCCCATACTGACAGCACCCGTAGTTGGGATCGAACCGGGATCTCTGGCACTGTAAGCGCTGTAAGGCAGCAACTCTACCACAGTGCCACCATTTCATGGGCAATTTTGAATTGTAAGCATATTACAAGAGAGACTGAGTTGAGACTATCTGCCCCATTGCTGCTATGCCACTTGCACACGATGGAGGTGTTCTTAGCCCCACTGTTCTGAGTTGACCTGCCTCTGAGCCAAGATGTTTTGATATAAGGCATTTAAATCAAAGGTAGACACAAAATGCTGGAGTAACTCAGCGTGACAGGTAGCATCTCTGGAGAGAAGGAATGGGTGACGTTTCGGGTCAAGACCCTTCTTCAGATATAATACTGGCTGGTGGCCAGCTTGGGTATAATATTAACCTAAGCTGACCCAAATATGACCAGTCACAGCCCAAAGACGTTTTTTGCCCTCAGAATTACTGCAAGCATCACTTTCCTCTAGTGGGGTAATTCTAATGAATTTGGAAGCAGTTTTGAGATGCATTGGCAAAAAAAGACTTGCTAAGTTGAATTAACAATGTCTTTATTTTTTAAACTATTGATCTGGCTTGGCCCAACCAAAACCTAAATATATAACACATAATATAAACCTGACCCAACCTGAACTCAATGGTTGCCAAATTATGGGAAAGATGTCAACAAAATAGAGAGAGTACAGAGGAGGTTTACTAGAATGTTACCTGGGTTTCAGCACCTAAGTTACAGAGAAAGGTTGAACAAGATAGGTCTTTATTCTTTGGAGCGCAGAAGGTTAAGTGGGGACTTGAAAGAGGTCTTTAAAATGATGAGAGGGATATTCAGAGTTGACGTGGATAAGCTTTTTCCATTGAGAGTAGGGAACATTCAAACAAGAGGACATGATTTGAGAATTAAGGGACAGAAGTTTAGGGGGAACTTCTTTACTCAGAGAGTGGTAGCTGTGTGGAATGAGCTTCCAGTGGAAGTGGTGGAGGCAGGTTCGATTTTATCATCTAAAAATAAATTGGATAGGTATATAGACGGGAAGGGAATGGAGGGTTATGGTCTGAGTGCAGGTAGATGGGACTAGGTGAGAGTAAGTGTTCGGCATGGACTAGAAGGGCCGAGATGGCCTGTTTCCGTGCTGTAATTGTTATATGGTTATATGGTCCCTTTGGGCTCAGGCCAAGTAACTAGCCTCTGGTGCATGAAGGTCTTCCCTTCATGTTTACTCTATAGTTGACTACTTTTTGTTTCTCTCAGTTCCAGCTGCTGTTCCCATCTGTTATGGTGGTCGTTGAACAGATCAAGTCCCAAAAGGTAGGTTTTGGCTCACTAATGTTGCTGACTGCCATTCTTTATATTGTGGTATTTGTTACCTGGGATCCAAGCACCTTTTCAACTTGTTCGCATAGGATTTATTGGAGACTGCATTGCGTTAATGTTTGAAAGCACAATCTCTGAGGCTAGCCTGTCAAATCCTATTACGATCTAAAGGATTTCTTAAAGGTAAACCCGTAGCACACACTTGCCCAAAAATAAATAATTTTCATTTATTTTCCCCCTTTACTATCCACCTTCAGGATATTTCAAAATGCATTACTGCCAATTAAATACCTTTTGAAGTATGGTCACTGTACAATAAAGGAAGTGGGCCACAAAGTAAGATGTTTGGTCGAGTATTCTGAAATTTAGTTTAAATCCCACAAAAAGGCGTCAGGTGAATTTAAATTCAAGCAGTTAAAAAGTAATTCAAAAATGTAATCCTTGTAATGATAATCTGTTGTTGCGAAATCCCAACTCATCCCCTTTAGAGAAGGAACAAAGCCAAGGAAATGATTTAACGCAACTCTCAGTTCAATGGCAATTAGGAATGGACATTGCCAAAGTCAATTTTATTCGTCACATACACCCGCAGGTGCAGTGAAATGAATTTGCCAGCAGCGATGCACTTAAAAAGAACACACAATACGCAATAAGATTTAACACAAACATCCACCACAGCATTCTTCACTGTGGTGGAAGGCAACAAAGTTCAGCTCCTTTGTTCACCCGTGGTCGGGGCCATAAACCCTCCGTAGTCGCCATAACGAACAAGCTGCCGGCAGGGCAGCCGACTCTCAGCGCCCCCACCGACTGATGGCGGGTTGGGGCAGCCAGACCAATGTCATGCGAAGGAATATATACAATATTTTGTGCGCACCAACTGTCACAAACAAGAGCATGTTAGAGGCCAACAAATCTATTTTAGGGATCAATCTAAAGAAGGATCCTGACTGGACATATTGTCTGCCCCTTTCCTCCACAGAAGCTGCCTGACCTGCTGAGTTCACCCAGCACTTTGTATTTTGCTCAAGATTCCAGCATCTGCAGTGCCCCGTGTCTCCACTTTGTTGAGGTTGGTTGGAGGATAGATATTGATCAGGACACCAAAGGAGAGTCCACTCCACTCTTCAAAATAGTACCATGAGATCCTTTACACCAGAGAATGGTTGGGATTTTGTGTGGGAATTGAACTGCAAATGGACACAAACTGCTGGAGTAACTCAGCAGGTCAGGCAGCATCTCTGGAGAAAAGGTATAGGTGACGTTTTGGCTTGAGAACCTTCATCAGACAGAGTCGGGAGAGGGAACCGAGAGATATGAAAAAGGTACATAGAGCAATTAATGCTAAAAGGATTTTGTGTTTTGTTTCATCCAAAATACCCTCACTTTTGCACTACAGTATCAGGATAAATGTACCTGGTTGTCTGGACACCCCGAGGAAGGAGCTTCAGCCATGTCTGGTGGTAGCAGTAATGTGGCAGTTCTGGTTTTATCTCCATTCAGTCATTCAAACGAAGCATTAAAAAAAATGTCATAAGATCATAAGTGTTAGGAGTAGAATTAGGCCATTCGGCCCATCAAGTCTACTCCACCATTCAATAATGGCTTATCTATCTCTCCCTCCTAACCCCATTCTCCCACCTCCCCATAACCTCGGACACCTGTACTAATCAAGAATCTATCTATCTATCTCTGCCTTAAATATATCCACTGACTTTGCCTCCGCAGCCTTCTGTGGCAAAGAATTCCACAGATTCACCACCCTCTGACTAAAGAAATTCCTTCCTAAAAGAACGTCCTCTGACCTCTGGTCCTAGCCTCCCCCACTAGTGGAAACATCCTCTCCACGGCCACTTAATCCACGCCACCTAATCCTCCCTATGCCAATGCTTCGCTTGGCCTTGCATAGGTGTGGATGTGGAATGGCAACCTAGATAGCTCTATGTGTAATGCATTCAATATCATGCTGTTACTCGGCATCCATGCCTTTGCAAAATAGAAAGAGATAAAATGGCTAGAACCATACAGCAGCAAGAAGGGGATTGAAATGAAGCCTCTTAAAATGACAAAGAATAGTTTGATTGTAGCATTGAATGTTCAGCAACAACGTGTCAGTGTAATTGGGTCTCACTTTGATTTTTTATTGTTACCCCATTAGATTCATGGTTGCCAACTCCTGGAGACTGTTCACAAACACAGCTGTGGAGGACTTCCGCCAGTCCGCAGTGCATTGGAGAAGTAAGGGAGCGGGCGATTTATATAACCACAGTTTTCCTGTCATTGTCTGCAATTGTTGGATCTAAGTGAGACGTGTTAATATTGAGAAAGCAGTACAGGTGAACCCCATGTTTGGGTTTTGTTAATTTTGACAATAGACAATAGGTGCAGGAGTAGGCCATTCAGCCCTTCGAGCCAGCACCACCATTCAATGTGATCATGGCTGATCATCCCCAATCAGTACCCCGTTCTTGCCTTCTCCCCATATCCCCTGACTCCGCTATCTCTAAGAGCCCTATCTAGCTCTCACTTGAAAGTATCTAGAGAACCGGCCTCCACCGCCCTCTGAGGCAGAGAATTCCACAGACTCGCAACTCTCTGTGTGAAAAAGTGTTTCCTCATCTCCGTTCTAAATGGCTTACCCCTTATTCTTAAACTGTGACCCCTGGTTCTGGACTCCCCCAACATCGGGAACATCTTTCCTGCCTCTAGCGGGTCCAAACCCTTTATAATCTTACATGTTCCCTCTCATCCTTCTAAACTCCAGCGTACAAGCCCCGCCGCTCCATTCTCTCAACATATGACAGTCCCGCCATCTCGGGAATTAACCTTGTAAACCTACGCTGCACTCCCTCACTAGCAAGAATGTCCTTCCTCAAATTAGGGGACCAAAACTGCACACAATACTCCAGGTAATTCACAGATGCTTACAGAATCCTTACAGATTTCACAGATCTCGACCCCAAAATTTGCTTTCACTAAAGTTATGTGGGAGAAAGTAATCAAATGGGGAGGGGAGAAATAGATGCATGTCTAGGTGGGACAAAAGAATCTCTTCACCTGCATCAACGTATTACCTGCCAGGCCTTGTCATGCCAAGTTTTTTTTTCCATGAGTCTGAATAAGGGTACCAAAGAGTCTGAAGAAGGGTACCAACTCAAAAAACTCACATCATAGAGTCATACAGTGTGGAAATAGGCTCTTCGGCCCACCTTGGCCATGCCAACCAACATCTGCACCAGTCCTAACTGCCTGTGTTTGGCCCATAGTCCTCAAATCTCATCCATGTACCCGTCCGAATGTTTTTAAAACTTTGTGATAGTAACTGCCTCAACTACCTCCTATGGCAGCTCCATTGGACTTGTGGTTATTGTCGTCAGCGCAGATGTGTAGATAGGGCCTGTATAAATTGTGCTATCCATAAAATCCCCAGACAAATTAACAGAAACATTTCTGTCACCTACGTTTCTGATAGAGCAAGGATTTAGTATTGATATTGCTTTTTCATTGTCATGTATGTCGAGATACAGGTGTTTGTATGATATCTAGTCAAATTAATCATACTACACGTGAGTAGAGTCAAGAGTGTTTTATTGTCATATGTCCCAGACGGGACAATGAAATTCTTACTTGCTGCAGCACAACAGAATATGTAAACATTGTATAAAACGGGGGAAAAAAAGAAGAAAAAGTTCAATAAATAACAAATAGTAATATTTGCAGTTCAGAACTCAGAGCTTATTCGTTGTTGTGTTTAATAGCCTGATGGCTGTGGGGAAGAAGCTGTTCCTGAACCTGGACATTACAGTTTTCAGTATAATCAAACCATCGCGTGCACGGGAAGACTATCTCTTCATCTCTCACCCACAGCCTTGGACATTTCTGTAACTTAATTCTCTCTGAGCCTGAGTGGTAAATAAAATGCCACAGCTGAGATTGTAGGATGGCCTGGATGTTCAAAACATAGAAGGGAAGAAAAGTAGCAATTCAACCGCAAGAAATGCTACACTTGTCCCTTCACCTCCCCCTCCACTCCTTTCAGGGACCCAATCAGTCTTTCCAGGTCCGTCAGAGGTTCACCTGCACCTCCTCCAACCTCATCTACTGCATCCGCTGCTCCAGATGTCAGATGATCTATATCGGTGAGACCAAGTGGAGGCTTGGCGATCGTTTCGCCGAACACCTCCGCTCAGTCCGCAATAACCAACCCGACCTCCCGGTGGCTCAGCACTTCAACTCCCCCTCCCATTCCGTATCTGACCTCTCGGTCCTGGCCTCCTCCATGGCCAGAGTGAGCAACACCGCAAGTTGGAGGAACTTCACCTCATATTCCGCTTGGGGAGTCTGCATCCTTTGGGCTTGAACATTGAATTTTCTCAATTCTGTTAACCCTTGCTGTCTCCTCCCCTTCCCACCTCTCCCCCAGCCCTCGGGCCCTGGCATTCCCTCTCTCTCTATCTCCCTCCCCCACCCCAGTCGCACTAGCTTCTCATTTTCACACCACAAACAGCTTACAATGGCTTGTTCCCTTTATCATCGATACTTTTTTGCATATCTTTCACTCATTGTTCTTTATCTCTCCACATCACCGTCTATATCTCTCGTTTCCCTGATCCCTGACCAGTCTGAAGAAGGGTCTCGACCCAAAACGTCGCCTATCTCCTTCGCTCCTTAGATGCTGCTGCACCCGCTGAGTTTCTCCAGCCTTTTGTGTACCCTAGTAATTAAGCAAAGATGAGCTTAGACTTAAAGAGTGATATTTTAAAAAAAAGTGAGGCCAATGGGGATTAGTGCAATTTGGAGTTTAGTTTATCGATACAGCACGGAAACAGGCCCTTCAGCCCATCGGGTCTGCGCCGACCGGTGATCCCTGCACACTAACACTATCCCACACACACTAGGGACAATTTACAATTATACCCAGCCAAATAGCCTACAAAACCTGTACGTCTTTGGAGCGTGGGAGGATCCCGGAGAAAACCAACGCAGGTTACGGGGAGAACGTACAAACTCCATACAGACATGCACCCATAGTCAGGTTTAAACTTGGGTCTGTGGCGCTTCAAGGCAGCAACCCGACAGCTGTGCCACCAAGCCAGATGTTGCACCATAGATGTTAAAGTACATTTAAAAATCAATGTAAATGTTCAGCATCTTGCCGACACAAAAAACTTGTTTGCCCAATGACATCCCCTTGATATGCAGCCACTGTTACAATGCAGGCATATGTTGCAGACAAGGTGGTCCTGATTAACTATGTCAAGCGAGGCAGGTGGAAGACCACACAGAGCTTCATGGATTTGTGCACTCGTTTATAAGCTGAAATGTAAAAACACAATAATAATACAATAATTCTGATATATAAGAAATCTGACGAAGGGTCCTGACCCGAAACGTCACCATTCCATTTTTGCAGGGATGCTGCCTGGCTCACTGGGTTACTCCACCATTTTGTGTCTTTCCTTGGTAAACCAGCATCTGCAGTCTGAAGAAGGGTCTCGACCCGAAACGTCGCCTATCTCCTTCGCTCCTTAGATGCTGCTGCACCCGCTGAGTTTCTCCAGCCTTTTGTGTACCCTCGATTCTCCAGCATCTGCAGTTCCTTCTTTAACACATCCGCAGTTTGTTGTTTTTACGTAATAACGAAATATTGATTTTAACAAATGTGTTGGTAAGCATATTCTGATACATGCTGTCTGATTTCAGGATCCTGGCAGTGTGTCACGGTGTGATGTACAAACAGCTGTCTGCGTGGATGCTGCACGGACTCCTATTAGACATGTACGAGGAGTACTTTATCAAGCAGGGGCCTTCCTCTGGGAATGTTGGCACTCAGCCTGAGGAGGAAGAGGAGGAGGATCTAGGAATTCGAGGCTTGACTGGGAAGCAGCTCAAGGAGCTCCAGGATCTGGTAAGAGCCTTCATAAGAAGAGAGAAACCTATTAGTAAGTTTGAACTAGAACTGCTTGTAACAGTAATAGGATTTGCCTTTAAAGTGGACTAGATCTGAAACATATATGATTGTTAAGGGCTTGGACACGCTAGAGGCAGGAAACATGTTCCCGATGTTGGGGGAGTCCAGAACCAGGGGCCACAGTTTAAGGATAAGGAGGAAGCCATTTAGAACGGAGACGAGGAAACACTTTTTCTCACAGAGAGTGGTGAGTCTGTGGAATTCTCTGCCTCAGAGGGTGGTGGAGGCAGGTTCTCTGGATGCTTTCAAGAGAGAGCTAGATAGGGCTCTTAAAAATAGCGGAGTCAGGGGATATGGGGAGAAGGCAGGAACGGGGTACTGATTGGGGATGATCAGCCTTGATCACATTGAATGGCCAAATGGCCTACTTCTGCACCTATTGTGTATTGTCTAAAATGTTGGTGTAACGACACAGAAGCACAGCGGTAGAGCTGCTGCCTCACAGCACCAGAGAACCGGGGTCGATCCTGACGACGGGTGCTGTCTGTGTGGTGTTTGGACGTTCTCCCTGTGGTCGCGTGTATATCCTCCGGGTACTCCGGTTTCCTCCCGCATCCCAAAGACGTGCAGGTTTGTAGGTTAATTGGCTTCTATAAATTGCCCTTGACGTGTGGGATGCAAAACTGGGATAACATCGAACGGGTGATCATTGGTCAGTGCGGTCTCAGTGGACTGAAGGACCGGTTTCCACTCTGTCTCTCTAACCTAAACTAAATATGAGGTAATTATGCATGGAAGAAATATTTCATTATCAGCTGCAAGGACCCTACTTTTACGCCTGGGTCTTGCAAACCATAGAAACAACACTAACGACTAATACTAACGTCAACACCAACACTAACACTAACAACAATAACGGTAATATCCATTATCTTTGTTAGCTTTAATTACAGTTCCTCTTGTGTAAATGTATGTGGTTTTGAATATGGTTGAATTTCGTGATTGTATCTGTACGTGGTTTTGAATATGGTTGAATTTCGAAGTTGTGTCACATTCAAACTACTTTTAAAATATTCACTCCTTGCAGAATGGTTCATTTCATCAACATTTTTCCCATCATTCTGCCTCCCTGCTGTAATGTCTGATTTTTAAACTGAGTTTGTCAGGAACACTGACTTGCCAGAGTTATTCGATCTGACAGCATGGAAGAACATAATTAATTGACTCTGATGAATTGCCCTGGGTTAATGGCTGTACCACAGTTGATGTTCAGTCAGCTGCCTTTAGTTAGCTGGACTTCTCCTATGAGCCAGTTGCTGTTTCATTAGTGGCCTCGCGGTCCTGGGAGCTATGGGAGAACTTTGTAATGAAAAGGCTCCATAATTGGTGCAGCCAACCTACTGTTCCTGCCACCACCGGCAGCATCTCCACCAGCCCCTTCCAGTGCTGATGGAATAAACATTTGTCCTTATGGTGGAATAGCTCTGAAAATGTGAAGAAATGTTTGCATTTCCACAGAGCTTCTCAAGACCTCACAAGTAGATAGGGTGGTCCAGTAGTCTTATGGTGTATTTTGCAGGGCAATCGCTCTACAAAGCCTTGTGTGCTGGGAATCATAGAAACATAGAATCATAGAAAATAGGTGCAGGAGTAGGCCATTCGGCCCTTCGAGCCTGCACCGCCATTCAATATGATCATGGCTGATCATCCAACTCAGTATCCTGTACCTGCCTTCTCTCCATACCCCCTGATCCCTTTAGCCACAAGGGCCACATCTAACTCCCTCTTAAATATAGCCAGTGAACTGGCCTCAACTACCTTTTGTGGCAGAGAATTCCACAGACTCACCACTCACATACTCACCACATTTAGAACGGAGATGAGGAAACACTTTTTCTCACAGAGAGTTGTGAATCTGTGGAATTCTCTGCCTCCAGAGGGCGGTGGAGGCTGGTTCTCGGGATACTTTAAAGAGAGAGCTAGATAGGGCTCTTAAAAATAGCGGAGTCAGGGGATATGGGGAGAAGGCAGGAACGGGGTACTGATTGGGGATGATCAGCCATGATCACATTGAATGGCGATGCTGGCTCAAAGGGCCGAATGGCCTACTCCTGCACCTATTGTCTATTGTCTATTGGACGGATGGAACCAGCTTAGATGGGATGTCTTGGTTGGTCTGGACGATCTGGGCTGAAGGACCGGTTTCAGTGCCGTATGCCTCCATGATTTCTGATCATGGCAACATAATTCACACCCAATGAAGAACTATTGAAGTTACTGAAATGAAGTTACTGGTAATGAAATGAAAATAAATTAAGTCACTGGAAACAACGATTACACAGAAATGAGACAATCTGTTTCTCAGTGTGTTGCTTCACTTGACACAAGAACGTTTATGTATTGAAATGCAGTGCATTTTGTCACAGCAAGCAGCACAGAAACAAATAAATAGTTGTTCTCTTTTGCAAGTTCCCTTTTTGATAGGGTTATTTGCGATAAGTAACGATCAGCCATGATCACAATGAATGGCGGTGCTGGCTCGAAGGGCCGAATGGCCTCCTCCTGCACCTATTTTCTATGTTTCTATCTGTAAGACCCACTTGCTAAAGATGCCACAGCATTATTGTATGAACTGCAACAGTGTTGGTGGGGTGTTGCTTTGCTCAAAACCTCTGTTGTTACTTTGCTTAGCAACTGTTCACACTTTCTGAAGTCTTATACTTTTCAGGTCAACCTGTCCATAGATTATACCTTTGATTATGACCTTCATAATCCGGAGGTGCAGAAAGATCCTTATAGACTTTAGACTTTAAAGATACAGCGTGGAAACAGGCCCTTTGGCCCACTAAGTCCGCACCCACCAGCGATCACCCCGTACACTAAGCTACACAGACTAGGAACAATTTTACAACTTACCGAAGCCAATTAACCCACAAACCTGCACAGCTTTGAAGTGTGTGAGGAAACCAGAGCACCCAGAGAAAACCCACGTGGTCACAAGGAGAACGTACAAACTCCGTACAGACAGCACTCATAGTCAGGATCAAACCTGAGGTCTCTGGCGCTGAGAGGCAGCAACTCTACCGCTGTGCCACCCTGAATGCAAATTGTTTCATGAGGGATGAGAAGGAGAATTATGTCTGTAAGTAGATTTAATACTTGGGAAAGATATAGATGGCCCTGTTCTCAATATTTTTGTATATTTCCCACAGCGGTTAATTGAAGAGGAGAACATGTTGGCCACCTCCCTGAAGCAGTTTTCACTGCGAGCTGAGATGCTGCCCTCGTACATCCCAGTGAGGGTGGCAGAGAAGATCCTGTTTGTGGGGGAGTCCGTGCAGATGTTTGAGAATCAGAACGTGAATCACACTCGTGCAGGTAGGGCTCAGTGTTTGACGCCTGCCTGACCCCTCCATGGCCTGCCTCCGTGCTCGTGGTGTGGCCAAACTACATCAGGCCTTAGAGAAGTCATTGGTTTGATCCTGATGTCCATCAGGGCATTTGGTCCCCAGCTGAGGGGGTCTGTGTTCATCTTCTCTGCCACTGGACTGATGAATATTGGGGAGGGGGAGGGAAACAACAAATTCAGAGAGATGTGTTAAAGAAGGAACTGCAGATGCTGGAGAATCGAGGGTACACAAAAGGCTGGAGAAACTCAGCGGGTGCAGCAGCATCTAAGGAGCGAAGGAGATAGGCGACGTTTCGGGTCGAGACCCTTCTTCAGACTGGTCAGGGATCAGGGAAACGAGAGATATAGACGGTTTTGTGGAGAGATAAAGAACAATGAATGAAAGATATGCAAAAAAGTATCGATGATAAAGGGAACAAGCCATTGTAAGCTGTTTGTGGTGTGAAAATGAGAAGCTAGTGCGACTAGGGTGGGGGAGGGAGAGAGAGAGAGAGAGAGATAGAGAGAGAGGGAATGCCAGGGCCCGAGGGCTGAGGGAGAGGTGGGAGGGGGAGGAGACAGCAAGGGTTAACAGAATTGAGAAAATTCAATGTTCAAGCCCAAAGGATGCAGACTCCCCAAGCGGAATATGAGGTGCTGTTCCTCCAGCTTGCGGTGTTGCTCACTCTGGCCGTGGAGGAGGCCCAGGACCGAGAGGTCGGATATGGAATGGGAGGGGGAGTTGAAGTGCTGAGCCACCGGGAGGTCGGGTTGGTTTTTGCGGACCGAGCGGAGGTGTTCGGCGAAACGATCGCCAAGCCTCCGCTTGGTCTCACCGATATAGATCATCTGGCATCTGGAGCAGCGGATGCAGTAGATGCAGAGAGATGTATCCATATTGTCTTGGACAATATAAGCCTTCTTATAAACTTGGAGATTGGGCATAAGTAGGATTAACTGTGATACCTTATCTAATTGAATAATATGCTAAAACACACTGGTCTAGATTGAATCGTGAAAATTAGTCCTCCTTGAGGGAGTTAATATGTGTTTAATACAACTGGATAGCTGGATAAGTCATCCATAGGACAACTATTCTTGGGAACATTCACTCTTGGGAACCACAACTGATTAAGAGCCACAGCCTTCCTTGTCTTAAGGATATCGGTAGCATGTTATTATTTTTAATGTTAGTGACTTTCTGCCTACCTTTTCTATTTAAATTCTAAAATAAATAACTTTTAAGATTTGCATAATCTTGTCCGCACGACATAATCTTGACCGAAGAACCGAAACGTCACCGATTCCTTTTTCTCCAGAGATGCTGCCTAACCGGCTGAATTATTCCACCTTATTGTGTCTATGTTCGGGCTAACCCGCTGTCAGGACCACTATCGGTGTCTGTCCCTGCACACCAAGCCTCTCAACTCTCTACTTTCTGTGTGTGTGTGCGCTGCAGGGTCCATTTTGAAGAACCAGGAAGATATCTTTGCGGCAGAGCTGCACATGCTCAAACAGCAACCTCTTTTCAATCTCGTGGATTTTGAAAATCTAATTGACAGGATCAGAAGTACGGTGGCTGAGGTGAGAGAAAGTTTAATCGACGGGTTAAGGGCCTGTCCCACTGTACAAGGTAATCCAAGAGCTCTCCCGAGTTTTCCCCTGATTCGAACTCGGAGAATGTCCGTAGCGGGTCAGTAGGAGTTGGTGGATGTCCCGTAGCGGCTCGTATGAGTAGCGGTAGGCACTCGGAAAATCCGGTAAACTCGTAGCGGTTTTTCAACACTGTGAAAAATGTCCATGAGTAAGAAAATACTAGTGATGAAAAAAATTGTTACTTTTTTCTCGTACGAGCCGCTACGTGACATCCACGAGCTCCTGTGGACCCGCTACGGACATTCTCCGAGTTCGAATCAGGGGAAAACTCGGGAGAACTCTTGAATTACCTCGTACAGTGGGACAGGCCCTTTATATGGAAATAGTTTAACTGTGACTGACATTACAATTTTGTTTTCCATGGCATTTACCAGTGTGCATTGAGTCTGCTGAACTGAACATGCTCGGATGGTTTAATGAACCAAAGCACAATGTGCATCTAATGTCAAAAATCGAACGCGGGGAACATTCAGGGACCTGGCAAAAATTTAGCACCACCATCTGGATCTTTTCATTGTAAACTGTTGGGAAGGATTATGGGGAGAGGGAAGAAAAGTAGTGTTTGGATTAAAAAAATATCTTCTTGAAGTTCAGTTTAGTTTAGTTTCGAGATTCGAGGCCCACCGAGCATGCATCGACCAGCAAACCCCGCACACTAACACTACCCTAAGCACACACTAGGGACAATTTTACATTGACACCAGGCCAGATTACCTACAAACCTGCACGCCTTTGGAGTGTGAGAGGAAACCAAAGATCTTGGAGAAAACCCACGCAGGTGACGGGGAGAACGTGCAAACTCTGTAGAGACAGCACCCGTAGTCGGGATCGAACCCGGGTCTGGCGTTGTGAGGCAGTAGCTCTCCTGCTGCGCCGCAGTGCCCAGACTCAATGGCCAAATGATCTACTCCCAGTATTCCTTATGTTCTTAGGTTTTATGTAAATGATTGAAAATGTCATGAGAACAAATTAATTGCACAGAGAAGAAAAGCAGCATTTTTCGTTTGTTTAGAATATTCAGAGTGAAGTCTTAGCTCCGGATTATGACAACATTATATTTGATCTTTGCGAATCGGCAGGATACAATTACACTACTCCAATCTCTCTCAAACCTGCTTTTTTTTTTGCACCTGCAGCTTACAGAGGTGAGTTGCTGAGGGTTTAGCATTTTTCAGTTGTTATTTTGTTGAGCAGTTTGTTCAAGTGGTCTCCCAATCCTGACACAGCAGTGCAATGAATCGTCTGAAGAAGTGTCTCGACCCTAAACATCATCCATTCCTTCCCTCCAGAGATGCTGCCTGTCCCACTGAGTTACTCCAACTTTTTGTGGCTATCTTCGGTTTACACCAGCTTCTGCAGTTCCTACAGAGTGCAATGAACTGGCCCGGGTTGATTGGGTGAATGCATTGCAATACGAGACAAGTTTTGTGTTCATTCCAATCAGGAGATCTATGGACAGTAAAGTCTTCATTCCACATATTCTGGATGGGTGTGGAAATAGGCTGGGCTCCTATCAGCTTTGAAGAATCTTTGCATTTGGGTGATGGAAGATTGTTTACTAATGTAGACACAAAATGCTGGAGACACTCAGCGGGTGAGGCAGCATCTATGGAGAGTAGGAATTGGGGACGTTTCGGGTCGAGACCCTTCTTCAGTCCGAAGAAGGGTCTCGACCCGAAACGTCGCCAATTCCTTCTCCCCATAGATGCTGCCTCACCCGCTGAGTTTCCCCAGCATTTTGTGTCTAACTTCGATTTTACCAGCATCTTTCTTTCTTAAACATTGTCCACTAATGCCCGAGTTTGCTGATGCTCAAGGACTAAGAGCTCTTGGAATATAATGATTTAAGCAGGTAATTCAAGTTCTTGGAGACAGTCTGTTGCTGTGACACATTTGTTCAGATGTTACTGCATTCCCACTTTAGTTCCATTTTTAATCAGGTCTTTAGGTAACTCTGCTTTTCTTTGTTTTTCACCAGCATCTGTGGAAATTGGTGGTTGAAGAGGCAGGACTGCTGGGACAACTTAAGGTGAGACCGAACAGCAGTCACAAATTGGCCAGTCTGATGAAGGGTCCCGACCCGAAACCTAGCCTTGCCCACATTGTCCACAAATGCTCCCTGACCCGTTGAGTTGATGGATGAATTGATTGAAAGATACAGCCAGTATAGCTGAGTCCACGCCAACTAGCGATCACCCGTTCACACGAGTTCAATGTTATCTCACTTTCACACCCACTCCCGGCGCACGAGCAGCAATTCACAGACGCCAATTAACCTACAAACCCGCACGTCTTTGGAATGTGGGAGGAAACCGGGGCACCTGGAGAAAAGGCGAGACCAAGCGTAGGCTTGGCGATCGTTTCGCCGAACACCTCCGCTCGGTCCGCATTAACCAACCTGATCTCCCTGTGGCTCAGCGCTTCAACTCCCCCTCCCATTCCGAATCCAACCTTTCTGTCCTGGGCCTCCTCCATGGCCAGAGTGAGCACCATCGGAAATTGGAGGAGCAGCACCTCATATTCCGCTTGGGCAGTCTGCACCCTAGCGGCATAAACATTGACTTCTCCAATTTCCAGTAGCCCTTACTGTCTCCTCCCTTTCTCAGCTCTCCCTCAGCCCTCGGGCTCCTCCTCTTCCTTTCTTCTCTCCCCCCCCCCCCCCCCCCCCCCCCCACCCTACATCAGTCTGAAGAAGGATTTTGACCCGAAAAGTTGCCTATTTCCTTCGCTCCATAGATGCTGCTGCACCCGCTGAGTTTCTCCAGCACTTTTGTCTACCTTCAATTATCCGGCATCTGTAGTTCCTTCTTAAGCACCTGGGGAAAACCCCGTGCAAACTCCACACAGACAGCACCCGAGGTCAGGATCAAACCTAGATCTCTGGTGCTGTGAGGCAGCAGCTCTACCGGTTGTGCAACTGTGCCACCTTAAATATTTTGTTCAAGATTCCAGCATCTGCAGTTTTTTGGGTCAGAAATTGGATTTTAGTGAGTATTTTAGCGTTGAGCCTTTGGCACAGTAGACATGCTGGCATATTTTCACGTTGGCAAGATGCATGGTCAAAGAGGGGCTTGGAGGCAGTGGCATCCCCCTTTGCCCTCCAAGGTCAAATGTTCGGCTCTTTCTTCAGTGAGTATTGAATTGGCAACACAGACAAAAAGTTTGGTTTAGTTTACTATATTGTCATGTGTACAGAGGTTCAGTGAAAATCTTTTGTTGCAAGCTAAGCAGCCAGCAGAAAGACCAGACATGATTACAATCGAGCCGTTTGCAGGGTACAGCTAGCGACATGATAAGGGAATAACGTTTAGCATATCAAAAGCTGGTGGGGGGAAGAATGGAAAAATAACACAGTAAGACATATTGACGGGGCTTTATTCTGCATTAATAATGCATTATAATTCTTCTGGGAGATCTACAGACTTCAGTTCTTCTACAGACTTCAGTTCCAGCAGTAAAGGCCTGTCCCAGTTGGCTGTCATTTGCGCGTCACGCATATGGCGCGAGAAGATTTTGTACATCACAAAATCCTGGCCACGCGTCACTGCCTATGTCATCGCGCATCGCGTGCGTGTCGCGTCGTGACGCGTAAATGATGTCGCGTAATCTACGCGCAAATGACGGCCACGTGGGACAAGCCCTTAAGCTCCATCACCTGACGTACCAAATATCAAGAAACAAGTCTTTAAATATGGAAGATTAGCTGATTCCATTAATTGAGCTAAGATTTGCAAAGTAAGATACAGGTGGAGTAAGAGCTGCTGCATGCAGTAACGAACGGCCCGTGTTTATTAATATCTCAAGGCAACCAAAAGCTTGCACTGTATTTACACTGAATGTAATGTTTATTTCAAGGCTTTCATGTTGCTAAACCTTTACGGTTATATAAATGTGACTCAATGTTGATTCCCGGGTAATTTCCAAATAGATCTTGCGCTCCGAGTGCACGCCTACAGTGAAACCTTTTATTACTTGATTTAAAAAAAATTCAAATACTTTTTACATTTGATCTAATGTGGGAGTCAATGATTCAACCTAATGCCAGTATGGTTAACATTTATTAATTTTCTTTTTATCCACAATGTTCAGAGGTATTAGAATTAAAGTGATAGTCATAGTGTCACACAGCACAAAAATAGATCCCGGCCCAATCCATCCATGGGCCGATCCAAGCTAATCCCATTTGCCTGCACTTTTCCTTTCCATGCACCCATCCAAATGTATTTTTTTTAATGTTAATTGTACATGCCGCAACTACTTCCCCTGGCACCGTGTTTAATCTACCCACTTCCCTCTGTGTGGAAGCATTGCCCCTCAGGTTACCCTCTAGTTCTAGATTCCCGTACCCTGGGAAAAAGTGTGCATTCACCCCAGCTATTCCCCTCATGATTTTGTTCACCTCTATAAGATCATCCCTCAGCCGGGGTGGGAGATTGCAACCTTCACGTGGTCCGCCCTGTTTTGATGAATGCAATCAGCCTGGCGTGCACAATCAAATAAGATCAAACAGAACAAGTTGGCATAAAATCAAAATGGAGCATTTCTTTTTCCACGCCTTGATGGTAATCATTGACTTCAAAACTATGGATTAGCACCAAGTGCTGTTACATTTAACTCCGGAGTGTTGGGCCTGCTGCTTCAACATCGGAGCTGGGGTTTGAATAGCTTCCCACGCGGCCGGCGCTGACTTCAACATCGAGGAGTCCTGGGGGCCCTTTGCCAAGGGCCGCCAGCGTTGAATCTCCGCCCAGCGCGGCCTGTGGACTTCGGGAGCCGCGCTGGGCGGAGACTCCGGTAGGAGGGGGCCGATTCGGATGTCCAAGCCGCGGAGGATGTCCTCCAGTCCCGACGTCGGACTTCCTTCACCACGGCGAGCGGGCCTGAACATCGGGCCGCCCGTAGCGACGACAGCGGGGTTTGGGGAGCCCCCCAACCACGGGAGGACAACAGAGGAGGATGACTGAATTTTGGAGCCTTCCCTCACAGTGGGAAACTTTGATCCTGTGTTAAAGTCTATCGTGTTCTGTGCTCTTTATTATTCGTATGGCTGTATGGCGACCACACATTTCACTGTACCAATTGATACATGTGACAAATAAATGTATCTTGTATCTTGTATTTATCCTGTGCTCTATTCCAGATAATCAAAGATTTCTACCTGCTGGGTCGAGGTGAACTATTTCAGGCTTTCATTGACAGTGCACAGCATTTATTAAAGACTCCACCAACAGCAGTCACTGAACATGGTAAATAAGGCGAATAATTGGAAGGAATGGCTCCAATTAGGAATAGAGTAGAGGAAGTAGGATGTTAAAACAATTCGTGGGAGATGGGGATTATTTGGGAAAGGGTGCTTTAGCTACTGGAGCAGAGGTGGAATGAACAAGGTTTCTTATTCTCATGTTCTTATGCTGTTATATTAATAAAATGTAATTTAAATCCTTTTAAATAACCGCAGCAAAAGAAGAGTTTAAAGAAAAAACGTATCTACGTTGCTTTATCCTCTCTAACTCTCTCATCTGTGACTACATTATAGATGTTAACGTAGCGTTCCAGAAATCCGCACACAGAGTCCTGTTGGATGACGACAATCTTCTCCCGCTCCTGCACCTCACTGTTGAGTACCATGGGAAAAACCCCAAAGGTAGATGGGTTCACACATCTCTTGTGTTCTGTCTATGTAAATGTTACATAATGGATAGTATGTGGAAGAGGGGGGGCACGGTGGCGTAGCGGTGGAGCTGCTGTCTCACAGCCGGGTTCGATCCTCACTACGGGTGCTCGTGTGTACCGCGTTTGCGCGTTCTCCCCTGTACGTGACCTGCGTGGGTTTTCACTGAGAGCTCCGGTTTCCTCCCACACTCCAAAGACGTACAGGTTTGGAGGTTCATTGGCTTGGTATAAATGTAAATTGGCCCTAGTGTGTAGGATAGTGTTAATGTGTGGGGATCGCTGGTCGGTGCGGGCTCAGTGGGCAGAAGGGCCTGCTTCCCTGCTGTATCTCTAAACTAAACTGTACAGTACAGCAAAGGAACAGGCCCTTCAGCCCACAATGTTTGTGCTCAACATGATGCCGTTAAACTGATCTAATCTGCTTCTACATGATCCATATCCCTCTACTCCCTACACTTCCACGTGCCTATCTATAAGTCTCTTAAATGCCGCTTATCATATCTGCCTCCACTGCCACCCCTGCTAATGTCCAGGCCCCATTACTCTCCGAGTAAAATAAAATTGCTCCCCTCATCTCCATTAAAGTTTCCCCCTCTCACCTCATTGCTGTTCCCTATATGTTGGGCACTTCCTCCCTGGGGGAAAAGGTTCTGACTGTCTACCCTATCTATGCCTCTCAGAATTTTATATAATTCTATAAAGTGTTCCAAGTTCATCCAACCTCTTCCTGTAGGTGAAACCCTCTAATCCAGTCAGCGTTCTAGTAAACCTCCTTCACACCCTCTGTAATGGAGTGACCAGAACTGCACTCAAATGCGGCCTTGAGAGCTGCACCACTACTTCCAGACTCTTACATGCAATTCCCCGAGCAATGAAGGCAAGTATATCATCCGTCTTCATTACCACTAGTTGTAGAGAGCACAGGAACAAGTGCCGCTGGTGGTCATTCACGGTTCTTGTCCAATCCCTTTCCTTCCCTCCAGAGATGCTGCCTGTCCCGCTGAGTTACTCCTGCATTTTGCGTCTATCTTCGATTTAAACCAGCATCTGCGGTTCCTTCCTACTCATTTTGTTCAGTGTGCCAAAGATCCTAGAGCGGAGAAAGATAGACCACTCCTGCAAAATCCAACGGGCTGACGTGTAGTACGCAACGGAGCATAATTTCCGCCATTTTAGTTAGCCGACCCTATCTTTGACCCGACCCGACTTCAGTTATGCGTTCAGTTAAAACGGCACCTACCTTGTACAGGGAGGAACTGCACTTGCTGGTTTAAACCGAAGACGGACACAAAAGGCTGGAGTAACTCAGCGGATCAGGCAACATCTCTGCTATAGGATCTTTGCTGTGTGCGCTGACACAGCCCTGAATTTGTTTCATACTCTCTCGTGGTAATGTGTTGTAAGCCATGATGGACACAAAATGCTGGAGTAACTCAGCGGGACAGGCAGCATCTCTGGAGAGAAGGAATTAGTGACGTTTCGGGTCGAGACCCTTCTTCAGATTCAGATTGCTGTCTGTTCCGCTGAGTTACTCCAGCATTTTGTGTTGATCTTTGTTTTAAACCAGCATTTGCAGTTCCTTCCTTCACACTATGTTGTAAGCCATGTTTAATGTCTGTTCATAATTGCCTCTGAGAAGGTTGTGCTGATGTGTTGCCCTGTCATCAGTGGTTGATGTTGCGTGTAAGCGAGCAGCTTTGGTCAACGCTTCCCTTCCTCAGAGTTATCGGTGACCCAGAAGAGTTTTTAAAACAATTGGTTATTAATGCCCGCCTCTGCTCATCCCCCAAGACATGTAATTAAGGTCATAGAGTCATACAGTGTGGAAAAAGGCCCTTTGGCCCAACTTGTCCACACCAACCAACCAACATGTCCCATCTACACTAGGCCCACATGCCCATATCCCTCTAAACCTGTCTGGTCCATATTGTTGTGCTTTCATTCTACTTGCCTAGTTTTGGTTGTCTTTATAGGTTTTGTGTTTTCTTTTTGCATCTTCCTCCCAACCCCATTCACACGTAGACTCAACGCAGAGTCGCGACGCGTCATCTTCCCCTCGTGAAGCCCCGACGTCTGGCTGGTCAGCTCTGGGTCTCTCGTACAAAGTGCAGTGGCCTTTGCACATCTTGTTCAGCCCTCCGGTGCTGGAAAAGTAAGTTTACCGTCCGAATTGCTGCTATTTATTTTCCCTCTTGCTTTTCCTCCTCTTGCAGGGCCGTAGCGTTGGTCACAATCCTCATGATTGGCAATTATCCAGTATTCAACCAAACTGGGACTCCCGCAAGTGTATCTGTCGAAGCTGATCAAGGTTGACAAACATGTTGTGTGGCTGAGTGCCTGGTGGATACTCTGCGCCCACTTTCTTCCAGCATTGATTCATGTGCCTTCCACCATGACTTCCTTCTGCTTCCAAGCTTGGCCAGTGTTATAGACAATAGACAATAGGTGCAGGAGTAGGCCATTTGGCCCTTCGATCATCCCCAATCAGTACCCCGTTCCTGCCTTCTACCCATATCCCCTGACTCCGCTATTTTTAAGAGCCCTATCTAGCTCTCTCTTGAAAGCATCCACCGCCCTCTGAGGCAGAGAATTCCACAGACTCACCACTCTCTGTGAGAAAAAATGTTTCCTCGTCTCCATTCTAAATGGCTTGCTCTTTATTCTTAAACTGTGGCCCCTGGTTCTGGACTCCCCCAACATCGGGAACATGTTTCCTGCCTCTAGCGTGTCCAAGCCCTTAACTATCTTGTTTGTACTGTGCTCGAGTTGAGCGGAGCCACTCAGCACAGGCAGTGAATCAAACACAGCACAGTAGCTGGAAGACTCAGGAGGTTAGTCCGCATCTGTGGAGAGGCAAAGAAGAATTGATGCAGCTTTGGTTCGAATCTGTGCCCTTTAGACTTTAGCGATAAGGGCCTGTCCCACTTGGCGATTTTTTTCGGTGACTGCCGGCATAATTCTCTGACGTATCAGGTCACCGGCGTGACGCGGCGTGATGACGCATTGACGCGCGGTGTTTCCTCAAGTGTCGCGACATTTTTTTTTTTGTCGCCGCTGGATTTTGAAATGTTCAAAATCTTCCGGCGACCCTGATACGTCAGTCAATGACGCTGGCAGTCGCCGAAAAAAATCGGCAAGTGGGACAGGCACAAAACAGGCCATTCAGCCCACCGAGTCCGCGCCAACCAGCGATCACCCTGTACACTAACACTATCTGACAATTTACAATTTTACCGATGCCAACTAACCTGCAAACCTGTGCGTCTTTGGGGTGTGGGAGAAAACCAGAGAAAACCCACGCGGTCACAGGAAGAATGTACAAACTCTGTACAGACAGCAGCCGTAGTTTGGGATCGAACCTGGATATCTGGGGCAGTGAGGCAGTTAGTTGCACTACCCGTGTGCCGCGCTTGTGGATGGGAGAGACTGGTGGCTCGGGTGAGGCTCCGGATTTCAACGTGTTTCTCTCCCCCATTCCCTCCGTCAGGTACAACATTGTGTTCAAGTACCTGCTGAGTGTGCGCAGGGTGCAGGCGGAGTTGCAACACTGCTGGGCCGTGCAGATGCAGCGCAAGCGCCTCAAATACAACGAGACGGACGTGGTCAAGTGGAGAGTGAGGAACCACATGGCGTTCCTCGTGGACAATCTGCAGTACTACCTACAGGTAAGCTGGCATAAACTGGCACCTTCAGCGTAACGTGCAACCTGGCCTCGGGGTGTAGATTATGAGAAGCAACCACTGGGCTTTTGTTCTCTGGGTGGTCCAAACTAACCGGCCTGTCCCACTTAGGTGATTTTTTTTTAGGCGACTACAGGCGACTAGTTTGTCGCCACATGTTCGCCGGTGGGCGCTGGGAGTGGACTCCTCAGTCGCACAAAAAGTCGTAGCGAATTTCTGGATGTCACTAAATTTTCAACACGTTGAAAACTTTCGCCGACAGTGGGTTTGACGCCAATGAGCGTCGCTTGACTTCTCCTGACGTAGGTTGTCGCCTGGATGACGTAGGTTGTCGCCGGTTTTTCAGCGACCTGCTACGACTGGGACAGTCGCCGGCAGTTGCCTAAATAATCGCAAAGTGGGACAGGCCCATAAGGAGTTGTGAAGATATCAAAGCATTTCTCCATTCTCAGGAACAGCTTCTTCCCCTCAATTATCAGGCTTTTGAACAGTCCTTCCATAAGCTAGGGATCTGCCTAATTCACCTCTACCCCATTTAGATATTGGACTTTGTCTCTAGAACTGATGCTCTACAATGCTGAGAACTATATTCTACACTCTGTATCTTCCCCTTTGGCCTACCTATGGCACTCGAGTTCGAACTGATTGAAGGTATTATTGTGTATCTGATGGTTTGGATAGCCAAACATAGCCATTCACTGTTCGTTGGTACATGTGACGATAATAAACCTAAATCTAAACATCGGTGAGGGAGCGGATTGATGTCCAGTAGAGGTACACGTAACATAAAGTGAGAGCCAGGTTGTTCAGGAGAGGTCAGTAAGCACTTCAAGAGATGGTTGAAATCTTCCACAAAGAGCAGTAATAGAGTTATACAGCACAGAAACGTTTTACCCCAACACGTCTATGCTAACCAAGATGCCCCATCCAAGCATTTGCCCCTTGTTTGGCCACATCCCTCTAAACCTGTCTTATCCATGCAAAGACGGGCTCTTCTGGGATTTGAACCTGGGACGTGAGACCACTTGCACCCAAAGTGAGAATCATACCCCTAGACCAACCAGTTGGTCAGCTCGATGCCGTGAAAGGTTCTTCCATTCAACATGTGCTCCCCCCCCCAATACATTTGACCTCCCAAAGTGCAACATCTCACACTCCCTCAGATTAAACTCCATCTGCCATTTCTGTAACTGGTCTATATCCCGCTGTGCCATTAGCCAGCCTTCCTCACAGTCTGCAACTCCTCCAGTTGTCATCACACCTGCAAACTTAACCTGCCATCCCATCCGAGTGTTGATATATCTTCACTACCCACACATCTTCAGCCAGAATGACACCTTTTCACTGCTATTCTCTTCCAAACATGAGTACATCCTAAACCCAAACATCTTCTCCGATGTCTTCGCTACCACAGACGCGAGGCTTCCCTCCCCTAGAATTGTCCCTATTTCCTTCTTGAACAAAGGAACAACACCAGCTATTCTCCAGTCCTCCAGAACCTTGCCTTGGATAGAGTGGATACAACAACCTTTGTCAAAGCCTCAGCAATCTCCTCTCATGCCTCTCTCAATAACCTTGTATGTGGTGTTTTACATGCAATGTATTGTATGTAATGTTGTCTCTTTTCTGGACCTTCAGTCTGAAATAAAGTTTAATAATAATAATAATAGATCCCATCAGGCCCTGGGGACCCATCTACCATCATGTGTTTCTTAAGCCCAATAGACAATAGGTGCAGGAGTAGGCCATTTGGCCCTTCGAGCCAGCACCGCCATTCAATGCGATCATGGCTGATCATTCCCAATCAGTACCTCATTCCTGCCTTCTCCCCATATCCCCTGACTCCGCTATTTTTAAGAGCCCTAGCTAGCTCTCTTTTGAAAGTATTTAGAGAACCTGAGGCAGAGAATTCCACAGACTCACCACTCTCTGTGAGAAAAAGTGTTTCCTCGTCTCCGTTCTAAATGGCTAACTCCTTATTCTCAAACTTTGGCCCCTGATTCTGAACCCCCCCAACATCGGGAACATGTTTCCTGCCTCTAGCGTGTCCAAACCCTTAACAATCTTATATATTTGAATGAGATTCCCTCTCATCCTTTTAAACTCCAGAGTGTACAAGCCCAGCTGCTCCACTCTCTCAGCATATGACAGTCCCGCCATCCTGGGAATTAACCTTGTATCTCCTTGATCTTAAGTTGTCCTGGCATATAAGTCTTCCCCACACTGATCTCACTGTCCTTCATGTTCTTCTCCGTGGTAAATATTGATGCAAAGTACTCGTTTAGCACATTGCTTACATTCGCTGACTTCTATACCCTTGAATGTTTCTGCCCTCTCCCTAGTCACCCTTTTGTTTTTCAGGTATATTTAAAATGTCTTTCTACATAAATTACATCCATGCACGTTCCCTGTCCGCTCTTTTAAAAAAATATTTTTATTTTATAGAGGTAAATACATCAGTGTACATCACATATATATTGTTACAATCATTGTACCCCATAATATTATGGCTTTTAAAGAAAAAGAATAGAAAGAAAGAGAGTGAAGTAGGTGAAAAGAGTTGTGAAAGTGAAGGAGCGTGCCAAAGGGGAGAAAAAAACCCCCCTTGGTCAAAGAGTTAGAGAAAGGGGACAGACCCTGGAAAAGAAAGAGGAAAAAAAAGCCAGTTACTATATTATATATATCACGCAAAACGAATCATCCCCCCTCTGTCCGCTCTTAAGTCTCACTGGTTACGGAGGTAAATTGGCAGTCCCACCATTCATCCGCGTCCCTGCCTTCACTAAGCCGGAATTCCATGCAAGTCACAGGCCAAAGTTACTGGCAACTGATCGGTGCAACTTTGGGTTTTATTATTGCCCCGTGTACCGAGGTACAGTGAAAAGCAGTTGTTTGCATGCTATCCAGTCAATGACAAGACCATACATCAACACAATCCAACCATCCACAGTAGACAGATAAAGGGTACAATATTCTTGATTAGTACGGGTATCAGGGGTTATTGGTAGAAAACGGGAGAATACGGTTAAAACGGAAAGATAGATCGGCCATGATTGAATTGCGGAGTAGACTTGATGGGCCGAATGGCCGAATTCTGCTCCTATCACTTATGAACTAAGTGCAAGAGTTAGTGCAAATCTAGCCGATGAGAATGGTCAGCTAGCTACTTGGTCCAGCAATACACCGGGGTCTGAGGGTGTTGAACCAAGCTATGACTTCAAACTTGCAAAATGACAACCTTGCAAAGGCATCTGCAGCAGTGGGGTTGAAGTGAGCATTAGCCCAGAGCACGCTAGCATCTGGTGGGATCCAAGCCCCTCAAGTGTGGTACTTGCAGAGTTTCTTCCCCTCGGATGCTGAATGCCGCCTTGTGCCATTCCAGGTGGATGTCCTCGAGTCCCAGTTTTCTCAGCTCCTCCAGCGGATAAACTCCATCCGAGACTTTGAAAGCATACGACTGGCTCACGATCACTTCCTGAGTAACCTGCTGGCCCAGTCGTTCATCCTGCTCAAGCCGGTGAGTGCACCTCCCTTTCATGGCACGGGAATCATGGGGTGGCACAGCTGGCACAGCTGGCAGAGCTGCCGCCTCTCAGGGTTCGATCCTGACCTTGCGCGCTGTCTGTGTGGAGTTTGCACGTTCTCCCCATGACCTGCATGTGTTTTCTCCGGGTGCTCCAGCTTCCTCTCGCATCCCAAAGACGTGTGGGTTTGTAGGTTAACTGGCTTCTCGAAATCTCTAAACGTTATATATATAAAATATGTGTGTGTGGGTGTGTGTGTGTGTGTGTATATATATACACACACACACACACACACACACACACACACACCACACACACACATCACACACACACACACACACACACACACACACACACACACACACACACACACACACACACACACACACACACACACATATGTGACCTGCTGAGTTACTCCAGCGTTTTTTGTGTCTATCTTTGGTGTAAACTACCATCTGCAGTACACGCAGAGACACGCACATGCGAGCGCACAGTGTGTACTGAATTGTATATATGTGTATGTCTGTGTGTGCACACACACACACACACACACACACACACACACACACACACACACACACACACACACACACACACACACACACACACACACACACACACACACACACACACACTCCCCCTCCCCCTCTCTCCCTCACCTAGCGTAGCTTTTCAATGAATCAACAATGTCCGCTCAGGTTTGTTTCCTTCCTCTGCAGGTGTTCCATTGCCTGAACGAGATCCTGGAATTATGCCACAACTTCTGCTCCCTGGTTATTCAGAATCCTGGCCCCACGGATGACCGAGGAGCTCCACAACTGGACGTCCTTGTGACGGTAAGTAGTGACCAACCTGCATTCCCTGTCAATAGGTCCAATATTTATTTCTTTGCCCTCCCTGTTGTGCGTGTACCTGATTTTACTGTACATCATTCATGTGCCTAGGTGAGACGCAAATGGAGCTTTCACTGTTTCTCTGTGCATGAGACAATAATAGACCCAGTACCAATACATTCATCCTATATTTTAACCGTCCCTCTTATTCTCATCATTTCCTTTCTGTGACTCAACACCATACTAGCAGCAATATACAGCGATTTTTTTTCGACATCATATCAGTGTCGCCAAAAGATTCTGAACATTTCAAAATCCAGCGGCGACAAAAAAAAAACGTTGCGACACTCGAAAAAACACCGCGCGTCACGCGCCACGTCACCGACGCATCACGCTGCGACGTTTCGGTGACCTGATACGTCAGTCAATGATGCCGGCAGACCGCAAACAAGTGGGACAGGCCCTTAAGTGGGAGGAAACCAGAGCACTCGGGAGAAACACACGTGCACTCGCAGGGAGAACGTGCAAACTCCACACAAACAGCCCCCCGAAGTCAGGATCTCGGCTCTAGTTAGCAGCATGACCGTGGCGTTGATGCAGCTGAATGTTTTCACTGCTTTAGTTTAGTTTAGTTTAGAAAATCGCAGTGGAAACTGGTCCTCCAGCCCACCGTGTCGGCATCGACCGACGATCACCCTTACGCTAGTTCACACTGGGGACAATTTACGGAGCCGATTAACCGACACGTCTTTGGGGTGAGGGGGGAAACCGGAGCACCCGGAGAAAACCCACTCACAGGGAGAACGTACAAACTCCGTGCAGGCAGCACCCGAGGTCAGGATCGAATGCGGGTCTCTGGCGCTGTGAAGGCAGCAACTCCACCGCTACCCCACTGTGCCGCCCTGTAACTTGTGCAGGCGAGCGAGCGCATCTTCCATTTACAGGCACGGCTGATCCTTCTGCTGACCGAGGCTGACCTGCTTCTTGTTTTGGGCGGTTCGCAGGGTTTCAGTCGCCAGTCGTCCCTCCTCTTCAAGATCCTGTCGAGCGTTCGCAACCACCAGATTAACTCCGACCTGGCCCAGCTGCTGCTGAGATTGGACTACAACAAGTACTACACGCAGTCGGGAGGCACGCTCGGAAGGTAAGGTGGCCAGTGGGCTCTGTACCACATCAATGCAGCTCGCTGGTTAAATATGCAGTGGGGTTCAATTCCTGCCTCCAAAACCCCTTATGCTGGAAGAATCAGGAACCATGTGTAGGAAGGAACTGCAGATGCTGGTTTAAACCGAAGATAGACACAAAATGCTGGAGTAACTCAGCGGGACGGCCAGCATCTCCGGAGAGAAGGTGGCGTTTCAGGTCCAGCCCCATCTCGAGATCTGAAGAAGGGTCTCGACCCGAAACGTCACCCGCTCCTTCTCTCCAGAGATGCTGCCCGTCCCGCTGAGTTACTCCAGCATGTTGTGTCTAGAATCAGGCAGCATCCGTGCAGAGAGAAATGTTCGATGTTTAGGGTCAGTTTTTCTCTCTATTGATGCCTGCGGCCTCATCTTCTAATAGTATTTCTCTGATCGTCTTCTGGACTTTCGACATCTGTAACTACATTTTGTAGTTGGCTGAATGAAAGATTCGCTTCTGTACATTACAAGTCTATGGGCTGTTAGATAACTGGGATTAAATGCAGTCTGGTAGAGTTCAGCACTGCAGTTATACAGTACAGTAAACCCTCGTTATAAATGGATCCCTTTGTAATGGAGTTTGGTTATAATGGACTGACCTACTGACTGCAGGTTGACAGAAATGCTGGAGAAACTCGGCGGGTGAGGCAGCATCTATGGAGCGAAGGAATAGGTGACGTTTCGGGTCGAGACTCCTCTTCAGACTGATGTGGGGGTGGGTGGGGAGGAAGGAGAAAGGAAGAGGCGGAGACAGTGGGCTGTGGGGGAGCTGGGGAGGGGAGGGGAGGGAGGGAGAAAGCAAGAAATTGGAGAAGTCAATGTTCATACCGCTGGGGTGTAAACTACCCAAGCCAAATATGAGGTGCTGCTCCTCCAATTTGCGGTGGACTCACTCTGGCCATGGAGGAGGCCCAGGACAGAAAGGTCGGATTGGGAATGGGAGGGGGAGTTGAAGTGCTGAGCCACCGGGAGATCAGGTTGGTTAATGCGAACCGAGCAGAGGTGTTGGGTTAATTGGTTTGTTAAATTGTAAAATTTTACCAAGTGTCAAAATGATGAAAATCCTTAGTGTGTGTGTAGGATAGTGCAAGTGTACGAGGGATCGCTGGTCGGAGTTAACTCGAAGCTGAAGGGCCTGTATCTCTAAACTAAATTAAACTAAAATTAGATTTACCGCTGCAAAGTTTGTTTCTGAACACGTCTTTCATTCTTTTTCAGCTTTGGCATCTGACCAGAGCCTCTGGAGGTGTCGGCTCCTCTCCTTCACCGGTCTGCAGTGCAGCTGACAGGTCTACAGTGTGAGATTGTGTACGCGACCTTGCAGGTCACACCTGAGCCACCTGCACATATCCCTGGGGAAGCTGCTGCTCCAAGCTTCACCGCAGGGCACCGCTTCACATCGCTGTCTCTGCTCCTCTAGACTAACACCCTGACACGCTGCCACTCCCACCGACGCATTCGATGAATCCAGGCTGGAGTCAGTGTTGGAAGGAACTGCAGACGCTGGTTTACACGGAAGATAGACACAAACAGATGGAGGATCTCAGCGGGACATCTCTGGAGAAAATGAATGGGTGACGTTTCGGGACGAGACCCTTCTTCGGTCTCATTCCTGCTCTCCAGATATGCTGCCTTGCCCCACTGAGTTACTCCAGCTTTTTGTGTCTTTTACAAACAATCACCGCACAGTTCTGCGCCTGTGTGACTGCTGTTGCTGATTCTGAGCAATCTCTGTTCACCTTTCCTCCCGGGCTGCTCTCATCTCACCACTCAACCTCAAAGGAGGAGCATTGCCAGGTGAGATGAACGGACTGACCCAGGTGAGATGGAAACGAACTGACCCAGGTGAGATGGGAACGGACTGACCCAGGTGAGATGGGAACGGACTGACCCAGGTGAGATGGGAACGGACTGACCCAGGTGAGATGGGAACGGACTGACCCAGGTGAGATGAATGGACTGACCCAGGTGAGATGAATGGACTGACCCAGGTGAGATGGGAACGGACTGACCCAGGTGAGATGAATGGACTGACCCAGGTGAGAATGGAACGGACTGACCCAGAGATGAATGGACTGACCCAGGTGAAGATGAATGGACTGACCCAGGTGAGATGGGAACGGACTGACCCAGGTGAGATGGGAACGGACTGACCCAGGTGAGATGGGAACGGACTGACCCAGGTGAGATGGGAACGGACTGACCCAGGTGAGATGGGAACGGACTGACCCAGGTGAGATGATGAGCACAAATAGATCGACTCTTCCCAGAGTTTCAGCCTCCTTTTCCCATTGTGATTGGTCTGTCAAAGACCCTTAGAAAACTCCTCCTTGTGAAATCACCAGGCACCTTTCCCAAACTTGGTTTGATTAATTGGGAATGTCTTCTGCCATGTTCCTGCTATAGGTGCGTGGGATTTGGAAAGGGCATGGTCTTAAATTGAACTCATAGATGTCAGTGCTTTATGCTGCTTCAAATGCGATCTGTTCCCAGTTCTCAAGGTGTCCACTCACCCGCCCTGTGTGCTCAATGGAGTCCACTCTATCCAGCTGACCTCCCCACTGCAATGAATTGTCCAGCGCACGATGCTATCCTCATTTGGGAATCGCATGCAACCGTTGACGAGTCTCTCAATGCTCCTGGGTCTTTAGCCAACAGGGCTTTGGGTCCAAGCCACATCGTGGAGGGAGTGTTGTTCCTTTCACTGGCACCGCTATAAGTGGACAAGTGTGCTAGGTGTGAGAACGTGGTTTCATACCAGACCTCTCTGCCTCCGGGTTCACACGCTATGGCATCCACTGGTTCGTCACAGTGTTGTTTCCTTGGACAGCTCCAGAGACCGGGCTGGATCCTGACTACGGGGGCTGTATAGGCAGAGTTTGTACGTTCTCCCCGTGACTACATGGGTTTTCTCTGGCTTCCTCCCACACACCAAAGGCATACAGGTTGGTAGGTTAACTGGCTTTGGTGAAAATTGAAAAATGTCCCTTGTGTGTAGGACAGTGTTAGTGTACGGGGTGACTGCCGGTCGGCAGACTCTGGGCTGAAGGGCCCGGTTTCTGCGTTGTATCTAACGTTCAGAGAAGCCCCTGACGGTGAGATTCCTAGAGCACACACACACAGCCAACAGTCATTATTCCATTGTGTGGGAAGGAACTGCAGATGCTGGTTTACACCGAAGATGGACACAAAATGCTGGAGTAACTCAGCGGGACAGACAACATCTCTGGCGAGAAGGAAACGGTGATGTTTCGGATCGAGACCCTTCTGCAGACACTTCATCGTCACCTCCAGAGATGCTGCCTGTCCCGCTGAGTTACCTCATCATTTTGTGTCTATCTTCACCATTATTCCATATGCTGGTTCCTCTTATCACTCAACCCAGTGTTAAATCCATTGTGTCTAGCGATGAAAGCGAAGCTATTCTTTTTCTGTGTACGCTCATCCCATTTTGTAAGCAGAGCCAAATAAAATGAAACTCGTGCTGCTGTGAGAACCTTGTATTAAACCAGCTAGTACACAGAAAAAGAGTCAATGTCCTTTTTTATGACTGTGATACAGTCTACTAGCTCTTGTTAGTTCATAACTGGCTCAGAGGGCGGTGGAGGCCGGTTCTCTGGATGCTTTCAAGAGAGAGCTAGATAGGGCTCTTAAAGATAGCGGAGTCAGGGGATATGGGGAGAAGGCAGGAACGGGGTACTGATTGGGGATGATCAGCCATGATCACATTGAATGGTGGTGCTGGCTCGAAGGGCCAAATGGCCTACTCCTGCACCTATTGTCTTATCTATAAAATCTAGGAGCAGAATAAGGCCATTCGGCCCATCAAGTCTACTCCTCCATTCATTCATGGCTGATCTATCCCTCCCTCTCAACCCCATTCTCCCGCCTTCTCCTCGTAACCCGTCTCCTCTGACACCCGTACTAATCAAGACACCTGCACTAATCTCTGCCATAAAAATATCCATTGACTTGGCCTCCACAGCCGTCTGTGGCAATGAGTTCCACCCTCTGACCAAAGTTCCTTCTCATCCCCTTTCTAAAGGTGCGTCCTTTTATTCCAAGGCTAAGGCTTCTGGTTCTAGCCTCCCCCACTGGTGGAAACATCCTCTCCACGTCCACACTATCCAGGCCACACAATAGTAGCTCTGTGGGGCCTTCACCGTCTGCCTGAGAGCCTGGGCCTTATTGTCCTACATCCTAGGCCAGGTCTTCCAAAGTTGTTCGCCCTCTGGTGTGATTCTTGTGCTCAAGTTACTGGTGTGGGATTCTAAATCTCCACAACGCTTGTATTATGAAGATGCCAGAGGGTGTGCAATGCTGAAATAAAATGTTGAGCACAGCAGCACTTAAACCAGCTTAAGCGTTGACCGGAAGACAGACAAGACACTGCAGTAACTCAGTGGGACAGGCAGCATCTCTGGAGAGAAGGAATTTTTTTTTTTAATTTTAATTTCAAAATAGACTTTATTCAGGTAATAAATATATACAGCACATACTTCTGCAGCGGGCCAGTCGGTAACATTCTCCGACGGACATCTCGCTCTGCTGGGTGGTGAACAACGCTCGGGCCGCCCAAAGGTCTTTCACCGAGTTGATGACCCTCCAGCAGCACTCGATGTCAGTCTCTGAATGTGTCCCTGGGAACAGTCCGTAAATCACAGAGCTCTCTGTGACGGAGCTGTTGGGGATACACCGTGGCATGGACCCTTGCAAACCTCTCCAGACTCTTTGCAAATCCACACTCTGCGAAGAGGTGGGCAACCGTCTCCTCTCCATCCATCTCTGGAGAGAAGGAATGGGTGACGTTTCGGGTCGAGACCCTTCTTCAGACTGGTTATGGAGAAGGGAAACGGGAGATATCGGTGGTGATGTAGAGAGATAAAGAACAATGAATGAAAGATATACAAAAAAGTAACGATGATAAAGGGAACAGGCCATTGTTTGCTGTTTGTTGGGTGAAAACCAGAAGCTAGTGCGAATTGGCTGGGGGAGCAAGAGAGAGTGAGAGAGAGGCCATGCCAGGGCTACCTGAAAAGAGAAACCTAATTTATACCACTGGGCTGTAAGCTGCCCAAGCGAAATATGAGATGCTGCTCCCACAATTTGCGTTTAGCTTCACTCTGACAATGGAGGCGACCTAGGACTGACAGTGTGTGTAGGAAGGAACTGCAGATGCTGATTTAAACCGAAGATAGACAAAAAAAAAAGCTGGAGTAACTCAGCGGGACAGGCAGCAGCATGTCTGGCTTGCTGAGCCTCCAGCTTCTAGTGTCTAAGTTTTGACTAGACACATGATTATTTGCCATTGCGTGTTCCAATCCTGTTGGGGTTACTGGTTAATAATGGATCTTCATTAAATGTCATAGCAACAGGCATAAATATAAAGGCTTGGAAATTTGACTTTTGTTCCTTCAGGCCTTTAGCTTTGACTCTCAATCTGATTGTACTGATGATGATGGGTCTGCAGAAGGGTCTCGACCCGAAACGTCACCCATTCCTTCTCTCCGGAGATGCTGCCTGTCCCACCGAGTTACTCCAGCATTGTGTGCCTTTAAACCAGCATCTGCAGTTCCTTCGCACGTGCCATGTTTGTCTTGGTCTGTTGAATGATGCTTAGCACAGGGCTCGCTGTCAGGCAGACTACAAAATCATGAGAGGAATAGATCGGGCAGAGTCTTTTACCCAGAGTGGGGGAGTCGAGGACCAGAGGACATGGGTTCAAGGTGAAGGGGAAAATATTTAATAGGAATCCGAGAGGTAACTTTTTCACACAGAGGGTGGTGGGTGTATGGAACAAGCTGCCGGAGGGGTTCTGAAGAAGGGTTTCGGCCCGAAACGTTGCCTATTTCCTTCGCTCCACAGATGCTGCTGCACCCGCTGAGTTTCTCCAGCACTTTTGTCTACCTTGGATTTTCCAGCATCTTCCAGTTCTTTCTTAAACAAGCTGCCAGAGGAGATAATTGAGGCTGGGACTATCCCATCATTTAAGAAACAGTTGGACAGGCACATGGATAGGACGGGTTTGGATGGTGATGTACCAAGCGCAGGCAAGTGGGACTAGTGTAGCTGGGACATTATTGGCGGTGTGGGCGAGTTGGACCTGTATCCACACTACGACTCAACTGCTGTAGGAAGCTATGGATCAGTGAATGACAGTAAGTGAGGTTGTAGACACAAGAAACTGCAGATGCTGGAATTTTTTTTGCATAGAATGACAAAAAAAATGGGAGTGACTCAGCGGGTGGGACATCTCTGGAGAGAAGGAATGTGTCTCTGCGTCTGGGGTTGGCGCGCTTTTCACGGTCGGGCTCGGCCAAAGGACGCCAGAGGTTTGGTGGCGTCATTGTCCAGGTGATTGGCCGGAGCGCGGGGTCTGCGGGCGGGTATACAAGGGGCAGCAGAGATGTTGGGTTTGGGGGGGTGGTTGAGTTTGGGAGAGGAATGGGTTTGAGATGTTGGGGGGGGGGGGATGTTTGGGGTTGGATGGTTGAAGTTGGGTGTGGGGGGGGGGGGTGGTTGGGTTTGGGAGATGTTGGGTTGGGGGGGGGTGGTTGAGTTTGGGAGAGGGATGGGTTTGAGATGTTGGGTGGGGTGGTTGAGGTTGGGTGTGGGGGGGGTGGTTGGGTTTGGGAGATGTTGGGTTAGGGATGGTTGAGTTTGGGAGAGGGATGGGTTTGAGATGTTGGGTGGGGTGGTTGAGGTTGGGTGTTGGGGGGGGGGGTTGTTGACGTTGGGTGTGGGGGGGTGGTTGGGTTTAGGGTTGGGTTGGTTGAGTTTGGGGAGAGGTTTGGGTTTGAGAGGTTGAGTTAGGGGGGTGGTTGGTTTTGGGGAAGGTTTGGGTTTGAGATGTTGGGTTTGGGTGGGGGGGGGGGTGGTTGAGTTTGGGAGAGGTTTGGGTTTAAGAGGTTGGGTTTTGGGGGGGTGGGGTTGGGGTGGACCGAACCAAGCAGACGGAGGGCAGCTGGACCGGAGGTCGAGGTTTCCCGCCAACAACTGTCCACCACAGCAGTCCAGGCAAGAAGATTGATCACAACCCACCCGGTCTCGGTGGAGATCCTCCGCCACCGCCTTCCCAGTGAGCGGGCAATTACTCGGGACATCGACCAAGGTGGACAACCATCCTGGTCCATCACGACCGCGCGAAGCCCCACAGAGGCTCTTTCAAGAGTCATTGAAAAGACCTACAACCTCAAGCAGTCTCTTGGTCTGTCGGGGTCCGGCGATCCCCCCGCTCACGGTGTCTCGGGAGATCGATCTGGACAGAACTCCCCGGAGCTCGGCCCTCGAGGAGCCGCGGGGCCAGTGACCTTAACCCGGGCTCGGAGGACACCGACCCCTGGCCGTCCAACCTCGCCCTCGGCCATTTAATTCAAAGGCTCTTTCTAGAGCCAGTAAAACGGGCTGCGACCCCTCCCCCTCTTCATGCAGGTGGACCATTAAGGGCCTGTCCCACTTGGCCATCATTTACGCGACCTGGTAGAATGGGAACAGGTCCAGTTTCTGCACCGACCTTGTACACCACCAATATCCCCCCACGCACACACACTGGGGACAATTTACGGTTTACAGCAGCCAATTAACCTGCAAATCTGTGCGTCTCTGGGCCGTGAAGTGAATGGGAGGGGGGCCAAGTAGTGGGGGGGGGGGGGGAAGGTAGCTGGCGAGCGCAGCAGCCCCGGCCCCGGCAGCGAAAGAGATCCGGCGCCCCCTCTCTCAGTGTTCGCGGCAGACCTGCGCTGCTGGAGCCCGGCCGTTGTGGTCCCATTGGGTCGACGAGCTCTGAGGACCACGGCAAGCGTTCCAACATCATGTGGTCAAGAGTTTTCCAGATGTCCCATCGCACCCAGGGAAAGCCCCTCAACCCCCCCCCCCCCTCTCCCACCGTCGGCCCAACAACAACAAGGGTCACTGAAAAGAGTTACAACCTCGGGCGGTCTCAATGGGTGGCTGACGGGGGCCAAACACGTGGCGCGGAGGGAAGGGTCCCCGCTAGCACCTTGCAGGCCATGCAGCCATTGTCCCAGTCTCGCCCTGCCCTGTACGCCAGGGTGAGAGAAACCAGGCGCCCTCACGGTGGCCGGGAGATCGCCCAGGACTTCAGGACAGACTTGTGCTCCCAGCACTTGGCCGAAGGGGACCAGCGAGTTTAACCCTGATGCCCCCGTCCCACTTGGGAAACCTGAACGGAAACCTCTGGAGACTTTGCGCCCCACCCAAGGTTTCCGTGCGGTTCCCGGAGGTTCTCCAGAGGTTTCCGTTCAGGTTTCCTAAGTGGGACAGGGGCATTTAATGCCCCTGTCCCACTTAGGAAACCTGAACGGAGACCTCTGGAGACTTTGCGCCCCCAACCCAAGGTTTCCGTGCGGTTCCCGGAGGTTTTTGTCCTCCGGCAACCACCTTCAACTAGCATCGACAAAAAAAATAACCGATTTTTAAAATGGAAACCACTTTCGACCATTAGGGAGACTGACAAAAACCTCCGGGAACCGCACGGAAACCTTGGGTGGGGCGCAAAGTCTCCAGAGGTTTCCGTTCAGGTTTCCTAAGTGGGACAGGGGCATGATGAGGACATCGATCTCCTGGCTGACTCCTAGTTTAGTTACAGCATGGAAACAGGCCCTTCGGCCCACTGGGTCCGCGCCGACCAGCGACCCCCGCATATTAACGCTATCCTACACACACACACAAAGGACAATTTTTAAATTAACCTACAAACCGGTACACCTTTGGAATGTGGGAGGAAACCGAAGATCTCGGAGGGGCAGCCAGTTTAACCCGGGCTGGGCCCTGGGAGGACACCGACCCATGGGCTGTCCAACGTGGTCAAAGACTTCCAATGTCCCACCACTGATCAGCCATGATCACATTGAATGGCGGTGCTGGCTCAAAGGTCCAGATGGCCTCCTCCTGCACCTATTGTCTATTGGCTCACCCCCTTCCACGCCCTGGGCCAAACAACAGCTCGTTTAAGAGCCACTAAAACGAGCTACAACCTCTTGCTCCTCTTTATGAAGGCGGACAATTAGACATTAGAGATACAGCGATGTCATTTTGTACAAGTGAATAAACGTACTCTTGTAGAAATGGTTTTTTCCCCCACCCCCCCCCCCTGCAACGTTTATGGATCAATCTCTGCTAATTTTCCCCGTTGCATACCCATATCCCTCAATGCTCAGACGATCTATAAACCTGCCAACCTGTTTGGAGAGAACTCCTAACAGCCTTCAGGCAGATAATTCCGACGTTTTGCCATTTCCACCGAAGAAGCTAGTTCCTTGTCTAGTTTGGAGACTGGCTTCTGGTTCTAGACTTTGCCAAAGGCGTTTCCTGTCTGCATTCAGCCCTGCCGGACTTTGCAATCTTATATCTCCCATTCTTCTAAAATTCTAGAGAATGCAAACTTGCCACCCCCCGGAATTGGTCTTGTGATTTTTTTTTTCCACACTTCTGACAGAGGTTTTATGGTCAAGAGTTTTATCGTCATGTGTCCCAGATAGAACAATGACAGTCTTACCTGCAACAGGTAAGACCAAAATGACCACAGCATTCCAGGTGGGATTCTCACCCACCCACCTCTAGGAAGGTACAGTAGAGCGGAAACGACTGCAAAAAGTAGTAAACACTGCCCAGTCCGTCATCGGCTCTGACCTCCCCACCATCGAGGGGATCTATCGCAGTCGCTGCCTCAAACAGGCTGGCAGCATCATCAAGGACCCACACCACCCTGGCCACTCACTCATCTCCCCACTGCCTTCAGGTAGGAGGTACAGGAGCCTGAAGACTGCAACGTCCAGGTTCAGGAACAGCTACTCCCCCACAGCCACCATAACCATCAGGCTAATAAACTCAACTCAAACAAAATTCTGAACATTAATAGCCCATTGCACTTTATCTGTTTATTAATGTGTGTGTGTATATATATATATATATATATATCTTCAATGGTATATGGACACACTGATCTGTTCTGTATTTATTTATGCCTACTATATTCTGTTGATCTGAAGCAAAGCAGGAATGTCATTGCATTGTCCTATCTGGGACATATGACAATAAACTCTCTCTGAAGAAGGGTTTCGGCCCGAAACGTTGCCTATCTCCTTCGCTCCATAGATCCTGCTGCACCCGCTGAGTTTCTCCAGCATTTCTGTCTACCTTCGATTTTCCAGCATCTGCAGTTCCTTCTTAAACAATAACCTCTCCTGAATCTTTTATTCATCCCCTTGCAATGCTTCCCAATCGCTTGTTATATCTGCATGTGGACTGTAAGGGACTCTGGGCCACTTTGAATATTAGTTAGCAGTTCGGTTGAAAAAAAAACATGTGCGAGGAGGAGGTTCTAAGAAGGTCCCAAATATACCAGAGCAACAATGGGTGCTGAGGCACGGGTGTAGTATTTGGAGTAGGGAGGAACTGCAGATGCTGGTTTAAACCGAAGACAGACACAAAAAGCTGGAGTCTAGCCTCTTTTTGCTCCTTTTGCTCCGATATTTTATTTCATTCACATGTGTTTTTATTATTTTATTGATAATTGTATTATTAATATTTGATGTGTCATTCATAATTGTTACTGTATTGTCGTGTTGTTACTTGCGAGCGGAGCACCAAGGCAATTTCCTTGTATGTGTACATAATTGGCCAATAAACGTATTCATTTTACTGGGTAGTATGGGAAGCAAAGGGTTTCACTGTATTATTAAAGTAGCATTGAAAGTATGATTGAACTAGCGTGAACAAATGATTGATGACCAGCAGGGCTCGGTGGGCCAAAGGGCCTGTTTACATGCTGTATGTCTTAAAAAATGTGTAAATCTTTTCTGCACTCTTTGCGAGTTAACACCACCTTTTCTATAGCAGGGACATCGAAGCAGTGTTGGATTGAACGTGTTCTGGTTTCGTTTTTAGAAATACAGCGCGGAAACGGGTCCGCTCCGACCAGCGATCCCCGCACTTTAAAGGGCCTGTCCTACTTGGGCGACAAAGTCGTGGTCGGGGCGTGACGCGTTGGTGACGCGCGGTGTCTGCCTGTCGCCCCAGGATTTTGGAATGATCAAAATCCAGGGGCGACATCATGCCATGCGCCCTGTCACACACTGACGTGTGTTGTCCTGTGGGTGACGCCCGGTTAGGGTTGGGGTTAGGGTTAGGGTTGGTGTTGGGGACCACAGATGGGTTATAAAATATTCTTCCTTCAATGCATGGATATTGTACATTAATATATTTAAATTAATACAATAAAATCAATTGTGCAAATGAAAAGATGTCTGAGTCATTCAGTTTTATTTGTGGATGTATTGGTCCGCTTCCAGATCCCATCACTGTCTCTATAACGTTTCACAGGGATGGATTCAGTGAGCGTAGACTGATCTCCCCTCTCCCCTCCACCCCCCTCTTCCCCCCACCGGCCCCCATCACTCCTTCTCCACTCCCCCCTACCCTCTCCCCTCTCCTCCCTTCCCTCCCTTCTCCCCGCTCCACTCTTCTCCCCCTTCACTCCCCCCCCCCCCTCCTCACATCCCCCCAACCACACACTTTCCCCGACACCCCCCATTTGTGGACCCGGCCTGTGACAGCTGGATCCCACTAATAGTTCCGCACAAAGGCCACATCATCTGTTTTAGTAACAGTGACTTTAGGATGAATGCAGACTTTGGGAACAACACCCCCCATCCCCCCTCCGCCCCCTCGCCTTGCTTCTAAATGGGTGGTGGGTATTTAGACTCAGTGGCCAGAGCAGAGCAGTGGTACATTGCCTGCACCCAGTTGAAAACCCGCTGCTTCTGGGGGTTTGGAGAGACCATTGGAAGAGAGAGATCTGCCTCTGGGACAACGCGTGGCCAACAGTTTAGTTCCCATGAGGAGCAGGCAGAACATTGGTGGTTCGATCTATCCTACACCCACTAGGGACAGTTTTTACATTTACCAAGCCAATTAACCTACAAACCTGCACGTCTTTGGAGTGCGGGAGGAAACCGGAGATCTCGGGGAGAGCCCACGCAAGTCACGGGGAGAACGTGCAAACTCCCTACAGACAGCGCCGGTAGTCGGAATCGAACCCGTAGTCTCCAGCGCTGCGCCCCCGTGCCGCTCTGTGGAACTCATTGCCACAGACGGCTGCGGAGGCCAAGTCATTGGGCATTTGTAAAGCAGAGATTGATAGATTGTTAATCAGCACCTGGTGTCAGGGGTTACGGGGAGGGGGCAGGAGAATGGGGTTGAGAGGGAAAACTAGATTGAATGGCGGATAACGACTGGATGACCAAATGACCCAGTGCTGCTCATATGAGGGGCACAAAATGCTGGAATAACTGGGCGGATCAGGCAGCCCCCAGCCCCCCCCCCTTTTCTCTGGAGGGAAAAAAGGGATAGGTGACGTTTCGGGTCGGAACCCTTCCTCCGGCCTTGTATGTGTTTTTTCTGACTTCTCTATTAAATTGGCCTTTCAGTCTTGACGCTGCAGTCCCCGCGTCTCACACCAGATGGCAGCAACACTCCATGATCTTTGCGGACAACGATCTGACCTGGGTCCTTGGCCAGAGGCAGGTGAAACAGTACTTACACTAATCCCTCATTATAACGCACCATAGGGGCGGGGGGGGGATGGTGTTCCTTATTGCCGAGGGTCCTCTGTAACCGGGTAAGGGATTATCATAGAAACATAGAAAATAGGTGCAGGAGGAGGCCATCCGGCCCTTCGAGCCAGCACCGCCATTCATTGTGATCATGGCTGATCGTCCCCAATCAATAACCCGTGCCTGCCTTCTCCCCGTATCCCTTGACTCCACCAGCCCCTAGAGCTCTATCTAACTCTCTCTTAAATCCATCCAGTGACTTGGCCTCCACTGCCCTCTGTGGCAGGGAATTCCACAAATTCACAACTCTCTGGGTGAAAAAGTTTTTTTCTCACCTCAGTCTTAAATGACCTCCCCTTTATTCTAAGACTTGTGTGGCCCTGGTTCTGGACTCAGCACAACTTGGGAACATTTTCCTGCATCTAGCTTGTCCAGTCCTTTTATAATTTTAAAATATGTTTCTATAAGATCCCCCCTCATCCTTCTAAACTCCAGTGAATACAAGCCTAGTCTTTTCAATCTTTCCTCATATGACAGTCCCGCCATCCCAGGGATCAATCTGGTGAACCTACGCTGCACTGCCTCACTCACAAGGATGTCCTTCCTCAAATTAGGAGACCAAAACTGTACACAATACTCCAGATGTGGTCTCACCAGAGCCCTGTACAACTGCAGAAGAGCCTCTTTACTCCTATACTGAAATCCTCCTGTTGTGAAGGCCAACATTCCATCATTGTATAAATAGCTGAAACGTATAACTGCAGTAGTAGGTCCATACACAAAAAGACACAAAGTGCTGGAGTAACCCAGCTGGAAATGCAGCATCTCTGGAGAACATGGACAGGTCGACGTTTCGGGTCGAGACCCTTCTCCAGACTCGCGGTCTGCAACTGGGCCTGGATTCCAGGCGAGTCCGCTCCGGATTGCATCGCTTTGTATCGCAACTCTCTGCAATGTCTGTGTGGAGTTTGCACGTTCTCCCTGCGGCCGCGTGGGTTTCCTCCCACGTCCCAAAGGCAGGTGGGTTTGTAGGTTAATTGGCCGTTGTTAATTGACCCTCATGTGTAGGGAAATTGACATCAAAGTCAGCAAATAAACAGCAGATTCGGCCATTCGGCCCATCAAGTCTACTCCGCCATTCAATCGTGGCTGATCTATCTCTCCCTCCTAACCCCATTCTCCTGCCTTCTGCCCATAACCTCGGACACCCAGACTAATCAAGAATCTATCTCTGCCTTAAATATATTCGACTTGGCCTCCACAGCCTCCAGCGGCAAAGAATTCCGCAGATTCACCGCCCTCTGACTGAAGAAATTTCTCAACTCCTTACTAAAAGAACGTACTTTATTTCTCATGGGAGATCAGCGGTGTGGACTCGTGGGCTGAAGGGCCTGCTTCCATGCTTTATCTCCAAACTGAACAAGATATCATCTATTTTGACCTTGGGCCGAGCGATTGCCCAAGTGGTCTCCGCTGGTTCTATGTTCCGGCGAAGAAGCGGAAACCACTTTCGACCATTAGGGAGACTGACGAAAACCTCCGGGAACCGCACGGAAACCTCGGGTGGGGCGCAAAGTCTCCAGAGGTTTCCGTTCAGGTTTCCTAAGTGGGACAGGGGCATTAGCCTTCTGAGGGAGTAGAGGTGTTAGAACAGGAACACAGGGTTAAGGTCAAGGGCCTGTCCCAGCAGCGTGCAACTCCATGCGATGAGCGCGACCTAACGTGGTCGCTCGAGCCGTCCGGCGTCGCGGGGCCGGTCCCACTTCGATCGCCGGAGCCGTGCGGAAATGTGCGGAGTTCAGAGAAGGACAGGCCCTTAAGGACCACAGGGTTGTGGTGAGAGGCGAAAGATTTAAGGGCCTGTCCCACTTTCCCGAGTTATTCACAAATTCTCCCGAGCTTTCCCCTTGATTCAAACTTGCAGAATGTTCGTAAAGAGTCCGTAGATACAGTGGCTTGCAAAAGTATTCATACCCCTTGAACTTTTCCACATTTTGTCACGTTACAACCACAAACGTAAATGTATTTTATTGGGATTTTATGTGATAGACCAACACAAAGTGGTGCATAATTGTGAAGTGGAAGGAAAATGATACATGGTTTCCAAATGTTATTACAAATAAAAAACTGAAAAGTGTGGCGTGCAAAAGTATTCAGCCCCCCTGAGTCAATACTTTGTAGAACCACCTTTCGCAACAATTACAGCTGCAAGTCTTTTGGGGTATGTCTCTACCAGCTTTGCACATCTAGAGACTGAAATTTCTGCCCATTCTTCTTTGCAAAATGGCTCAAGCTCAGTCAGATTGGATGGAGAGTGTCTGTGAACAGCAATTTACAAGTCTGATCTCATCAAAGTCTGATTTCAATTTTGGTCTCATCAGACCAGAGCACCTTCCTCCACATGTTTGCTGTGTCCCCCACATGACTTGTGGCAAACTGCAAACGGGACCTCTTATGGCTTTGTTTCAACAATGACTTTCTTCTTGCCACTCTTCCATAAAGGCCCGATTTGTGGAGTGCACGACTAATAGTTGTCCTGTGGACAGATTCTCCCACCTGAGCTGTGGATCTCTGCAGCTCCTCCAGAGTTACCATGGGCCTCTTGGCTGCTTCTCTGATCAATGCTCTCCTTGCCCGGCCTGTCAGTTTAGGTGGACGGCCATGTCTTGGTAGGTTTGCAGTTGTGCCATACTCTTTCCATTTTCGGATGATGGATTGAACAGTGCTCCGTGAGATGTTCAAAGCTTGGGATATTTGTTTATAACCTAACCCTGCTTTAAACTTCTCCACAACTTGATCCCTGACCTGTCTGGTGTGTTTAATAGGGAACTGGGGCAACCTATTCCACTGAGGGGGAGGGGATGTATATGGAAACGAGCAGAGTCCTGAGCTGAAACGTCACCTATCCTAACTAGTAAATAGAATCCACTTGTGTGTAATCTAATCTCAGTATAAATACAGCTGTTCTGTGAAGGCCTCAGAGGTTTGTTAGAGAACATTAGTGAACAAACAGCATCATGAAGCCCAAGGAACACACCGTTGACTAATGCTGCCTGACCCGCTGAGTTACTCCAGCACTTGGACCTCCAGAGGAGGTAGTTGAGGCCAGTACTATAGCGACAGTTAAAATACAGTTGGGCAGGTTCATGGTTAGGAAGGGTTTGCAAGTTCACAATATTTAGGTGTACAATTAGGCCATTCAGCCCAACGAGCCTACTCCGCCATTCACTCATGTGTTAGAGGGATATGGGCCAGACAAGGACAAATGGGACCCGCTTGGATGAGGCAACTTGGTCAGCGTGAGTAAGTTGGGCTGAAGGGCCTATTTCTGTAGGAAGGAACTGCAGATGATGGTTTAAACCAAAGATAGACACACAATGCTGGAGTAACTCAGCGGGACAGGCAGCATCTCTGGAGAGAAGGAATGGGTGACGTTTCGGGTCGAGACCCTTCTTCGTTATGTAACGTTTCTGTTTTCTGCAATCACTCTAATTCTATAAACGTTAAAATTGTCCCTGTTTGTGGCCAGCATGGAGGTGATGGCCGAAGAAGAGACTGCTTCTGAGCTGCAGAACTCTATAAAAGAGCCAGCAATGGCCACAATTAACCTTGTGAACTAGGGCTGCAAGTGGCAATGCTACCGTAGCACCACATTAGACAAGTAGGTGCAGGAGTAAGGCCATTCGGCCCTTCGAGCCCAGCACCGCCATTCAATGTGATCATGGCTGATCATCCCCAATCAGTGCCCCGTTCCTGCCTTCTCCCCATATCCCCTGACTCCGCTATCTTTAAGAGCCCTATCTAGCTCTCTCATGAAAGCATCCAGAGAACCTGCCTCCACCGCCCTCTGAGGCAGAGAATTCCTCAGACTCGCCACTCTCTGTGAGAAAAAGAGAGGCGCAGCGGGTAGAGCTGTTGCCTCACAGCGCCAGGGACCCAGGTTCCACCCTGAACTCGGGTGCTGTCTGTGTGGAGTTTGCACGTTCTCGCTGCGATCAGGTGCAACTCGTTTTCCCTCCTGCATCCCAAGGGCGTTGCGGGCTTGCGGGTCAACCGGCCCCGTGTGACATCGCCCCGAGCGTGTCGGGCGCGGACGGGAAAGTGGGAAAACGTGGAAGGAGTGCGAAGGGGCGATGGCTGGCTGGCGCAGACTGGGTGGGCGGAACGCGCCTGTTTCCGCGCTGCATCTCTCGACTGAAACTGAAGCGGCAAACGACAAGGGGCACGGTCTAGGCGGGCAACTGGATGGTGCGCGCAGCTGCGGCAACGCTCACGGGGGACGCTCGCAACCTTCGATAAAAACGCAGGCGTTTAAAAAAACAAAAAACAAATGAAAGACTTGAAAACCGACAAAAAGGGGCCACGAAACCACACAGTTTATTCTGTTATTTTTTAATAAAAATGAAACCGATAAAACTATGTACATTTTCATACATGCAGTTACAAACACACACAGTTAAAAGCTTCTAAAGTGAAAAACAACAGTACAATTGAAGCTGAGGGGGGGGGGGGGGGGAGAGAAGCGAGGGGGGGGAGGCGAGGAGGAGAAGCAAGGGGGGGGAGAGATGAAGGAAGAAATGGGTGGGGAAGGGGGGGCAGGAGAAGCGAGGGCGGGGGGAGAGTGGAACAAGGTGGGAGTGGGGGGGGGAGGGAAAAGGAGAGGAGTGGGAATCGGTAAGAGAGGGGGGGAAAGGGAAGGGAGTGAGGGAGGGGGGATGGGAGAGAGGGAGAGGGAGGAGGTGATGGGATGGGAGAGGGGGTTGGGAAAGAGGGAGGGATGGGAGAGGGTAGAGTGGAGAGAGGGAAGCTGGAGAGGGGAGGAGATTGGGATGGGGAGAGGGGGGTTTCGAGGAAGGGGAGCTCTGGGGAGGAGGAGGGGGGGGCAGTTTCCTTTTAGCTGGGCTTGTAGGTGTGTTTGTAGGTGGGGTGGCTGTGCTGAGCGGCCTCTGCCCAGTCACCAGGCTCTGGATGATCCACTCCTGCGAGACCACGGGCACCGACAGGGCCTCCGCGCACTTGAGGAGCGACGGGGGGCACGAGGGGTCCGTCACCACCAGGTCGAAGACCCCCATTGGCACATCTGCGGGGGGGGGGGGGGGGAGAAGAGAGGAAGGTGCCGTCAACAACAGCGGGTTTACATGTCTGCGCCCCCCCCTATCCCCCCTCCCCCCTCCCCCACCCACCCGACCACCCGCGCAGTGACCCACTGGCTCGGGACGTCCCGGGACAGGATAGCACCACCCGTGCCAAACCCTGAACCCGTCTGGTACAAGGAGGGGGTCGGCAAGGACAGGGTAGTGGGAGCTTCACTTGATTGAATGGCGGAGTAGACTTGATGGGCCGAATGGCCTAATTCAATTCCTATCACTTCTGACCTTTGGTCAGAAGTGATAGGAATTGAATTAGGCCATTCGGCCCATCAAGTCCAAAAGTCAAAAGTGATAGGGATTGAATTAGGCCATTCGGCCCATCAAGTCCACTCCCCCATTCAATAACGTCTGATCTCTCTCTCCCTCCCAACCCCATTCTCCTGCCTTCTCCCCACAACCCGCACTAATCAATAATCTATCCATCTCTGCCTTCAAAATATCCACTGACTTGTGGCCTCGACAGCCTTCTGTGGCAAAGAACTCCACAGATTCACCACCCCCTGACTAAAGACATCTCTCCTCATCTCCTTCCTAAAAGAACGCCCTCTAATTCTAAGGCCTAGACTCTCCCACTAGTGGAAACATCCTCCCCTCTATCCGAGCCCTTCACTATTCTGTAGTTCTCAATGAGAAAACTCCCCCCCCCTCCCCCTCCCCCACCCACCCCCCCCGATTCTTCTAAACTCCAGCGAGTGCAGGTCCAGCGCCCACAAACGCTCATCCCAGGTTAACCCTAGCATTGCTGGGACCGTTCTCGGAAACGTTCTNCTCCTCTGGGGCCTCTCCAGCGCCAGCACCTCCCTTCCTGAGACACGGTGCCCAGAACTGCTCGCAATATTCCAAACGCGGCCTGACCAGCACCTCACAGAGCCTCAGCGTTACATCCCCTGGCTTTGCGCACGAGCCCTCGTGAAATAAATTGCCGTTTGCTTTCTTTTCGGCCGATTTGACTTGCAAATTAACTTGCTGGGAATCCTTGCTCCCAAGTCCCTTTGCAGCTCCCATTTTCTGGATTCTCTCGCCATTTAGCAACCTGGGGGCATGTGATGGGACAGTCCCTTCCTCCCCTCTCCTCTCCTCTCCCCCCCCGTGCAGATCTAGTCTCCTCCCAAAGCCCAAAGATTTAGGTGTGTAGGATGTTTAAGAAGGAACTGCAGATGCTGGAAAATCAAAGGTAGACAAAAAAGCTGGAGAGACTCAGCGGGTGAGGCAACATCTATGGAGCGAAGGAAATAGGCAACGTTTCGGGCCGAAACCCTTGGGTTGCCTATTTCCTTTTGCCTATTTCCTTCGCTCCATAGATGCTGCCTCACCCGCTGAGTTTCTCCAGCTCTTTTGTCCACCTTTGATTTTATTGTGTTTTAGTTTTTTTTCCCTTTGCTCAGTATCCTTTATTTGGAAAGATGTGTGTGATTCGGGTATAATTTGTTTTTAAGCATTTGTACCGAGTCTCTGTTTGCAAAAGGGAGATTCCCCCCCCCCCCCCCGTCCCCCCTGGGACCCCCAAACCCCCTCCCCAGGGGACCCCCCTCCCCCCCCCCCTCCTCCACCCTTGCTGTGCGTGCCTGGGGTTTTGTGCTGCCTGACCGATGTTGCCCCCCCATCATGAGGATCTCAGGCCAGAGGCGTGAGGAAGGTCTCGTTTGTTTGTCCTGTTCTTGACATTGTTGTACCAGCACCACATGCCTTCTGTGATGGGGTTTCTTGGTTTTTTTAACGTTTTTTGCGATTTTTGCTTGCTTGGTCCGCGTGTGCCTTGTGGCTTTTCGACATAATGGCCTAAAGGGTTTATTCCACCTCCGTGAGGGAGAGAATGGGAGAGAATGGGAGAGAGCTGAGAGAGCGGAGAGAGAGAGAGAGAGAATGGAGGGAGGGAGGGAGAAGGAGGGAGAGGAGGGAGAGGAGGAAAGAGAGAGGGAAAGAGAGGAAGGGACAGAGGGAAGGGAGAGTGTGGAGGAGGGAGGGAGGGAAGGAGGGAGAGGGAGAGAGGAGAAAGAGAGAGGAAAAGAGAGGAAGGGGACAGAGGGAGAGAGGGAGAGAGTGGAGGAGGGAGGGAGAGAGATAGAGGAGGAAAGAGAGAGGAAAAAGAGGAAGATGAGGAAGGGGAGAGGGGGGAGAGAGGAAAGATAGAGTAGGGAGGGATAGTAGGAGGGGGAGCGGAAGGGGGAAAGAGAGGGGGGGATGGGGTAAACGGGGGAGGGGGGGGGAGGGGGGGGGAGATCGGGGGCGGGGGGGTGGGATGGGCGGGGGGGTGGGTGGGGGGGGAGGGGGAGGGGGGGGAGAGGAGAAGGGGGGGGAGAGGGAGGGGAGGGGGGAGGGGAGGGTGGGGGGGGGAAAAGTAAGAAAAGAGGGAGAGATAGAGAGAGTAGAGGAAAAGAGGGAGGGAGGGAGGGAGGAGGGAGGAGGGAGGGTAGGGGGGGAGGGAGAGGATAGAAAGAGAGAGGAGGAAGAGAGAGGAAAAGTGAGAGGAAGAGAGAAGAAGGGGAGAGTGGAAGGGGGAGAGGGGGAGAGAGGGAGAGAGGGAGAGAGTGGAGGGAGGGAGGGGAAGGAGGGAGAGGAGAGAGGAGGAAAGAGAGAGGAAAAGAGAGGAAGGGGGACAGAGGGAGAGAGTGGAGAATGGGATGAGGGAGGAGGGAGAGGAGATAGAGGAGGAAAGAGAGAGGAAAAGAGAGGAAGAGAGAGGAAGGGGAGAAGGGGGAGAGAGGAAGAGATGGAGGAGAGAGTGGAGGAGGGAGGGAGGGAGTGGAGAGGATAGAAAGAGAGAGGAGGAAAGAGAGAGGAAAAGTGAGAGAGAGAGAAGAAGGGGAGAGAGAAAAGAAGTGGGGGAGAGGGGGAGAGAGAGGAAAGAGAGAGGAAAAGAGAGAGGAAGAGAGAGGAAGAGAGAGGAAGGGGGAGAGAGGGAGAGAAGGAGGAGGGAGGGAGGGAGAGGGAGAGAGGAGGAAAGGAGGACGCGAGAGAGAGGAAAGGGGAGAGAGGAAAGGGGAGAGAGGAAGGGGGAGAGAGGGAGAGAGGGAGGAGGGAGGAGGGAGAGGAGAGAGAGGAGAAAGAGAGAGAAAAAGAGAGAGGGAAAGAGAGGAAGGGGAGAGAGGAAGGGAGAGAGAGGAAGGGGGAGAGAGGAAGGGGGGGAGAAGGGAGAAAAAAGGAGAGGGAGAGGGAGAGAGGGAGAGGGGGAGGGGGAGGGGGTGGGGGGGGAAAGAAAAGTCAATTTGGGAGGTGAGGGGTGCATGGGGGGGGGGGGGAATCAGGAGCAGAGATCGACGGGGTTCAGTTTAATTGAGGCGCTGGTCCAGGTTTGAGACCAGGCGGGAGGGGCGCGAGCGAGAGAGGTGGGGGGGGTCACATAACAGCGAGGTGGTAACGGCTCGGCTCACTGTGGTGGCACGCCCGGGCAGTGTGGGGGGGGGGGGGCCAGTGTGAGGGGGGAGGGGGGCAGAGTGATGGGGGAGGGGGGCAGAGTGAGGGGGGAGGGATATGGCAGAGTGACGGGGGGGGGCAGGAGCAGGGTGAAGGGGGCATCTCACCACTCCAGGATGCGGTCTGCCTCCACGCTGTAGCCCGCGGGCAACATGTAGTTACTGTAGGGCTGGAGCTGGTTGGAGAGGCAGCTGTCCCGGACCCACAGGTTGGACACGCACGGCACTCCGCTGGCAATGCACAGAAAGTACTTCTTGGTCCGACAGTGCTGGTCTGCGATCAACACACACTGGTAGGCCGCCTTGCACTGAAACGCAACAAGCAACACATTCTGGATCAGCTCCCCGCTCTTGAACCCCTGTCCCACGGTACGAGTTCATTCCAAGAGCTCTCCCGAGTTTGCCCTGATTCGAACTCGGAGATTTACGGTAATGGCCGCTCGTCGGTACTCGGGGCTCTCGTGGACGTTTTCCAACAGGTTGAAAAATCTTCACGAGTCTTCCCGTGCTTACCTGCCGTTAGCGAGCCTTCCCGAGTACCTGCCGTTAGCGTTACGAGCCGCTAAGAGACGTCCCCGAGCTCCGACGTACCCGCTACGTTCATTCTCCGTGCTCACCACGAGTTTGAATTTTTTAAAACTCGGGAGAGCTCTTGGAATGAACTCGTACCGTGGGACAGGGCTTTAACTCAGCAGAATGCCCAGGGATACATTATTTAAAGAGAGAGTCCGATTTAGCTCTTAGGGCTAAAGGGCCTGTCCCACTTTCACGACCTAATTCACAACTTTTTTAACTCGTGGACATTTTTCATCAGGCTAGAAAAAACGCCCCGGCCTACTTGATGCCAAGAGTGCCTACGACCAGCATCACGGCCTGCTACGACCTACCTACGACCTACGACTGGAGAAGTGGGTAGGACTCTCTGGTTCTGTGCTGGACTGGTCCAAATCCTACTTGAAAGATCGGGATTATTTTGTTTTCCATGGTAATTATCAATCCGAACTTACAAAACTCACAAGCGGGGTTCCTCTGGGCTCCATTCTTGGACCCATTTTGTTCAATATTTACATGCCCCCCTCCTAGCTCAGATCATAGAGTATTTTAACACATCCTACCATACTTACGCCAGTGACACACAGCTTTATATCGCAGTGTCACCACACGACCAGAGTCCCCTACACTCACAGAGTCAGTGTGTTAAACAAATAATGAGTGGATGAACCAGAACTTCCTCCAGCTCAATGCAAATAAGACAGCAATTATTCTCCTTGGTCCCAAAAATACAAGACTAGCGGTGAGTGCTCAACTTGACTCAATCGCAGACAAACCTTGGTGTAGTTATGGACTCGGATTTGAATTTTAACAGCCATATAAAGACCATTACCAAATCTGCCTATTACCATCTAAAAAAACATTGCAAGAATCAAGGGATTTCTGTCCAAAGACGCTGTATAACTTGTTCACGCAGATATCTTCAGTAGGTTAGATTACTGTAATGGGATCTTTACAGATCTCAGTAAAAAATCAATTAAACAGCTGCAGCTTATCCAGAATGCCGCTGCCAGAGTCCTGACCAACACCAAGAAAGTCGACCACATTACACCTGTCCTTAAATCTTTGCACTGGCTCCCTGTGTGTAAAAGGATAGATTTTAAAAATTCTGTTACTGGCCTACAAGGCACTGAATGGTCTGCGTCCAAAATACATCTCTGACCTTCTTGTTGTATATGGGGCGTCTAGACACCTCAGGTCTTCCGGGACAGGTTTACTCTGTGTTCCCAGGCCAGGACTAAAAAGGCTTCCGTTTTTATGCTCCACACCTGTGGAACGAGCTCCCCGAACACCTGAGGTGCGTACAGACTGTAAGCTCATTTAGATCAGGCCTAAAAACGGTTGTTTACTGTAGCTTTTCCATAACCCAACATGCAGGTAATCTTAGGGTACACAAAAAGCTGGAGAAACTCAGCGGGTGCAGCAGCATCTAAGGAGCGAAGGAGATAGGCGACGTTTCGGGTCGAGACAGGTAATCTTAACCTTCTAATCTTATCCCTTTTATGTGCTTTTAAAATCGTTTTATTGTTCTAGTGACTTTGTTTTACTATTCATGCATTTGTCTTATAGCTTGTGTTGTATTTTTGATTAGTGGCTGTTTTGTTGTCCTGTGTTGTATGGTTGCTCTGCTGACTTTTTAACTATGTTATTTATTTATTTTTTTGTTTCTTTTTGTAAAGCTCTATGAATTGCTGCATGTACAAATGGAGCTACATAAACACATGTGCCTTGCCTTGCCACGCTGCGAGGATGAGTCAAGGGCAAACTCGGCAGGGGTCGTGAGAGCAGTACAGGCCCGTTAAGGATTCAAGTGATATGGGGAGACGGCAGGAACGGGACACTGATTTTAGACGATCAGCCGTGATCATATTGAATGGCGGTGCTGGCTCGAAGGGCCGAATGGTCCACTCCTGCACCTATTTTTCTATGTTTCTATTTGTGTCACCCAAGGGGGCAAATTAAGCTTGAGTTTAATTCACTATCTTTAGCCAGAGGGCGGTGAATCTGTGGAATTCTTTGCCCCAGAGGGCTGTGGAGGCCACAGGTCAGTGGATATTTTTAAGGCAGAGATCGATTCTTGATTAGTGCGGGTGTCAGGTGTTATGGGGAGAAGGCGGGAGAATGGGGGTAGGGATAGATCAGCCATGATTGAATGGTGGAGTAGACTTGATGGGCCGAATGGCCAAATTCTGCTCCTATCACTTACAGAGACATCAAACACACAGATGGCAAACACACAGATGGCAAACCCTGCAGGTCAGGCAGCATCTGTGGAGAGGGGAACAGAGTCATAGATAGACATAGAAAGCTGGAGTAACTCAGCGGGCCAGGCAGCATCTCTGGAGAAAAGGAACAGGTGGTGTTTTGGGTGGAGACCCTTCTTCAGACTCATAGTGTACCCTACCTATATCTGCTGGCGTTGGAGAGGGTCCAGGGGAAGTTTACAAGAGTTATTCCCGGGGTAACTGGGTTAACGTACCATGAGCGTATGACGGCACTGGGCCTGTACTCGCTGGAGATTAGAAGGACGAGGTGGGACTTGAAACTTAGCGAACAGATAAAGGCCTGGAAAGAGTGGATGTGGAGAATATGTTTCCACTAGTGGGAGAGTCTAGGACCAGAGGCCTCAACCCCAGAATAAAAGGAGGTACCTTTAGAAAGGAGATGAGGAGCAGTTTCTTCAGTCAGAGGGTGGTGAATCTGTGGGGTTCAATGCCACACACGGTGGTGGAGGACAAGTCAGTGGGTATTATTTTTAAAGCAGAGATTGATAGGGTCTTGCTTAGGAAAAGGGTTAAAGGAGACTGGGAGAGAGGGAGAGATAGATCAGTCATTATTGAATGGCGAAACAGACTCGACGGGCCGAATGGCCTCATAACGTGTGAGAAGGAAATGACTTCCGAAGAAGAGGTCCTGACCCGGAGCATCACTAATCCACGCTCTCCAGAGTCAGTTTTGGCCCACGCCTGCCATCTACATTAGTCCTACCCGGCTGCATTTGGCCCATATCCTTCCAAACCTGTCATAGAAACATAGAAATTAGGTGCAGGTGTAGGCCATTCGGCCCTTCAAGCCTGCACCGTCATTCAATATGATCATGGCTGATCATCCAACTCAGTATCCCGTACCTGCCTTCTCTCCATACCCCCTGATCCCTTTAGCCACAAGGGCCACATCTAACTCCCTCTTAAATATAGCCAACGAACTGGCCTCAACTACCTTCTGTGGCAGAGAATTCCACAGATTCACCACTCTCTGTGTGTGAAAAATGATCTTCTCATCTCGGTCCTAAAAGACTTCCCCCTTATCCTTAAACTGTGACCCCATGTCCTGGACTTCCCCAACAAAGTCCTATCCAAGTACCTGATGAGATATTTCTTAAACGTTGCGATAGTCAACTACCTCCTCCGGCAACTCGTTCCAGTTGCACACTACCCCTTGGGTAACAAAGTTACTGCTTGGGCTCCCCACCCTCTCCCCCCACCTCACCTGGAACCCGTGCCCGCCCAGAGGTCCTCGATTCCCCTGCTCTGGGCAAGAGGCGCTCACCTGGGCTTCGTTGAAATCCTGCAGGATGTATCCGCCTCCGGCTCGGAGCTGGGCCTCGGTGTACTGCTTGTTGTAGGCCGCCGTCTCCCCCCACGTACCTCCTGGGGTGAAGCACAGCACGGTCACGGGCGCCGTCACGTCCAGCACGGGGCCCGTACCGGCGAGCGCCAGGGGTTCACGGGGGGAGGCAGGAGAATGGGGTTAGGAGGGAGAGATCGGGCAGCCATGGTTGCATGGTGGCGTAGACTTGAAGGGCCGAATGGCCTCATTCTGCTCCTAAAATATATGATCTTATCACCTTATGAAATTCCAATTTTCTTTACCAAATACCAGATCTGGAGAGGGTGGGGAACTGGAGGGGGGAGTTTGTGTAAGAGGGAGTGGGAGGGGGGGGGGAGAAGGGTAGAGTTTTGTAAAATTGTACCAGGCATTGGGAGACCAATTCTGGAGTGTGGTGTACAATTTTGGTCGCCTAGTTATAAGGAAGGATGTCAGAGGGAAGTGGGGGAAGGGGAGGGGTCAGGATGTGGGTGGGGTGTGTGGAATGCTGAGGGGGTCAGGATGTGGGGGTGGTGGAATATGGGAGGGGTTCAGATGTGGGGAGGGAACTAGGGGTAGGAGGGAGGAAGTATAGTTTGTGGGAGTGGGGAGGAGGATTATCAGGGAGTGGGAGGGGGGTCAGATGTGGATGGGGGGGTGTGGAATGCGTGAGGGGTTCCAGGGTGTGGGTGGGGTGGGAATATGGGAGGGGTTCAGATGGGGGGGGGAGAGGGGACTGGGGGAAGGAGGAAGGTAGAGGATTGTGGTAGGGCAGAGTATTAATCGGGGAGGGGGAGGTGGGAGAGGGTAACGTGGGGGGAGGGGGTCAGGATGTGAGAGGGGGTGGGTGTGAATGTGTGAGGGGGGTCAGGACTGTGGGAGGGGGGAAATATGGGAGGGGTTCAGTGATGGGGGGAGAGGGGGACTTGGGGGGAGGGAGAAGGTAGAGTTTGTGGGAGGGGGGAGCAGGTATCTGGGAGAGGGGAGGAGGAGAACGGTAGTGGGAGGTGGGGGAATCCACTCACCCTCCAATCCTCGGCGCTGCCTGCGGTGCCGTGTGGCGCGTGCGCTTGTTGCCTGCTGCCGGTCGGTCTGGCCCGTGGCCGCCGTGAGGATGAAGGCGTAGCCCACGAAGAGGGCGGGGTTCTTGGGGAGGGGTCCGTGCTGGCCCTCCAGCTGCGGCTCCGCGACCCCGCACCCCGCCTCACGCTCACCGCTCCGGCGGGCTGGCTAACGCGCCCGGCTTCCACATGCCTGCAACACGCAACAACACGGATCAGACGCGTCCAGCACACGCAATAACACGGATCGGACACGCCCATCACACGCAATAACACGGATCGGACACGGCCAGCACACGCAATAACACGGATCGGACACGCCCACAACATACAACACGACTGACACGCCCACACACCACGGATCCACACGGAACAGACCCGCAACCCAAAGGCAAAAAGAAGAAGGGGGAGGGGAAAAGGGGGGGGAGGGAGGAATTGGACCTTCCCAAAGCCCCCCCCCCCCTCGGACGCTGTCTGTGTGGAGCGTGCACGTTCTCCCCGTGACCGCGTGGGTTCGCCCCCCACATCCCAAAGACGTGCAGGCTTGTAGGTTAATTGGCTCGGTATAAATGCAAATTGTCCCTAGTGGGTGTAGGGTGACGTTGATGTGCGGGGATGGCTGGGGTCGGGGCGGGATCGGTGGGCCGAACGGCCTGTTTCTCTAAACTACATCAGACACGGCCGCAGGGCCGGACGTTACCGGATTTGCCGGAGCCCGGCTTGCGACCGCGCTTTGCCGGGGACCGTTCCTCGTCGGAGCCAAGCAGCTTCCTCTTCCCCGACAGGGTGGGGGTCCGGGGGCCGTCCGCCGGCTTGCGGGTGGGGGTGCTGGGGCCGGCGTTACTCCTCCGCTTCCTCTTCCCTTCCACCAGGTTGTCTGCGGGAGCAACACCGACAGGTTCTACCGTTTCCAAGTCCCAATCCACCATTCCCACCGGTGGGGCAAACACACTCACATCACCAACAGCCCCCCACACTGACCTCGCTGTCCTGGGCCTCCCCCACTGCCAGAGTGAGGCCCAGCACTAATTGGAGGAACAGCCCCTCACATTTCGCTCGGGCAACTTACACCCCAGCGGTGTGAACACTGACTTCTCCAACTTCAAGTAGCCCTGGCTTTCCCTCTCTCTCTCCATCCTCCTAGTTTTCTCCCATCAGTCCTAGTCTCCGAGTACATTCTACCCCTGTCCTGCCCACTCTCCCCCTGACATCAGTGTGAAGAAGGGTCTCGACCCGAAACGTCGCCCGTTCCTTCTCCCCACAGATGCTGCCTGACCCGCTGAGTTACTCCAGCACTTTGAGTCTTATCATCGATTCCAACCAGCACCTGCAGTTCTTGGTATGATGGTTAAATGTCCCGAGTGTGTGTAGGATAGTGTTAGTGTGCGGGGATCGCTGGTCGGCACAGACTCGACGGGCCGAAGGGCCTGTTTCCATGCTGTATCTCTAAACCAAAATAGGACACCACTTGAGTAAGCCATTTACAACGGAGACAAGGAAACACTTTTTCTCACAGAGAGTGGCGAGTCTGTGGAATTATCTGCCTCAGAGGGCGGTGGAGGCCGGTTCTCTGGATGCTTTCAAGAGAGAGCGAGATAGGGCTCTTAAAGATAGCGGAGTCAGGGGTGAAGGCAGGAACGGGGTACTGATTGGGGATGATCAGCCATGATCACATTGAATGGCGGTGCTGGCTCGAAGGGCCGAATGGCCTCCTCCTGCACCTGTTGTCTATTCTGTGCATTTAGCAGCTTAGTCAGGGCGTCAGGCTGAGACTGCTGCAGGGACGGGGCTGTGAAGCTGCGGCGAGTGCAGCCAAGCGACCGCAGGCGCTGGTCAATGCACAAAAGGCCACAGAGTGCTGGAGTAACTCAGCGGGTCTGGCGGCATCACCTTCCCTGGACCTGGCGCCCCTCTGGATCGGGCAGCGCCGAGGGAAGACTGCCAGCCTAACGGGATGAGAGGAAGGGGCAAGGAAGGGGAAGGGGAGATCCTGACCTCGGGTGCTGTCTGTACGGAGCTTGCACGATCTCCCAGTAACCGCGTGGGCTTTCTCCGGGTGCTCCGGTCCCCCCCCCCCCCACACACACACTCCCAAAAATGTGCAGGTTCGTAGGTTTAATTGGCTTTGATAAAATTGTAAATTGTCCCGTCCCGAGTGTGCGTGTGTGTTTAGGACAGTGTTAGATCGCTGGCCGGCACGGACTCGATGGGCCGAAGGGCCTGGGAGTTTCCATGCTGCATCTCTGGAGTCTATGTTAAAAGGCGAGGGGCCGGTGGGCGACGTTGCGGGTCGAGACCCCTACGTCAGGCCCCAACGGTGCAGCAGGTTTCCACCTATCACTCACCCGCCACCATCTCATCTCCCCCTCCCATCTCCCTGCAGCCACACAGCTTCACGTTAAGGTTATTGCCCCGTGAAACAGGTGAAAGTCAGCAGTAAGAGAACTCAGTAGATACATGATAAGGGAATAACGTTTAGTGCAAGGTTAAGCCAGATCGAGTAAAAGTCTGCACATCACCAGTGAGGTAGAGAGTAAAGCCCCTGTCCCACTTAGGAAACCTGAACGGAAACCTCTGGAGACTTTGCGCCCCACCCAAGGTTTCCGTGCGGTTCCCGGAGGTTCTCCAGAGGTTTCCGTTCAGGTTTCCGAAGGGCCTGTTTCCACACTGTATCACTCTGTGACATCTCCAGATACAGGGAGTTTCTAGCCAGCTGTGATCAGGCAACTGAACCCATCCTATCACAACCAGAGAGCACTGCTGAATTATGCCCCTGTCCCACTTCGGAAACCTGAACGGAAACCTCTGGAGACTTTGCGCCCCCAACCCAAGGTTTCCGTGCGGTTCCCGGAGGTTTTTGTCCTCCGGCAACCGCCTTCAACTAGCATCGCAACCCCCGGCTTCGACTAAAAAACCACTTTCGACCATTAGGGAGACTGACAAAAACCTCAGGGAACCGCACGGAAACCTTGGGTGGGGCGCAAAGTCTCCAGAGGTTTCCGTTCAGGTTTCCGAAGTGGGACAGGGGCATAATTCAGCAGTGCCCTCTGGTTGTGATAGGATGGGTTCAGTTGCCTGATCACAGCTGGCTAGAAACTCCCTGTATCTGGAGATGTCATAGATTGATACAGTGTGAAACAGGCCCTTCAGCCCAACTTGCCCACACCGGCCAACATGTCCCAGCTACACTAGTCCCACTTGCCTGCGCTTGGTCTATAACCCTCCAAACCCGTCCTATCCATGTACCTGTCCAACTGTTTCTTAAACGATCGGATAGTCCCAGCCTCAACTACCTCCTCTGGCAGCTTGTTCCATACACCCACCACCCTCTGTGTGAAAAAGTTACCCCTCGGATTCCTTCCTTTCCCCCCCCTTCACCCCCCCCCCCCCCTAGTAAATCTTTTCCCCTTCACCTTGATCTCATGTCCTCTGGTCCTCGATTCCCCTACTCTGGGCAAGAGACTCTGTGCATCTACCCTGACGGAGAGCAGGGGTGAGGGGTTGGGGAAGAAATGGGGGGGTGGGGATGAGAGGGGGAGGGTGTGGAGGGGGGGGGTGGAGAGAGGTGGGGGTGGGGCGGGGAAGGTGGGGAGGGGGGGAGGTGAGGAGAGGGGGTAGGGATGAGAGGGGGGAGTGGGAGGGGTGTGGGTTTTTTTTTAAAAAAAGGGGGAAAAAGGGGGGTGGTGGGGGAAGTGGGGGAGAAAAAGGGAGAGGGGGAGCTGAGGAGAGGTGGGGATGGGGAGAGTGGGGAGGGGGTGTGGGTAGGGGAGTGGCGAGAGGGTGTGAGGGGGGGTGAGGATGAGAGGGGGAGGGGAGTGGAGGGGGTGGAGAGGAGGTGGTGGGCGGGGAGGGAGGAGGAAAGATGGGGGATGGGGAGAGGTGGGGTGGGAGAGGTGCGGGAGGGGGGGTGGGTAGGGGCGTGGGGAGAGGGGAGAGGGGGAGGTGAGGAGAGGGGGGTGGGGATGAGAGGGGGTGGGGTGGGGGAGTGGGGAGAGGAGGGTGGGAGAGGAGGGGGAGAGGGGAGAGGGGTGGAGAGTTTGACCTCCCCCTTTTTTTTTTTTTTTCCCCTTCTTTAATACTCTTAATAAATTTTTCCCCCCCCCGCCACGCTTACCCAGGCTGATGTCGGCAGCCATGGCCACTGGATGTGATGGGCTCGCCGGGTCGAGGCCAAAACTGTTCCCTCAGCCGGTTGCCCTGCTTCCAGGGACAGGAATGACGGCCATCCGCTTGTACCACTTCTGCACGCCATCCTTCTCGATGCAGTAGAAGAACTCGTCTGGCTCCTTCCGATGGCCCTGGGGGGATGGGAAAAGAACCGGGGGGGGGAAGGGGGGGAGAGTGGGAGGACTATCCCTGCGGTAACGACCCGGGAGGGAGGGTGTAAAGACAGCAACAGCCGAGGACCCCCCACACTCTCCTCCCCCCCCCCCAACACTCTCCATCCCCCCCCCCAATGGAGTGTGTGGGGGGGGGGGGGGGGTTCCAAATCCCAACCCTCACCCATTCACACCTCTGCCCCAACCCCCCCCCACCCACTCACCCCCTCACCCACCCTGTGCCCCAAACCCCCTCCCCCACTAAACTCACTGTCCCACACCTTCACCCACTGCACTATTCCATGTAAGGGTTGCTGATGTGAAGCTCTGCTTCTCACTCCCCCAGATGCTGCCCGACCTGCTGAGTGTTTCCAGCCGGTGTCCGATGCTTTCCTCCCCATTTTTACAAACTGAAAATGGAGGCACCGAGCCAATAGACAACGGGTGCAGGAGGAGGCCATTCGGCCCTTCGAGCCAGCACCGCCATTCAATGCGATCACGGCTGATCGTCCCCAATCAGTACCCCGTTCCTGCCTTCTCCCCGTATCCCCTGACTCCGCTATCTTTAAGAGCCCTATCTAGCTCTCTCTTGAAAGTATCCAGAGAACCGGCCTCCACCGCCCTCTGAGGCAGAGAATTCCACAGACTCACCACTCTCTGTGAGAAAAAGTGTTTCCTCGTCTCCGTTCTAAATGGCTTACTCCTTATTCTTAAACTGTGTGTGTGGCCCCTGGTTCTGGACTCCCGCAACATCAGGAACACGTTTCCTGCCTCTGGTGTGTCCAAGCCCTTAAACCATCTTATATGCTTCACAGTCTGATATGTGGCCCACAGAGTCACTGGAACATTCTCCCACTGGGTGCCTGGACCCCGCAGACCACTGAAGAGGGAGGGGAGGGGGGGGAGGGGGTGGGGGAGGGGGTGGGGGTGGGGGAGGGGGAGGGGGGGGGGGGAGAGAGTGGGGAGGGGGAGGGGAGGGGGGTGGGAGGTTGGGGGGGGAGGGGGGGGGGGGGAGGGGGAGGGGGAGGGGGTGAGCAGGGGGAGGGGGAGGGGGGTGGGGGAGGGGGAGGGGGGAGGGGGTGGGGGAGGGGGAGGGGGAGGGGGAGGGGGAAGGGGGAGGGGGAGACACGTACCGGCGCTGAAGTACTCGTCATCAGAGAGCGCGGTGACCTCGGTCTGCACGGGGATGGGGTCACACAACAGGATGTCCTTCCCCGGCACCTCGCATTCGTAGCCATCGTCGAACAGGACCTTGTACTTGCCGTCGCCCGAGTCCCTGGTGATGGTCCCGGAGTAGAAGTAACCGTTGGACGACCACTTGGCCACCACGCGCAGCCCCACGAAGCTGCTGGCCGCCGCCGCTGCTGCCGCCGGGGCCGGGGTCCGGGGGTCCGCCTGGGGCGGCGAGGCGGGCGGGGGCGCCAACTCGGGCGAGGCCGGGCGGGGCGAGGGGGCAGCACGGTCGGGGGGGCGGGCGGCGATGCGGGTGAAGCGGTCCTCGTCTGGGGAGGGGGTGGTGGAACAGTCGTCAGCACGGCACGAGGCAGAGGTGGGGGGGGGCATCATCTCCCTGGGGGCAGGAGAGAGGGGGGGAGAGAGGGAGAGAGAGGGGGGGGGGATGGGAATTGGAAGGGGGGAGAGGACGGGGAGGAGAGAGGACGGGGAGAGAGGACTGGGGTAGAGAGGGGGGAGAGAGAGGGGGGGGAGAGAGGGGGGAGGGGGAAGGGGGGAGAGAGAGGGGTGGGAGGGAGAGAGAAGGGGGAAGAGTGAGAGGGGGTGGGAGAGAGAGGGGGGGAGAGAGAGAGAGGGGGGAGAGAGGGGAAGGAGGGGGGAGAGAGAGGGGGAGAGAGGGGGGAGAGAGGGGGGGAGAGAGGGGGGATGTTGAGAGAGGGGGGGAGGGGGGGTGAGAGAGAGGGGGGAGAGAGACGGGGGGAGAGAGAGGGGGGAGGGGGAGAGGGGGGGGGAGAGGGGGAGAGAGTGAGAGGGGGGCGAGAGGGAGGGGGGGGGAAGAGGAGTTAGGTGAGAAGGAAAGGTGATTCGTTTTTGTTAGTGGAAGGTTCTGTGCTTCGGGGAGAAGGGGAGGGGAGGTATTTTTTTTCTGAGGGCAGAGGGGGACAGATAGGGATGGGGTAGTAGAGACGGAGGGAGTGGGGGGGGGAATGAAATGCGGAGGAAGAGAGGGATCGGGGTGGTGGGGTAAGGATGGTAGAAAAATAAAGGAATGAATAAACTCTCCTTCTCTGACTTTTTTTCCTTCCTCTCCCCCGTACATCAGCCCCCCCCAATCCCCCTCCCCCTCCCCCTCAAGAAGCACCACCCTCCTCCCCCCCCCACTGGGCGGGCGGGGTGACTTGTTAACCAGTTCCAGCTCCATGGGACGTGGCGAAATGTGTCGGAAGGAACTGCAGATGCTGGTGTAAACTAAAGATAGACACAAAATGCTGGAGTAACTCAGCGGGGCCGGCAGCATCTCTGGAGAGAAGGAATGGGTGACGTTTTGTGTCGAGATCCTTCTTCACACTGGTTTGGGGGGGGAAGGAAAACGAGAGATAAAGATGATGATGTCAAGAGATAAAGAACAATGAAAGATATGCCAAGATCGTCCATATATCTTGTTTTCCTTTTCCCGAAAAAACTTCCTTTAAACTTTGCTCTCACCTTGAAGCTGTACCCTACAATCTGTGACATTTTCACTCCGGGGATAAAGGTTCTGACTATCTACCCTGTCTATAAAATACACGATTTTATAGACTTCTATCAGGATTCCTGATGAAATCAATCCATTTGCTCAACATCTGAGTGAGAGGGGGGATCTTATAGAAACTTACAAAATTCTTAAGGGGTTGGACAGGCTAGATGCAGGAAGATTGTCCCCGAAGTTGGGGAGGTCCAGAACAAGGGGTCACAGTTTAAGGATAAGGGGGAAATCCTTTAGGACCGAGATGAGAAAAACATTTTTCACACAGAGAGTGGTGAACCTGTGGAATTCTCTGCCACAGAAGGTAGTTGAGGCCAGTTCATTGGCTATATTTAAGAGGGAGTTAGATGTGGCCCTTGTGGCAAAGGGATCAGGGGGTATGGAGAGAAGGCAGGTACGGGATACTGAGTTGGATGATCAGCCATGATCATATTGAATGGCGGTGCAGGCTCGAAGGGCCGAATGGCCTGCTCCTGCACCTATTGTCTATGTTTCTATCTTCATACAGCAGCATTCTGGTACATATGTATGAGAAGCAATTTTTTTTTCACCAGAACGCTGTCTTTACCAGCAAGATGCATGGATTGGAGGGTTTCAGCTTCTAGGTTGGGGTCAAGGAAAGAGCGTTCCCGTCGCAGTGTGCAGACGCCTCGTGTCCAGCTCCGGCCGAACAACTTCTAATCTTGTGTGTGGACTCGACAGGAAGAAGAAGCTGCCAGGTTGGGTAAACATGGGTTGTTTTCTCTGGGATGTTGGAAGTCTGAAGGTTTCTTTGCCCCCCCCCCCCCAGGCACAGAGGGTGACGGGGGCCTGGAACGCGTTGCCAGAGGCAGATACGATAGTGGCGTTTAAGCGACTTTTAAAAAGGCCCACGGAGTGCAGGAAATAGAGGGATATGTGGATCATGTACAGGCAGATGAGATCAGCTGAGCTTGGCGTCATGCTCGGCACAGACTTTGTGGGCCGAACGGCCTGTTCCTGTGCTGTACACTTCCATGTTCTCAACACTGAAACAGTCAAGGCGTGGACAATACCAAGCAAATTGGATTAGTGGGTGGGCAAAAAGGCCAGCAGGGATGCGAAGGGTCGAATGGCCTGTTTACCTGCTGTACGGGAGCTTTCAATGACTCCACACTATCGAGCCATTCATACCGTTATCATGTATCTACACACTGTAAATGGCTTGATGGTAATCATGTATTGTCTTTCTGCTGACTGGGTAGGATGCAACAAAAGCTTTTCACTGTATCTCGATGCACGTTGAGTTTAGTTTAGAGATACAGCACGGAAAAAGGCCCTTCTGCCCACCGACCAGCGATCCCCGCTCACTAACAACTATCCTACACACACTAGGGACAATTTACTCTCATATCAAACCAATTAACCCTCCAGCACGTCTCTGGGGTGCGGGGCGAAGGCGCAGATGTCAGGAGTCACGGGAGAACGCACTGCCAAGCACCGGCAGTCGGGATGGAACCTGGGTCTCTGGAGCGTGAAGCAGCAACCCCACCCCGCCGCCCCGCGCCAACTGAAGACTCACCTCCCGAGGGAGGCCCTGATGGGAGGCCGCCCCCTCTTGCCCCTGCCCCGGGGCGCGGGGCTTTTTGGCATCGGCCTGGCGTTGAGGGGAGCCTCCTCGCTCTCCGCCACTCCGCTCAGCGGGTGCTTGGACGGCGACCAGTTGTGTGGCCCGACCCTCCGGGGGCTGGCGCTGCAACGCACAACACAAAACTGTGAGCGGCCCGGATAGAGGGGACGCGGGGGGGGGATGTTTCCACCAGCGGGAGAGTCTAGGACCAGAGGGCACAGCATCAGGATTAAAGGACGTTCCTTGCGGAAGGAGACGAGGAGGAATTTCCTCACTCAGAGGGTGGTGAATCTGTGGGATTCATTGCCACAGACGGCGGTGGAGCCCAAGTCGATGGATGTTTTTGATCAATAGATTCTTAATTGGTCGGGGCATCAGGGTTTATGGGGAGGAGACAGGAGACTGCGGTTGAGCGGGGAAGATGGGTCAGCATAGATTAGAAACATAGAAAATAGGTGCAGGAGGCCATTCGGCCCTTTGAGCCAGCACCGCCATTCATTATGATCATGGCTGATCGTCCGCTATCAATAACCCGTGCCTGCCTTCTCCCCATATCCCTTGACTCCACCAGCCCCTAGAGCTCTATCCAACTCTCTCTTAAATCCATCCAGTGACTTGGCCTCCACTGCCCTCTGTGGCAGGGAATTCCACAAATTCACACAGGGAGGGGCAGAGTAGCCTCAATGGGCCGAATGGCCTAACTCTGCTCCTATCCCTTATGAAAGTCGCACCGACACAGCTGTGGAACAGCATCCCTCTTCCCATCAGAACTGCCCCCTCCATCGACTCTTTTAAAGTCAAGACTTAAAACTCATCTTTACTCTAAAGCCTTTCTTGACGTCCTCTGAGGGAGGGCTATATGTGTGTATTTATGTATGTACTTAATCCATGAACCACTGTTATATAACGTTAGTACCTCCACCAATGTAAAGCACTTTGGCCAACGAGAGTTGTTTTTTAAATGTGCTATAGAAATAAAAGTGACTTGACTTGACCTGACTAGGATGTCCAACCAGGACTGGACTTATTAAATGGTGGAGTGTTGCAGAGCAGAGAGATTTGGGAATACAGGCGCATGGATCCCTGAAAGAGGCGAGCCTATTCCCTCTAGTCTTAGAATCTCCTACCCAGGAGGAAAAGACTGTAGTGTCGACTGCATCCATACCCTTCATGATCTTATACGCCTCAATAAGGTCACTCCTCAGCCCCCTACGGTCCAAAGAAAAAGTTCCAACCTCTCCCTGTAACTCAAGCCCTCAAGCCCAGGTAACATCCTGATAAATCTGCTTAAGAAGGAACTGCAGATGCTGGAAATGAGGCAGGTCAGGTGACGGAGGTATGCGTTGGTGAGCACTTCGGGACCAGTGATCGCAATACCACTAGTTTCAATATAATTATGGAGAGAGTCAGAACTGGACCTAGGGTTGAGATTTTTGATTGGAGAAAGGCTAACTTTGAGGGAATGCGTAAGGATTTAAAAGGAGTGAATTGGGACATTTTGTTTTATGGGAAGGATGTAGAAGAGAAATGGAGGACATTTAAAGGGGAAATTGTAAGAGTACAGAATCTTTATGTCCCTGTTCGGTTGAAAGGAAATAGTAAAAATTGGAAAGAGCCATGGTTTTCAAGGGAAATTGGACACTTGGTTTGAAAAAAGAGAGATATCTACAATAATTATAGGAGGCATGGAGTAAATGAGGTGCTAGATTGAGTATAAAGAGTGTAAAAGAATTTAAGAAATTAGAAAAGCTAAAAGAAGATATGAGGTTGCTTTGGCAAGAAAGGTGAAAGTAAATCCAAAGGGTTTTCTACACCTATATTAATAGCAAAAGGATAACGAGGGATAAAATTGGACCATTAGAGAGCCAGAATGGACAGCTATCTGCAGAGCTCCAAAAGAGATGGGGGAGATATTGAACAATTTATTTTCTTCGGTATTCTTCGGTATTCACCAAGGAGAAGGATAATTGAACTCTGTGAGGTAAGGGAAAAAAGTAGAGTAGCTATGGAAACTATGAGATTCAAAGAGGAGGAAGTACTGCACACTTTTGAAAAATATAAAAGAGGATAAGTCTCCAGGTCCTGACAGGATATTCCCTAGGACATTGAAGGAAGTTAGTGTAGAAATAGCATGGGCTATGACAGAAATATTTCAAATGTCATTAGAAACGGGAATAGTGCCGGAGGATTGCGTACTGCGCATGTTGTTCCATTGTTTAAAAAGGGTTTAAAGAATAAACCTAGCAATATAGACTGTTAGTTTGACGTCAGTGGTGGGTAAATTAATGGAAAGGATACTTAGAGATAATATATATAAGCATCTGGATAAACAGGGTCTGATCAGGAACAGTCAATCTTTGGTGTTAATGGCGGAGTACAAGATGGATTCAACAGTGGCTGAATGGGAGATGTCAGAGAGTAATGGTGGATGGCTGTTTGTCAGGTTGGAAAAAGACGGTGACCCAGTGGGGTGCCTCAGGGTTCTGTGTTGGGTCCACTGTTGTTTGTCATGTACATCAATGATCTTGATGATGGGGTGGAAAATGGGATAAGTAAGTATGCAGATGATACTAAGATAGGTGGTGTTGTGGATAAATTAAGTAGATTTCAAAAGTCTACAGAGAGACTTTGGGCCATTTTGGAAAAGTGGGCTGAAGATGGCAGATGGAGTTTAATGCTGTTAAGTGTGAAGTGCTACATCTTGGCAGGACAAATCAAAATAGGACGTACATGGTAAATGGTAGGGAATTGAGGCAATGCTGTGGACAGAGGGATCTAGGAATAACTGTGCATAGTTCCCTGAAGGTGGAATCGCATGTAGATAGGGTGGTAAAGAAAGCCTTTGGTGTGCTGGCCTTTATAAATCAGAGCATTGAATATAGGAGTAGGGAAGTAATGTTAAAATTGTACAAGGCATTGGTAAGACCAATTCTGGAGTATGGTGTACAATTTTGGTCGCCTAATTATAGGAAGGATGTCAACAAAATAGAGAGAGTACAGAGGAGATTTACTAGAATGTTGCCTGGGTTCCAGCAAGTTACAGAGAAAGGTTGAACAAGTTAGGTCTTTATTCTTTGGAGCGCAGAAGGTTAAGGGGGGACTAAGGGGGGAGTAACTCAGCGCACCTCAGCTCAAAAGGAATTACAAGGTTAATTCCCGGGATGGCGGGACTGTCATATGCTGAGAGAATGGAGCAGCTGGGCTCGTACACTCTGGAGTTTAGAAGGATGAGAGGAGATCTCATTGAAACATATAAGATCGCTCAGGGCTTGGACACGCTAGAGGCAGGAAAACATTGATTTTCCCGATGTTGGGGAGTCCAGAACCAGGGGCTCCACACAGTTTTTTAAGAATAAGGAGTTGGCCATTTACAAGGTAGACGAGGAAACACTTTTTCTCACAGGGAGTGGCGAGTCTGTGGAATTCTCTGCCTCAGAGGGCGGTGGAGGCCGGTTCTCTGGATGCTTTCAAGAGAGAGCTAGATAGGGCTCTTAAAGGTAGCGGAGTCAGGGGATACGGGGAGAAGGCAGGAACGGGGTACTGATTGGGGATGATCAGCCGTGATCACATTGAATGGCGGTGCTGGCTCGAAGGGCCGAATGGCCTCCTCCTGCACCTATTGTCCATTGTTTATTGAACGGGTGACGTTTCGGGACGAGACCCTTCTTCAGACTGAGAGTCAGGGGAGAGGGAAACGGGAGACATGGAAGTATAAGCAGAGGGGGAGGGGAGACAGAGGGAGAGAAGCGTGGGATAGGTGTGAAGACGGCAGATCTAAGCAGACGATGATGAAGGAACTGCAGAATGGTTCAAGGTTCGCTGAGGGGAAGGTAACAACGAGGTATACAATCAGGAATATTTAATCAAGACCGTGGATCTAGTCGGAGAATAAGGGACGGAGAGAGAGGGAAGGCAAGGGCTACTTGAAGTTAGAGAAGTCAATGTTCATACCGCTGGGGTGTGAGCTGTCCAAGCGAAATATGAGGTGCTGCTCCTCCAATTTGCGCTGGGCCTCACTCTGACAGTGGAGGAGGCCCAGGACAGAAAGGTCAGCGTGGGAATGGGTGGGTGGGGGGGGGGGGGGAGATAAAGTGTTTGGGCACCGGGAGGTCAGGTAGGCTCAAGCGGACCGAGCGGAGGCGTTCAGCGAAACGAGCGCCGAGCCTGCGCTTGGTCTCGCCGATGTACAGGGGTCCGCACCTGGAACAGAGGATGCAGTAAACCAGGTTGGAGGAGGCGCAGGTGAACCTCTGCCACGCCTGAAAGGGCTGTCGGGGTCCCGGGAGAGATGGGGTACAGGGACAGGTGTTGCATCTCCTGCGGGTGCAGGAAAAAGCACCTGGGGAGGGGGCGGTTTGGGTGGGAAGGGACGTGGTGGATGGTTGAACAGTGAGGAGGGGGAGGGGCGGGTCGGGAGGGGTGAATCAGGAGGCTCTAAGGTTCTATTAAAGGGGGCGTATGTTGTCAAATTAAAGGGGACGCATGTGTCCAAATTAAAGGGGGCAGGGTGGAGCGACGTGTGGGCCCCACCTGAGTTTGCTCTGGGAGCCTCTGCCCACGGGCATGGCGAACTCTCGTGGGTCGGGGCCTCCGTTCCTGCCCCTCGCTGCGGTGGTGCCCCGGCTGCGCTCCTGCTGCGCGGCTCCACCGGCGTTGCCGCTGCTGCCGCTGCTGTGGGCCAGTGAGGACAGGCTGCTGGAGACACGCAGCAGGCTGCAGCCCTTGGACGACATGGAGCTGACGTCCGCCAGGTCTCCCGACGACAGGGAACCGGCAGCTCGCGACGGAGACACCTCGCCCTCAAACTCCTGCGCCTCACGCACTGGATCCTCACGCTCCTGTGAACACACAAGCACATAGTTACACACACACACACAGTTACACACCTCAGTCACGACACACAGTTACACACACAACACCACATAGTTTACATACACAAACACACACAGTTTACACACACAAATACACACATAGTTTTTATTGTTTACACACACACACACACACACAGTTACACACACACAGTTACACACACACAGTATTAACTACCTAACAGTAGTAGTGAGTTGGGTGATGCATCAACGGAAAATTAAGAAAAGCGTGCAACAAGGTAAAACAGTATATAACGGGTAGACTCAATCTACAAATAGATTGGGTGAATCAAATGGCAGGGGTTGCTGAGGAAGAGATTTCTTCGAATGTATGCTGGATAGTTTCTAAACCAACATGTAGAGGAACCACCGAGAGAGCAGGCTATCTGGACTGGGTATTGCGGTAAAGAGGAAGGGTTTAGTCATCAGTCTTGTAGTGCGAGCCCTTGGGCAAGAGTGACCATAATAGGATTGAGTTTTTCATTAAAGATGGATAGTGGACATTGTTAATTCAGAAACAAGGTTTATGACTTAACACAAAGGTAACTTGAAGGTATTAGACGTGAATTGGTCAAGTATAGACTGGCAATGATTCTTAAAGGGTTGACGGTGGGATATGCAAATGGAAGCATTTAAAACTGCATGGAATGAACTAATCGACAATTGTTCATCCCAGTTTGGCAAAGAATAAATCAGGAAGGTAGTGCACCGTGGATAACAAGTGAAATCAGGGCTAGTATCAAAACAAAAGATGAAGCAATACCAATTAGCCAAAAAAAAGCAGCCTACCAGAGACTGGGATAAATACAAGAGTCCAGCAGAGGAGGACAAAGTGTCTTAATTAGGAAAGGAAAATGGATAATGAAAGAAAACTGGCCAGGGAACATAAAAACTGACTGCAAACGTTTTATAGAATGTGAAGAGAAAAAGATTAGTTAAGAACAAATGTAGGTCCCTTGCAGTCAGAAACAGGTGAATTGATCAAGGGAACAAGGACATGGCATACCAATTGAATAACTACTTTGGGTCTGTCTTCACAAAGAAAGACCTAAATAATCTGCCGGAATAGCATCAGGGGACTGGGGGTCCCAAATGAGAAGAGTAACTGATTGAAAACCAGGTTAGCCCGGAAGTGGTGTTAGTATATGACTTGATTAACGGGCCGATAAATCCCAATCCCCAGGGCCAATAGGCTCATATCCCAGAGTACTTAAGTAGCCCCAGAAATAGTGGATCAATAGTGTAAATTTTTCAAAATTCTTTAGATTACTGGCGTAGTTCCTGAGGATTGAGGGTAGCTAAGTAACCCCACTATTTAGAAAAGGGAGGGAGAGAGAAAACGGGAATTACAGACCAGTTAGTCAACATCGTAGTGGGAAAATGCATAGGACAATAATAAAGATGGATAGCAGCACTATTTAGGAAAATGGTGAAATCATTTGCACAAAAGTCAGCATGGATTTACGAAAGGTAAATAATGGTCTGCGACGAAACTTATAGAAATTTTCGAGGAAGTAAAACTAGTAGAGTGGGTAAGGGAGAACCAGTGGATGTGTATTATTCTGGACTTTCAGAAGGCTTTTCGGACAAGGTCCCATACCAAAAAGAGAATAGTATACAAACTTAAAGCACACGGTAATGTGGGGTTCAGTATTGAGTGGATAGAGAACTGCTGGCAGACAGGAAGCAAAGAGTAGGAGAGAACGTTCTTTTTTAGGATGCATGCAGTGACTAGTGGGTGCCGCAAGGCTCCATTGCTGGGACCACCAGCTATAACAAAATATAAAAAAGAACTGGATTAGGGAATTGAATGCACATCTCCAATTTACGGATGAACACTAAAGCTTGGGGCATGTATTAGCTGTGAGGAGGATGCAAGAAGACTTGGATAGGCCTGGGTGAGTGGAAAAAGCATGGCATATGCAAGTATTATGTGGATAAACGTGAGTTTATCCACTTTGGTGGCAATAAACAAGAAAATACACTTATAACTTGAATGGTGGCCGATAACAAAGGGGAGATGCAACGTGACCTGGGTGTCATGGAACACCAGTCCATTGAAAGTAGCCATCAGTGTCAGCAGGCAGTGAAGAAGCAAAATTGTATTGTTAGCAAACCATAGCAAAAGAGATTTGAGTATGATGAGCAGGGAGGTTGCTACTACATTGTAGTCCAAGGGTCTTGTGAGGCCACACCTGTAGTAATGCGTACAGTTTTGGTCTCCTAACTGAGGAAAGACATTCTTGCCATAGAGGGAGTACAGAGAAGGTTCACCAGACTGATTCCTGGAAGGCAGTGACTTTCAAATGAAGAAAGACTGATAGACTTCTCGCTTGTATCTCGCTAGAATTTAGAAGGATTGAGGAGGATCTTATAGACACTTACAAAATTCTAAAGGAGTTGGACAGAGGCAAAGCTCAGGAAGATTAATCCCCGATGTTGGGGAAGTCCCAAAACAAGGGGTCCACAAACTACGATAAGGTGGGAAATCTTTTGGACTCGAGATGAGAAAAACATTTTCACACAGAAAGAGTGGTGAACTTTGAATACGTCGTGCACATAAGGTGAGTGGAGGACTTGGGAGGCCAGTTCATCGGCTATATTTAAGAGGGAGTTAGATGTGGCCCTTGTGGCTAAAGGGATCGGGGGGTATGGAGAGAAGGCAGGTACGGGATACTGAGTTGGATGATCAGCCATGATCACATTGAATGGCCGAATGGCCCACTCCTGCACCTAATTTTCTATGTTTCCTACACACAGTTACACACACACACACAGTGGGTCAGGCACTCTCACACCCTCCAACCCAAACACACCGCACCATAGCCCACTCTCCCACCCCCCACCTCACCCCCGTCACAGGTCCCAGCAGCACCGGTCTGCCTCTCACCCCTTCCTTTCAGACCCCCCCTATCCTCTTACATCTACCCCGTCCCCGTCCCTCAAACGCCACCCCCCACATCACCCTCACCCTCCCCCCACACCCGCCCAGCCCCCAAACTGCCCGCCCCACCACAACCACCCCCCCCCCACATCCACCCCCCATTCCGCCCCCCCCTCACCTCAGACACCTTGCGCTCCACCTCCTTGCCGTCAACAATGATGAAGACGTCGGTGATGAGCCGGTCAGGTCACCACGGTCCTCACCTCACCTGTGGTCCGCACCCTCCGGTGAAGGTGCCGGCCGAGCCCGGGCTAACGGCGGCAGATCCGTGTCCTCCTCCCCCTTCATCACGGGTGGGGAAGAGAGAAGAGCGAAGATCAGAGGTTTAATGAAACCATCAGCGTGGGCAACAGAAGACACAAAGTTCACAGGTCAGTGGAGCAGAATTAGGCCATTCGGCCCATCAAGTCTACTCTGCCACAGTCAATTCTTGGCTGATCATCCCTCCCTCGTAAACCCCATCCTCCCACTAATCCCTGACTAAACCCGCACTAATCAAGACTTTGTCCATCTCTGCTTGAAGAATACCCATTGACTTGTGGATGATAGCCATGATCACAATGAATGGCAGTGCTGACTTGAAGGGCCAAATGGCCTCTTCCAGCACCTGTTTTGTATGTTTCTATGTCCCTAGTGTGTTAGTGTACGGGGGGCTGATTTGCTGGTTGGGGCGGACCTGGTGGGCCGAAGGGCCTGTTTCCGTGCTGTATCTCTGATCTGAAACTGAACTACACTACAGAGACTCAATGTGTGGCCCTCCGTCGTTTTTGTTATGAGGCAACTTGGTCCCGCTTACCCGTGATGGTCGCTATGTATCGGCAGGGGGAGAGGGGCAAGGCGTGGTCCCCAATACCTGACTGTGCAGCGACTCCGTGTCTCGATCCCCCGGCCCCCGGCCCGCGTGGTAGGACGTGCTCCTGGAGCGCATCTGGGGCTTGCCGTGAGAGTCTTCGGTCTGGACCACCGCGTCGCGGGACAGGTGCTCGGTGCTGCCCCACCGGGCCGAGCCGCCGCTTGCGCCATCAAAACCGCCGCCGCCGCCGGTCTGGGTGCCCGTGTGTATGAGCGGCGGGACCGCGGGACCCCAGCGGCGCCCGTCCCTGTCCGCCGGGTTCATGCCCCCGGCCGAGACGACCGGTGTCTCCATCTGCTCCGGCGGACCGGGGCGGCTCACCAGAGACGCCGCTCCCTTCCCTCTGCCGGCTGGGAGCTCCTGGCTGCACAGATCCAGCTCCATCACCTCCTAGACAGACGCAAAAAGCTGGAGTCACTCAGCGGGACAGGCAGCGTCTCCGGGGAGAAGGAATGGGTGACGTTTCGGGTCGAGACCCTTCTTCAGACCGAGTCAGGGGAGAGCAACGATAGAGATATGGAAGAGGTAGTTGTGAAACAGACAGATCAAAGCAGGCGATGATCAGCAAAAATGTAAACTGGTTCATTGTTACGTGAGGGGAAGGTGACGACGAGGCAGACAGACTAATATTTAATCAGGAGGACGGTGGTGAGGTGCTGTTCCTCCAATTTTCCCTGGGCCTCACTCTGACAATGGAGGAGGCCCAGGACAGAAAGGTCAGTGTGGGAATGGGAGGGGGAGTTAAAGTGTTTGGCAACCGGGAGATCAGGTAGGTTTGAGCGGAGGCGTTGAGCGAAACGATCGCCCAGCCTGCGCTTGGTCTCGCTGATGTACAGGAGTCCGCACCTGGAACAACAGACACAGTAGATGAGGTCGGAGGAGGCGCACGTGAACCTCTGCCTCACCTGAAAGGACTGTCGCAGGTCGCTGGGCGGGATCGAGCGGGGAGGTACAGGGACCGGTGTTGCATCTCCTGCAGTTGCAGGGGAAAGTAGCTGGGGTTTGGGTGGGAAGGGACGAGTTGACCAGTGGGGAACGGTCTCGGGGGAAAGGGGTGGAGATGGGCAGGAGGGGGCGATTCTGTGTTGGGTCATCACCTCCTCCTGGCTCTCCTCTGGACTCCGGGACGAAGCCTTGCTGGTGCTGGGGTCGGGCATGGATTCCTCCGGCGTCTCGCTGACCTCCTCATCCTCATCCTCCTCTGGCGGAGACTGGCTCATCGGGAATCGACGCTGGGAGTGTTGCTTTGCCCGCTTGGGTCGCTGCCAATTCACCTTCTCTTCGCAAACCTCCTCGGACTCCCCCTCTGAGCTGGGGAGGCTGCAAGACCCGCTGATATTTTTTTTAAAACCAAACATTTTTTTAATTAAAAAACTTTTTTTTTTGCAACACTAATATTCACAAAACAAATGCAAACACACCCGCCACCAAATACAAAGTCACAAAAATTTATGGTATTAAAAATTAAATAACTGGATCACGATCCTGATTGGGGATTGGGGAATTAAGAATAAGGGTAAGCCATTTAGAACAGAGACGAGGAAAAACTTTTTAACACAGAGAGTGGTGAGTCTGTGGAATTCTCTGCCTCAGAGGGTGTTGGAGGCAGGTTCTCTGGATGCTTTCAAAAGAGAGCTAGATAGGGCATATAAGATTGAAACATTTAAGATTGTTAAGGGCTTGGACACGCTAGAGGCAGGAAACATGATCCCGATGTTGGGGGAGTCCAGAACCAGGGGCCACACACAGTTTAAGAATAAGGAGTAAGCCATTTAGAACGGTGACGAGGAAACACTTTTTCTCACAGAGAGTGGTGAGTCTGTGGAATTCTCTGCCTCAGAGGGCGGTGGAGGCCAGTTCTCTGGATACTTTCAAGGGAGAGCTAGATTGGGTTCTTAAAAATAGCGGAGTCAGGGGATAAGGGGAGAAGACAGGAACGGGGTACTGATTGGGGATGATCAGCCATGGTCACATTGAAGGGCGGTGCTGGCTTGAAGGGCCGAATGGCCTCTACTCTACTCCTATTGTCTGTTGCCCTGCTGCTGGGGAGAAGACCACAAACAGTCGTGAATGGAGGTAGAGAGACCCGATCCATAGCCGGCTTCCGGTACCTTTGAACTCCTCCCAGAGGTCGTGACCTCACTTGGGTCCCGGCAAAACGGATCCTACAGCGAGGCTCGGGAACCAAGAGTGTCGGAAACCGGTGGCGGGCCTGCACCATCGATCTGAACTCATGTACAGCAGGTAGAGCAAAGGGGAAGATACGCTTTGGACGCCAGCGAAACAGCGCGGAAACAGGACCTCCGGCCCACCGACGCCTCGCCGACCAGCAGTGCCCGTACGCCGACTGTACTACACAGCAGGGTCACTTTACAAATCTCCACACCCGAGCCAGCCAGCTGACAAGCCTGCATGCCTTTGGAGCGTGGGAGGAAACCGGAGCAAACACTCGCACGTCACGGGGAGAACCTACAAACTCCGTAAAGTCAGCACCCCTAGTCGGGATCGAACCCGGGTCTCTGGTACTTTGGTGAGGCCACACACCTGGAGTATTGCGTACAGTTTTTGTCTCCCAATCTGAGGAAAGACATTCTTGCCATAGAGGGAGTACAGAGAAGGTTCACCAGACTGATTCCTGGGATGGCACGACTTCCATATGAAGAAAGACTGGATAGACTTGGCTTGTACTCGCTGGAATTTAGAAGATTGAGGGGTGATCTCATAGAGACTTACAAAATTCTTAAGGGGTTGGACAGGCTAGATGCAGGAAGATTGTTCCCGATGTTGGGGAACTCCAGAACAAGGGGTCACAGTTTAACGATAAGGGGGAAGTCTTTTAGGACCGAGATGAGAAAAAAAAAAAAAAAATTCACACGAGAGTGGTGAATCTGTGGAATTCTCTGCCACAGAAGGTAGTTGAGGCCAGTTCGTTGGCTATATTTAAGAGGGAGTTAGATGTGGCCTTTGTGGCTAAAGGGATCAGGGGGTATGGAGAGAAGGCAGGTACAGGATACTGAGTTGGATGATCAGCCATGATCATATTGAATGGCGGTGCATGCTCGAAGGGCCAAATGGCCTCCTCCTGCACCTATTGTCTATGTTTCTATGTTTCTATGTACTGTAGGGCAGCAACTCTACCGCTGGGCCTCCCTGCCGCCCCTACAGAGCTCTGAATATAGTTCTCAGCATTGTAGCGCACCAGTTCGAGAGACCAAGTCCAATATTGACAGTGGAGTAGAGGTGAATCTTGCAGTAGCTCAGCTGTGTAGATAACAGTATAAGAGGCATTGATGGGGTAGGCAGACGGAATCTTCCCCCCAGGGTGGAAATGTCCGACAATACCTGGCGTAGCTATAAAAGGCCTGTTTCCATGAAGATTGGCTCCGAGTTTGAATGAATGAATGAATGAATAGGTTTATTGGGCAAGTATTCACATACAAGGAATTTGCCTTGGTGCTCCGCCCGCAAGTGACAGTTAGGAATGACACATAAAAACCACATGAACGTGGTGGGCCCAAGGGCCCGTTTCCGCGCTGTATCGCAAACAGTTTATAAAGGACGTTACCGAAACAGGGCAGTGGGTTCCCCCTGTTCTCTGGCCTCCGTCTCTCGCCGAGCCTCGCACACACGACTGAACACCGAGCGGCTCTTCACAGCACTGCGAACAAACAGAGGGCCGAGCGTTAGACCCGCCAGACACCCCCCAGATCCCCCCCCCCCCCCCCCCCCCCCCCCCACTGTGTCCGTGTATGGTTTGGAACATGACATTAAATATAATGCTAGTAAGAGTGCTCTTATGGTCTGTAGAACCAAAGAGGATAAAAGCCTAAAATATCCAGATTTTAAATTGTCTGACAACAATCTTAGTGTCCGTAATAAGATAAAATATCTAGGGCATATTATTACAGAACAAATGACAGATGAGGATATTTATAGGCAACGACGCATGCTGTATATACAGGCGAATATCCTCTTGCGTAAATTTGGTGCGTGTGCAGATGTGGTGAAGATGTCGCTATTTAGAGCATACTGCACACCCCTCTACACTGCGCACCTGTGGTCGAACTACTTAAAGACAAGTATGCAGAGACTAAAGGTGGCATATAACGATGCCATGAGAACACTGCTAAGGCAACCAAGATGGTGTAGTGCCAGTAATATGTTTGTGGCTGCAGGAGTCAGTACTTTAGAAGACACCACATGTATAAATTCATTTGCAGGATAAATGACTCTAAAAATGTGCTTATTGTGGCCTTGACAAACATAAGGGTTAGCACTACACGCTACGAATCCCAGTTGTGGAGACACTGGTATCGTTGTCTCGTTGTACGACATTGATCATTTTTTACTCTGGATTTTTAACTTAAGTATTGTGGGTTTTTTTTTTTAATATATAAATTATGATGTTTTTATGTGATTTACCATGATTTTATATATATTTATGATATTTGATATGCAATGCATTTTTTAATGTAATGTTGCCCCTTGTCTGGACCTTGAGTCCGTAATAAAGTTATTATTATTATTATTATTATTATTATTATTAAATGGGACTAGCCCATAATGCCCTTTGGCCGCTATGGGTAAGGCGGGCTAAAGGGCCTGTTTCTGTGCTGTATAGCTATACGAGTCAATGACTCTATAAACTTTTTTCACTCAGAAGGTAGTCCGAGTCTGTATCTGGAATGAGCTGCCAGAGGAAGCTATACTAGTGAGTACAATTACAGCTTTTAAAAGACAGTTTGGACCAATGTACCACTTGGAAGAAACCGTTAAAGGGTTCTGGGCCAAATGGGACTAGCCCAGAATGTGAATGGGACCAAAGGGCCCCTTTCCATGCTGTACAGCTCTATGTCACTGAGTCTACTCCGCCATTCAATCGTGGCTGATCCATCTCTGCCCCTCTTGATCCCATTCTCCTGCCTTCTCCCCATAATCCCAGACATCCGTGCTAATCAAGAATCCATCTATCGCTGCCTTAAGAATCTCCACTGACTTGGCCTCCACAGCCTTCTGTGGCAAAGAACTCCACAGATTCACCACCCTCTGGCTAAAGACGTTCCTCCTTCCGAAAGGAATGTCCTTTAATTCTGAGGCTGTGACCTCGGGTCCTAGGCTCTCCCACTAGTGGAAACATCCTCTCCACAACCATTCTATTCAAGCCTTTCACTATTCCGTACGTTTCAATGAGCCCCCCGTTCATCCTTCTAAACTCCAGCGAGTACAGGCCCCAGTGCCGACAAACGTTCATCATATGTTAAAATCAAGCAAAGTCTGAGTGTCTTCAATGAGGTGGATAGTAGGTCAGGCTGGCTAGTTCTCTCGAGTTGGCGATAGGATGGTCCAGTTAGTTTAGATTGGGGCATCCTGGTCGGCATGGGCAGGTTTGGCCGAAGGGCGAAGGGCCTGCCCCCCCCCCCCCCCCCGCTCTACAGGTTCAGAAACATTACGATGCAAAGATTACGCTCTCAAAACAAATTCCTCGGATGGCAGGACTTTCATATGAAGAAAGACTGGATAGACTCGGCTTGTACTCGCTAGAATTTAGAAGATTGAGGGGGGATCTTATAGAGACTTACAAAATTCTTAAGGGGTTGGACAGGCTAGATGCAGGAAGATTGTTCCCGATGTTGGGGAAGTTCAGAACAAGGGGTCACAGTTTAAGGATAAGGGGGAATGCCTTTTAGGACCGAGATGAGGAAAACATTTTTCACACAGAGAGTGGTGAATCTGTGGACTTCTCTGCCACAGAAGGTAGTTGAGGCCAGTTCATTTGGCCATATTTAAGAGGGAGTTAGATGTGGCCCTTGTGGCTGAAGGGATCAGGGGGTATGGAGAGAAGGCAGGTACGGATACTGAGTTGGATGATCAGCCATGATCATATTGAATGGCGGTGCAGGCTCGAAGGGCCGAATGGCCTACTCCTGCACATATTTTCTATGTTTCTATGTCAGAGAGGATCTGCAGCAAACTCGAGTTTCGGGGCGGCAGCAGTGGGAAGGTGAGAGGGAGAGGCCATTGTTCCAGGGAGAGGGAATCTCACACACACACACGGTTACCTGGCAACTGCAACAGCTTCGGAGGCAGACGTGGACTTCCCCGGCAACACGGGCTCTGTGGGGAAGAACAAGGGAGAGGCGGTGAGGCAAACTAAACCATGACTCAGAAATCAAACACGGACTCATGTCCTTGGTATGAGAGTCAGTGGTGGGTGGGGTGGGGGGGGAGGGGGATGGGGGGAGGGAAAGGGGGGAGGAAGGGAGGGAAGGAAGGGCGGGAGGGGGGCAAGAGGGGAGAGAGGGAGGGGGAGAGGGGAGAGGGGAGAGAGGGAGGGGCCAGAGGGGAGGGAGAGAGGGAGGGGGCCAGTGGGGAGAGAGAGGGAGGGGGCCAGAGGAGAGAGGGAGGGGGCAGGGGGAGGGGGGTGGAGCATATAGGAGAGAGGAGGGGGGGCAGACAGAGGAGAGGGAGAGAGGGAGGGGGCAAGTGGGAGAGAGGACGGGGGCCTGGGGGGCGTGTCGGGCCAGAGCAGAAGAGGAGAGAAGAGGGTGGGGGCCAGGCCCCAGAGAGAGTGGGAGGGGCAGAGGGGAGAGTGGGAGGGGGCCCCCAGAGGGGAGAGGGGGGAGGGGGGGCAGAGGGGAGAGAGTGAGGGGGGGCAGAGGGGGGCACCGAAGGAGGGAAGGGGGGGAGAGAAGGCCAGGGGAGGGGGGGGGGGGTCGCCGCGAGTAGAGGGAGGGGGCCAGAGGAGGAGGGAGGGGGGCCAGAGGGGAGGAGAGGGAGGGGGCCAAGGCAGAGGGGAAGAGAGGGAGGGGGCAGTGGGGGAGAGAGGGGGGGGGAGAGAGGGAGGGGAGGCAGAGGGAGAGGGAGGGGGGCAGAGCAGGGGAGGGGGGCAGACCTCGAGGGGGGCCAGACGTGAGAGGGACGGGGGCCGGCCAGAGGAGAGAGGGAGGGGGCAGCAGAGGAGCAGAGAGGAGGAGGGAGGGAGGGGGCAGAGAGGGAGAGGGAGGTGGAGGGGGGCAGAGGAGAGGGAGGGGGCAGAAGGGAGAGGGAGGGGGGGAGGAGGAGAGGGGAGGGAGCGAGAGGAGGGGGGCAGAAGAGGGAGGGGGGCAGAGTGGGGGGAACCACAGAAGGGAGAGGGTTTGAGGGGGGCAGCAGAAAGGGAGAGAGGGTAGGGGGGCAGAGGGGGGAGAGGGAGGGGGGGGTCAGAGGTGGTGAGGGAGGCAGGCCAGAGGGGATGGGAGGGATGGAGGCAGTGGAGAGAGGGAGAGAGAGGGAGGGGGGCAGGGAGAGAGGGAGGGAGGCAGAGGAGAGAGGGGGGGTGGAAAGAGGGCAGGGGTGGGGGGGGGGGTATGGTTATGGGGGGGGGGGGGTGGTAATTTGCTTGACAGGGTGCGGAGGGGGGGGAGCAGAGGAAGGGGGGGGGGGAGAGAAGAGCGTTGGACAGAGAAAGGGAGGGTGTGGCTAGAGTGTTGGGGGGGGAGGGGGGGGGGGGGGGAGGGGGTGGTTTGGGGGGGGGTAGGAGAGGTGGGCAGAGGTGAGAAGGAGGTGGGACAGGAGGGAATTGAAAGCACCGAGATCCCACCACCAGTAGAAGGTGCCAACATCATCCTGTGATATCCAAATCCCACCCTGGGACACGAGGAATTGCAGATGCTGGTTTACAAAATAAAAGACACAGAGTGCTGGAGTAACTCAGCGGGTCAGGCCTCATCGATGGAGAACATGGATAGGTGAGTCGGGTTTGAAGATCGGTCCCGACCTGGATCGCCACCTACCCGTGTTCTCCAGAGATGCTGCCTGACGCACTGAGTTACTCCAGCACTCTGTGCCCACCCTATACCTGTGTGGGGTGGGTGTAGGAGGGGGCTGGTAGCTGCACCAGTGCTCGGTTATTGCGCTCATCAATGCCAGAAGACACGCGCATGTTTCAACGGGAAGGCGGGTGCCAAAGCAGACACACCCTCGCAGAGTCAATAGACAACAGGTGCAGGAGGAGGCCATTCGGCCCTTCGTGCCAGCACCCGCCATTCAATGTGATCGTGGTGATATCCCCAACCAGTTACCCGTTCCTCTTCCTGCCTTCTCCCCCCCCCCTATCCCTGACTCCGCTATTTGTAAGAGTCCAACCCGAAACAAGTCGTCCTGAAGAAGGGTCTCGACCCGGAAAGTGGGGGGTCGCCCATTCCTTCTCTGCAGAGATTGCTGCCTCACCCGCTGAGTCACTCCAGCATTGGGTGTAAACCTTCGATTTTACCAGCATCAGCAGCTCCTTCTTACACGTCACCTATCCATGTTCTCCAGAGATTGCTGTTCCCCCCCCCCATTCTCACCTATTATACCCCCCCCAAAAAATTTTTTATTTTTTTTTTTTTTTTTTTACTCTGGCCCGCTGAGTTACATCGTGTGTAGACACAAATGCTGTGAGAAACTCAGCGGGTGAGGTGAGTGCAGCATCTACTGAGCGAAGGGAATAGGCAACGTTTCGGGTCGGGAACCTTCTTCAGGGTGGGGTGGAGTGGGGGGGGGGGTGGTGAGGGGGGTATGTGTGGGGGTGGGGGGGGTGGGGGGGGGGGTAGGAGGAAGAAAGGAAGGAAGAGGTGGAGCCAGAGGGCCGAGGGAGAGCTGGGAGGGGAGGGGAGGAGATAGCAGGGGACTCTTCCTGAAATAGAGAATGTCAATGTTCATACCAGACTGCCCAAGCGGAATATCTGAGGTGCTGCTCCTCTAATTTTACGGTGTCCTCACTTGGCCATGGAGGAGGCCCCAGGACAGAAGGTCGGATTGGGAATGGGAGGGGGAGTTGAAGTGCTGAGCCACCGGGAGATCAGGTAGGTTAATGCGGACCGAGCGGAGGTTTCATTGTGTCTATCTTTAGTGTAAAGCAGCATCTGCATTTTCTTTTCATTACACTTTAAACTTTAGCGATGCGGGCCCTTTGGCCTACCGTGACCAGCGATCACCCCGTACGCTAAACAAGACACACAAGGGATAATTTTACACCTTACCAAAGCCAATTAACCTGCAAACCCACACATCTTTGGGATGTGGGGGTGGGGGGAAAAACCGGTGCCCCCAGGGAGGAAATCACAGTGGTCACCGCGGGGGCGAGAACGTACAGACTCCGTACAGACAGCGCCCGCAGTCAGGATCGAACCAGGGTCTCCGGCGCGGTGAGGCTGCAACTCTACCGCTGCGCCCCCGTGCCCTTCAACACCCTCTGCACAGGCAGCAGAGTCGGGAGGCGAGGACCGTGGGATCGCCCTGCGATGTACACTGCGCCGCTCCCGAGGGATAGGATCGCCTCGATGGATGAATGGCACAGACATAGAAAATAGGGGCAGGAGGAGGCCATTCGGCCCTTCGAGCCAGCACCGCCATTCATTGTGATCATGGCTGATCGTCCCCAATCAATAACCCGTGCCTGCCTTCTCCCCATATCCCATGACTCCACTAGCCCCTAGAGCTCTATCTAACTCTCTCTTAAATCCATCCAGTGACTTGGCCTCCACTGCCCTCTGTGGCAGGGAATTCCATAAATTCACAACTCTCTGGGTGAAAAGGTTTTTTCTCACCTTAGTCTTAAATGGCCTCCCCTTTATTCTAAGACTGTGTGGCCACTGGTTCTGGACTCGCCCCACATTGGGAACATTTTTCCTGCATCTAGCTTGCCCAGTCCATTTATAATTTTGTATGTTTCTTTAAGTTCCCCCCCCTCATCCTTCTGAACTCCAGTGAATACAAGCCTAGTCGTTTCAATCTTTACTCACTTTCCAGGCTGAAGAGGCCCGAGTGGTCTTCTTCCTCGGGAACGGGGGTCTCCAGCCCCATGCGCAGGCACAGCTTGCCGCCAGCCAGCGAGCCTGGGCTGGGCGGGAGACGCTGGCTGCCGTCTGCGGTGACCCCGCTGGCCGTCACAGCGCTCCCCGGTGTCACTTCACCCGCCTCCGTGTCGCGGCCTTCAGGCTCTGCCGAGCAAAGAGGCAAACGTCCGACTGAACCAACATTTTACCTCTATATGGTGGAGCGGACTTAAACGACAAACACTTAAATTGTTGAAATTCTCAGTTCAGATTCTGTTTTGCTTTGTTTTTTATTTATTTTTCCCCTTTCTTTTTTTCTTTAGTTTGGGGGGGTTTTGTTTCTTCATTTTTTCCTCTTTTTTTGTCTTTTTATCTTTATGTTTTTTTTTCCACATATAAGTTTTCTTTTAAATATTTAACAATATTTACATAGAGACTGGGGAGGTCCATATTCAATGTGTATTTTGACACTGGACTCATATTAGTTTCAACCTGTTATTAATGCAATCCTGATCCCCATGTATTAATATCATTGTTACGTTTATATTTTATACTTTTTGCTCCGTTTTTTTTATGTTTTGGTTTTGTTTCTTTGGAAAAAAAAACGAAAAAAAAGATTTTAAAAGGAAGGTAGAAGAACCAACATTCATGGACTGGGCAATCCCGAGTCTCGGAGCTGTACAACTTGGAGTACAAGTCTGAAGAAGGGTTTAGACCTGAAGCGTCGCCCATTCCTTCTCCCCAGAGCTGCTGCCTGAGTTACTCCGGCATTTTGTGCCTATCTACGGTTTAACGCGACAAAAAAAAGCTTTTCTCTGTACCTTGCGCACTTGACAATAAACTAAACTAAATTAAAAATTAAATTAGATTTAATTTAAACTAAACATAAGGGCCTGTCCCACTTTCACGACCTCTGCCGAGTTTCATGCTCGCAGTGTGGTCGTCACGAGGTCGTGGGTCGATCGTGACGCTAGTCGTAGGCTCTCGTGGCATCAAGTAGGCCGGGGCGTTTTTCTAGCCTGATGAAAAATGTCCACGAGTAAAAAAAAAAGGTCCCAATTTTGAGAAAAGCTGGAGAAAGCGGCAGGAAAAAAGGCTAAGCGGGCTGGGGTTGGAGAAGAGGATGAGGGGTTAGCAGACCAGCACGGAGCGGTTGGGCAGAATGGCCTGCGTCCGCGGTGTGGGAATCGCGCGCAGACCTACCGATCGGGGTGCTGTGCCGGGGGCCTTGCTTCAGCTTGCCAACCAGAGGAGGGGTGGTGCTGCTGATGATGTCGTCATCCTTGGGTAGGGCGAAGTGGAACGGGATGTCTGGGGGAGCAAGGTCAGGGGGAGACACGCAGATCAACAAAGAGCGAGACACTTTAGACTCACAGCAAAGAACGCAGGCCCTGCGGCCCACCGACCGAGTACGCGCCAACCCCGTACACCAAAGATCCGAGAGACTGTGCTGCCCAATCAGAACTCGTTCGATGCATTTAGCAGTGTAGAGGAAGGAACTGCAGGTGCTGGTTTAAACCGAAGATATATAAACCAAAATGCTGGAGTAACTCAGCGGGACAGGCAGCATCTCTGGAGAGAAGGAATGGGTGGCGTTTCAAGAAGGGACTCGACCCAAAACGTCGCCAGAGATGCTGCCGGTCCCGCTGAGTTACTCCAGCATTTTGCGTCTATCTTTGGTTGCATCTGCGGTTCCGTCCTACACACGTTGACCAGAACGGCTGGTTTTAGGCCGAAGGGCCCAGTTTCCACGCCCTATGACCCTACGGCATGGGTTTGGTGGCTAGACGGGGCCTGGTTGAAAGGGCTGAGGTTCCCTTTCACTTTCCCCGCCCAAGTGTCCCGCCCTCTCGCCCAGCCACGGGGCGCCCAAGATGGGAGTTGGGTACCCGAGCCGGCCGCCTGCCCCTTTTCCGGGGTTACGCCCGTGCCCGGGTGGGGTTAGAACGGGAATACGCCCTGTCCACGGGCACCCTGGGGGAGTTCCGGGACCCCTGGCCTCCACAGGGTGTTGTCAATGTATCCTCAATAAGGATTGTATCATAGTTATATAGTAGTTTATTATGGATATAGGTTTGTATTGTGTTGTGGTGGTGGTTCTGGCTTGTTTTATTGTAGTGTAAATATTAATTTTTAATAATTGAATATGTTTTTTGATTTATTTAAAAAAATTAAAAAAAGAGGAATTTTTGTTTAAAAAGATGCAAGTTGGCCACTACAACCACTTTTCTCGAAGCAAATCTATTCTTTGGGTTAGAGGGTCGGGACCGTCTGTGGAATTCTCTGCCTCAGAGGGCGGTGGAGGCCGGTTCTCTGGATGCTTTCAAGAGAGAGCTAGATAGGGCTCTAAAAAAGATAGCGAAAAACAAAGATTGGAAGAGTCAGGGGATTATGGGGAGAAGGCAGGAACGGGGTACTGATTGGGGATGATCAGCCGCGATCACATTGAATGGCGGTGCTGGCTCAAAGGGCCGAATGGCCTACTCCTGCACCTGTTGTCTATTGATGGGGATTGAGGGAGGGAGGGAGAGAGGGCGAGAGAAATAGTGAGGACACACCACTACCCTCGAGAATTCGCTGCCACAAGCTCTGAAAGGGGAACACATTTCTATACAACAGGACACAAAGTGCTGGAGTTACTCAGCGGGCCAGGCAGCATCTCCAGACAACATGGATAGGAGACTATTCGGGTTTTCGAACACTCCACCCGAAACATCACCTATCCATGTTCTCCAGAGATACTGCCTGACCTGCCGAGTTACTCCAGCACTTTGCCTCCTTTTGTGTATTGCGTCAAGTTACCCACCACCAGAACCGTCCAAGAGGCTCTTCATCGATGGGTTGGAGTGGACCTCCTCCGCTCGCCGCTTCTGGATCTGCCCATCCGACTCCCCCTCGCTCCGATCCTTAGGGGTCCCCATTGACAGGTCAACAGGAGATGGCAGCCCCGGCTGAACCTCCTCCTCCTCCCCCTCCGCCTTGCGGTGGTTCTGAGCCGCGCCCGCCCCCGGCTCCGGACGCGGACCTGCATCGCCCTGGCCGCCCGGCGCGTTCGAGGAGCCGGCACCTCCGGCTTGCACCTTCACCACCAGCTCTGTGTGGAGGTCCCTCCCGGAGCCCGTGGCCTCCGAGACCAGCGGACCCGCTGGGTGGCGGCGACCGGCACCTTCCGGGCGCCCAGGAGGCAGCGCGCGGACGCCCGGCGAGGATCCCAAAACCCGCTGCGCCACTCCGCTCCGTTCCTCTCCCTGGCTCGGATCCGTGCGACTCCCGGAAGAGTTCTCCTCCCCAGCGTGAAGACCAGCCTCCCGTCCTCTGGAAGGCGCAGCCGCGGGCTGGGAACTTTGGGCGTTTGCGGCAGCAGGGCGGGAGATCCCAAGGCCCGACGGTTCCCCGCCATCCTCCTCCATCGGCTCGTCTTCCTTGCGTCGCTCCTCTTCACGGGCACATCCTGACTGCGTTGGTCTTTGGGGAACTCGGAGATCCCCAGAGCCGGCGTGAACGCCACCATCGTCTTCCTCGTTCGGACGGATCCCAGGAGGACTCTGAAACTGCCGCTTCTCGCTCTGGAACACGGGCGTCCCCACCACCTCATCCATTGGCGTCTCGTTGACAACCCCTTCCTTCGGCGTCAGCTCATCCCTGGCCAATTCCGCACATCCCGGAGAAGAAGGGTCTCGAGCCCGAGGCGGCTGGGCTGGGGGACAAAGATCCTCTGTCGTCTTGGACCCTTCGCCCACCCTCCCTTCCTCCGCAGGGTCCTTCGCTCTGGATTCCACCCCAGGTCCTTCCGAGGCATCTCCACCATCAGGTCCAGGGATGCTGGAGCTCCTTGGTCGGGGCTCGCCACTCGAGCGGAGACGGAGAGTCTGGCTCTCGTCCGCCGGGCCTTCCCCTTGGATTTCCGCCGGGAATCCTTCCGCCACCTGCGTGGCCTGGCTGTCGTCCGCAGCGTCGCCTGCCTCCGTCTCCATGGGCTGCGTCCACTGGCTGGCGGCCAACCTCAGCTCAAACGGTTCCCCCATCCCGTCCTCCGGCCGCTCCACCCCCAGAGCCTCGCTCTCCCTCGTCCCCGCGTCTCCCTCCTCTCGCACCGGAGAGTTTGACCGGCACTCCACTCGAGCCGGTGGGGACTTGACCCCCGCGTCACAGCTGGGCTTCTCCGTCAGGCTCGGAGTGGGAATAAAAATGTCCTTTACATGAGAAAACACAGAGGAGAGAGGATTTGTGGTTAGTCAATAGACAATAGGTGCAGGAGGAGGCCATTCGGCCCTTCGAGCCAGCACCGCCATTCAATGTGATCACGGCTGATCATCCCCAATCAGTACCCCGTTCCTGCCTTCTCCCCATATCCCCTGACTCCGCTATTTTTAAGAGCCCTATCTAGCTCTCTCTTGAAAGCATCCAGAGAACCGGCCTCCACCGCCCTCTGAGGCAGAGAATTCCACAGACTCATCACTCTCTGTGAGAAAAAGTCTTTCCTCGTCTCCGTTCTAAATGGCCAACCCCTTATTCTAAAACTGTGTGACCCCTGGTTCTGGACACCCCCCAACATCGGGAACATGTTTCCTGCCTCTGGTGTGTCCAAGCCCTTAACAATCTTATATGTTTCAATGAGATCCCCGCTCATCCTTCTCAAACATCTCGTGGGGGGAAGCACAGGCACAGCACAAAGAGGTCACAAGTGATTGGAGCAGAACAAGGCCATTCGGCCCGTTGAATCGGATCCACCATTCAATCACTGCTGATCTACCTCTCCCTCCTAACCCCATTCCCCTGCCTTCTCCCCCGACACCCATTCTGATCAAAAATGGGGGTGGGAGATTGCGTGGTCCACCCTGTTTCGATGAATGCAATCAACCTGGCGTGCACAAACAGAAGATCAAACAGAACAAGATACCCCAGCGGTATGAACACTGACTTCTCTCATTTCAGCTGGTCTCGTTCTAAATGGCTTACCCCTTATTCTTAAACTGTGTGGCCCCTGGTGCTGGACTCCCCCAACATCGGAAACACGAAACTCGAGGGGGGGGGGGAAACTAGAATGAAACTAGAGGGGTGAATGAAGGGCGAGTGGCTTAATTTATTCAGATATTTAAATATCTTTTTCTATACTTTAAAAAAAAGGCATCGCCATGAAAGTGGCGAGTATTGGCAGCGGAGCTGGAAATGTTATATGTTTTTTTCTCTCTACCTTTGGTTTGCTAATTTCCAAAGTAGCAGGACACTTCCCAAATTTACTGTAATATAACCTTTTAGGGAAGACCATGTTTTTTTTTTTTAGCTAGTTTTCCAAGAAAAACAAAACTGCAATAATCAAAGCCCAAAAGGGTAGGATGGGGCTGAAGTCCAGTGTTTGGAGGTTGGAATGTTTTTATAAAAAAAATAATTCTAATCGAATAATTTTCCAACTCCAGTGGTAATTAAACTTTTTTTTTTTCACTCCTAGTTTTATTTACATATTTTCAGGATGTTCAATAAAATAAACACTTAAGAAATGAGTTAATTTATGTAGACAAAAGTGAAACTCAGCGGGTGCGGCAGCATCTGTGGAGCGAAGGGAATAGGCAACGTTTTTGGGCCGAAACCCTTCTTCAGATTAATTTATGTTTTTTGCTCACATGAGAAAATAAATTATCTGTAAAATCCGAGGGAGATTAAGACGAAAATTAACAAAAAACCATAAGAAAATTTAGTCGAGGGCGAATGAAATTTTGTGAGAGAGGCTCGAGTGTGATTGACAATGAAAGAGTTTAAAAAGACTTTACTTTGGAGATCCGGGGTGGAACTAGGCCATTCGGCCCTCGTAGACCGCTGATCAGTCCGTACACTAGTTCTATTCTGCACGCTCGGGACAATTTTATAGATCAATCAACCTACAAACCTGAACGTCTTTGCAGTGTGGGCAGAAACCAGAGCACCCGGAGAAAACCCACGCGGTCACGGGAGAGTGTACAAACTCCGTACGGACAGCACCCGTGGTCTAGATCGAACCCGGGACTCCGGCGCTGTGAGGCAGCAACTCTACCCGCTGCGTCACGGGCGTAACGGTGGGCGTGTGTCGCGGAGAAGGAACAGCAGCCGTGCCCGCAGCAGCCTTGAGACTCACGTGAGAGAGATCGGGCAGCGTTGGCACTGGTGCCAGCTGGCTGGCGGTGAACGGCGACGCCGGGGTGGACACCTGCGGCACGATGGGAGCCGGCGTCTGCTCCAGTTCCATCGGCTCCTCCGCCTCGGGCGGTGGCCTTCCCGGCTCTGCGGCATCGGCAGGTGGTGCGGAGGTTTCCATCGGCTCCATCCCTGGAAAAGTTGGTGCAAAGATTCATCACAGCCGCAGGCTGACGGAACTGCAGACTCCGACGCACAAATACCGCCCAACCTTGCTGAGGAGCGCTCTAATGCCCCTGTCCCACTTAGGAAACCTGAACGGAAACCTCTGGAGACTTTGCGCCCCCAACCCAAGGTTTCCGTGCGGTTCCCGGAGGTTTTTGTCCTCCGGCAACCGCCTTCAACTAGCATCGCAACCGGCTTCGACTGAAAAATGACCGATTTTTTAAAACGGAAACCACTTTCGACCATTAGGGAGACTGACAAAAACCTCCGGGAGCCGCACGGAAACCTTGGGTGGGGCGCAAAGTCTCCAGAGGTTTCCTAAGTGGAACAGGGGCGTTACTCTGAACAACGTTTGCAAGAAAAATAATTCCACTGCGTGTCAGCACTTTTGCACAGGTGATAATAAAACCATTAACCAGTGGCCATTGACAATAGTAGCGTTTGAGTTTAGATTACTGTCACGTGTGCAGTGAAAATCCAATTAACCTACAGATCCCGACTTTTATTTTAGAGATACAGCGCGGAAACAAGACTGTTCCAGAGAACAGAGCCAGCAGCGTTATGGGGGACCCCTACCACCCCAGCAACGGACTGTTCCAGCTGCTACGGTCAGGCAAACGCCCCCGCTGTCCCCACGCTGTGAAAACGGAGAGGATGAGACGGAGTTTGTTCTCACAGGCCATCAGGACTGTAAACACTTATCTCACCAGGGACTCATTTACTATGTGTTGTGTCTTTTTTTTAATTGCTGTAAATACAGGTTCTGTTCTATTCCTAATCTCCCAATCTGAGGAAAGACATTCTTGCCATAGAGGGAGTACAGAGAAGGTTCACCAGACTGATTCCTGGGATGGCACGACTTCCATATGAAGAAAGACTGGTTAGACTCGGCTTGTACTCGCTGGAATTTAGAAGATTGAGGGGGGATCTTACAGAACCTTACAAAATTCTTAAGGGGTTGGACAGGCTAGATGCAGGAAGATTGTTCCCGATGTTGGGGAGGACCAGAACAAGGGGTCACAGTTTAAGGATAAGGGGGAAGTCTTTTAGGACCGAGATGAGGAAATCATTTTTCACACAGAGAGTGGTGAATCTGTGGAATTCTCTGCCACAGAAGGTAGTTGAGGCCAGTTCATTGGCTATATTTAAGAGGGAGTTAGATGTGGCCCTTGTGGCTGAAGGGATCAGGGGGTATGGAGAGAAGGCAGGTACAGGATACTGAGTTGGATGATCAGCCGTGATCATATTGAATGGCGGTGCAGGCTCGAAGGGCCGAATGGCCTCCTCCTGCACCTATTGTCTATGTTTCTATGTTTCTATTCCGTTCTGTAGGTTTTAGCACAATCTGCGAGCATTGCCACTTTTCATTTCACGGCACATCTTGCGTGTGTATGTGATGAATAAACTTGACTTGTTAGACCTCCGAGTCTGCGCCGACCTGCGATCTCCCCGTCAGAGCCAATTTTCAAAAGTCAATCGCTCCTGTATCTGTACACCGTGGGCAGCTTGATGGCATTCACGCAGTCTTACCGCTGACTGGACTGCACGTGACAAAAAAGGGTTTCGCTGCATCTCGCTAAGTAAGTAAGTTTATTGGCCAAGTATTCACATACAAGGAATTTGCCTTGGTGCTCCGCCCACAAGTAACAACATGACATACAGTGACAGATATAACTAAACATTAATAATATTAAAACATTAATGATAAAACACCATTGATTAAGCATGCGAACCAACAAAATAACAGATCAAAGGGCGTGAAACTGCTGGAAACCGCTAGACGTGACTAAACTTAAAAAATCAACGTACAAACCTGTAGACTTTGGTGTGTGGGAGGAAACCCGGGCACCCGGCGAAAACCCACACGGTCCCAGGGGGATCATACAGGATGGCAAAGATTGGGAATGTTTGCCACATTAAACCCTTTGGTCCGTGGATGTGACTGAAATCTTAATGTTAATAATTCGGGAATGAACCGGGGAATAATTCTGGGGAAGACTAAGAATGGAAAGGTTGGCCTGCCCTAAGAGTGCGAAGTGGGACAAGTGTGGGGAGACTTTGGTAACTTTAGCACGGGGAACTTGCGGACCCGGTGGGCCAAAGGGCCTGTTTCCACACTGCATCTCTAACGTCTGTGCTGCAATTACACCCCCTGTAGTAAGGGAGTCCATTTTTGTCTTCGCAATAGACAACAGGTGCAGGAGGAGGCCATTCAGCCCTTCAAGCCAGCACCACCATTCAATGTGATCACGGCTGATCATCCCCAATCAGTCCCCCGTTCCTGCCTTCTCCCCGTATCCCCTGACTCCGCTATATTTAAGAGCCCTATCTCGCTCTCTCTTGAAAGCATCCAGAGAACCGGCCTCCACAGCCCTCTGAGGCAGAGAATTCCACAGACTTACAACTCTCTTGCAAGTTCCCTTCACCTTCCAAGTTCCCAGCGGGATTTTTTAATCCAATTTGAGGCTTTTTGGATCCTCCAGCAAGTGATCAAGGAGCCGAGAGCATTTGAGAGAGGATTGAATGGGTGCATAATATCTACAAGATGGTGGGTGGGCCAGGGACCAACAGAACTACTCCAGCAAAGGACCTTTTACAATCTACCGACCTGCGATGGGGTGAAGGGACTGGAATTAACTGGATGGCTCCAGAGGGAAACCGAGTGGACTCGATGGGCCGAATGGCCTCCTTCCACACTATCATGTCATGTCCCAGGTTAGTCCGACACAGTCCGGGAGACCCCGCCTCGTGTGTGTGGGATGAGCGGGTGAGAACGCGGGAGAGCGAGCGAGCGAGTTACAGACGGTCGGTGCGGACCTTAGGAGCGGCGAGACGACTCACCTCCCTGCTCGGTCGGGCTGCTGGGAACAATGATGGGAGTTGGCCCGAATGTCTCCGGAGACGGCTCGATAATATCGCTGGAGCTTCTGCAAAGAGAGAGAGGGGGTGTTGTTACACAAGGACACGACGGTGAGAGCAGCGTATGACAGAGGCTAGTAAAACACTGAAGGGTAGACTGCAAAAAGCTGCATGGGGCGGGGGGGGTCTGCATGAACAGTTACATCAACCTTTTTCTTGCCTCTTGTTTATTCTTCTCCCTTTTCCATAGCAGGAGGAGGCCATTCGGCCCTTCGAGCCAGCACCGCCATTCATTGTGATCATGGCTGATCGTCCCAATCAATAACCCGTGCCTGCCTTCTCCCCATATCCCTTGACTCCACCAGCCCCTAGAGCTCCATCTAACTCTCTCTTAAATCCATCCAGTGACTTGGCCTCCACTGCCCTCTGTGGCAAGGAATTCCACAAATTCACAACTCTCTGGGTGAAAAGGTTTTTTCTCACCTCAAGTCTTAAATGACCTCCCCTTTATTCTAAGACTGTGTGGCCCCTGGTTCTGGACTCGCCCAACATTGGGAACATTTTTTCCTGCATCTAGCTTGTCCAGTCCTTTTATAATTTTATACATTTCTATAAGATTCCCCCCTCATCCTTCTAAACTCCAGTGAATACAAGCCCAGTCTTTTCAATCTTTCCTCATATGACAGTCCCGCCATCCCAGGGGTCAATCTCGTAAGCCTACGCTGCACTGCCTCAATCACGAGGATAGGCCTTTTGATGGGCCAAATGGCCTAATTCTACTCTTCTACTATTCTACAGCCCGGGTGAATGCCGGTGTAACCCGAGACCTGGACGTTTCACATGTGGAGAGACAGCCGAGAGCACAACAGGTCGACACAAAATGCTGGAGTAACTCAGCGGGTGAGGCAGCGTCTACGGAGAGAAGGAATTGGCGACGTTTTGGGTCGAGACCCTTCTTCAGACTCTCGACCCGAAGTGTCACCTATTTCCTTCGCTCCATAGATGCTGCCTCACCCGCTGAGTTTCTCCAGCATTTTTGTCTACCTTCGATTTTTCCAGCATCTGCAGTTTTTCCAGCATCTGCAGTTCCTCCTTAGACAATGGCCAGTGTGTACTCGGTGGGTCTGTTTCCACGTTATGTCTCTAAACTAAACTGAGAAGAACTGCATACAATCAAGGTTGAAGTTGACCACAACCTTTCCAAAACTCTTGCATTAAACCCAGATTAGGAAAACAAGGCCCGTCTTCAGACCCTCTCATCAGTCTCCACCCGAAACGTCGCCAATTTATTCTCCCCTTAGATGCTGCCTCACCCGCTGAGCTGCTCCAGCATTCTGTGTCGACCTTCCATTTACCAGCATTTACAGTTCTTTATTAAACAACTAGAGCACAACAGGCGGGGTTAAACATCTGCGATTGTCAGCTGCTATCGTCCACACTCCACCGACCGTTTTCTCAGCGCATTTACTGCAGACGGTCAGGAAAGACAGTCGCGCAGGGAAGTCGGCAATATAATCCCGCCACCCTCAATACAAGCAGGGCGGGTCTCTGAGCGAACGGCGGCAGAGAGAGGCAGGGACTTAAAACCATCAGGGTCTGGGAACGTGAAGTCGCTTGGCGACGGGATCGGAAAGAACTCTGCGGGAAGCGAGGAACTGCTGGTGCCGGTTCGCCTGAAAAGGCACAAAGTGCATGGAGTAACTCAGGCGGGTGGGTGGGTGTCAGGCGTGGAAAAAGTTGCCCCTCAGATTCCCATTGACCATTTCGCCTGCAGGTCAGGCAGCATATTTGGAGAACGTAGGTAGGTGACGTTTTAGGTCGGGACCCGTCTTCTGATCTTTCTGGGAGTTTTTAAGGCGGAGATTGATTAGTAACGGCAGGGAGAAGGGGTTGAGAGAGCAAAAGAGATCAGCCACGATCAAATGCTGCGGCTGACTCCAAATGATGGGCTGAATGGCCTCATCCTCCACCCACGTCGTTGCGATTTTCTACAGAAGAATTCATTTTACGCCAGATATAGAAGTTGGGAGTGGGCGAAATGTTTCCGAAAGAACTGCAGATGCTGGAAAAATCGAAGGGGGATGGAAAATGCTGGAGAAACTCAGCGGGTGAGGCAGCGTCTATGGAGACAGGGAATTGGCGACGTTTCGGGTTGAGACGGATGTTGCAGGTATACAAGGCGCTGACGAGGCCGCATTTAGAGTATTGTGGTCAGTTCTGGGCACCATGTTACAGGAAAGATGCTGTTGTGTTGGAAAGGGTGCATTTTTTACAGAGAAGATTTACAGAAATGTTGCCGGGACTTGAGGGTCTGGGCTATAGGGGGAGGTTGAGCAGGCCGGGAGCGCAGAAGGGTGAGGGGCGATCTTATAGAGGCATATAATATTGTGAGAGGAATAGATCAGGTGGTCTCGAGCCCAGAGTGGAGGAATGGAGAACCAGAAGAGGCCTGGGTTTGAGATGAAGTGCTGGAGTAACTCAACTAGTCAGGCAGCATCTCCGAAGATCACGGACGGGCCACATCGTGTCGGGACCCTTCTTCAGACTGATCACGGAGTCATGCCTTTACAAGAACGATCCCAGGAATGAGTAGGTTAACCCATGATGAGCGTCTGTCGGCACTGGGCCTGCACTCGCTGGAGTTTAGAGGAATGGGGGGGGGGAGGGGCCTCATTGAAACGTACGGAATAGTGAAAGGCCCGGATAGAGCGGATGTGGGGAGGATGTGTCCACTAGCGGGAGAGTCTAGGACTAGAGGTCATCGCCTCAGAATTCCTTTAGGAAGGAGATGAGCAGGAATTTCTTCAGCCAGAGGGCAGTGAATCTGTGGAATTCCTTGCCACAGAAGGCTGTGGAGGCCAAGTCTGTGGATATGTTTAAGGCAGAGATGGATAGATTCTTGGTTGGTACGGGTGTCAGAGGTTATGGGGCAGAAGGCAAGAGAATGGGGTTAGGAGAGACAGATCAGCCATGATTGAATGGCAGAGTAGACTTGATGGGCCGAACGGCCTAATTCTACTTATTTTCCTTATGACCCAATGCAGCATGGAAACAGGCTCTTCGGGCCTACATGGCCATGCCAAGCCCCCATATGGGCTAGTCCCAGCTGCCTGCGTTTGGCCCATGTATATCCCTCTAAATACTTCCTATCCGTGCGCCTGTCCAAATGTATTTTAACTGTTGTTTATATAAATACGTTGCATAGAAAGTCACGAGAGGAATAGATGCACAGGATTTCTTGCCCAGAGTAAGGGAATCGAGAACCAGGGGATATAGGTTTAAGGTGGCGGGGGGGAAAGATTTAATAGGAATCTGAGGGGCAACTTTAGCTTTCACCAAATGGTGGTGGGTGCACAGAACGAGCTGCCGGCGGAGGTAGTCGAGGCTGGGACTATCCCAACGTTTAAGAAACATTTTAGACAGGTACATGGATAAGATCGTTTTAGAGGGATATGGGCCAAATGCAGGCAGGTGGGACTGGTGTAGATGGGTCATGTCGGTCGGTGGGGGCAATAAAAAACATAGATAATAGGTGCAGGGGGAGGCCATTCGGCCCTTCGAGCCAGCACCGCCATTCATTGTGATCATGGCTGATCGTCCCCAATCAATAACCCGTGCCTGCCTTCTCCCCATATCCCTTGACTCCACCAGCCCCTAGAGCTCTATCTAACTCTCTCTTAAATCCATCCAGTGACTTGGCCTCCACTGCCCTCTGTGGCAGGGAATTCCACAAATTCACAACTCTCTGGGTGAAAATATTTTTTCTCACCTCAGTCTTAAATGACCTCCCCTTTATTCAGTTGGCTGAAGGGCCTGTTTCCATGCTGTAATGCCCCCCTGTCCCACTTAGGAAACCGGAACGGAAACCTCTGGAGACTTTGCGCCCCCAACCCAAGGTTTCCGTGCGGTTCCCGGAGGTTTTTGTCCTCCGGCAACCGCCTTCAACTGGCATTGCAGCCGGCTTCGACTAAAAAAAAAAAAAAAAAAAATCACCGATTTTTAAAACGGAAACCACTTTCGACCGTGAGGGAGAGTGACAAAAACCTCCGGGAACCGCACGGAAACCTTGGGTTGGGGGCGCAAAGTCTCCAGAGGTTTCCGTTCAGGTTTCCTAAGTGGGACAGGGGCATAAGACTCTATGTTACAGTTTTACCAGCCTCTACTGTTTCCTCTGGCAGCTGGTTCCAAGTGCCCACCTCCCTCTGTGTGGATGTCACTTACTCTGAGAGACTCTCCTGAGCCAGTGACTGGTGTCCCGAGAAGTGAAGGACCTCCAGCCGATCGACGCTGGTGGCGATAACACCTTCATTTCCCACAGGATTGTCTGCGCCTGAGAGGGGGGAAAAACGGGAAGAGTTGTTGCCAGACCTGCCGTGCACCGCAATCTTTGCTTCCGCAAGAGTTCTCCGTCCGCGCCCAGCGTCCACACGGGCTGACACCCAGCGGGCCCGCACTCCCGTCCCTCCCGCAGCTCCGGGCCTCACACACCCAGACCTGCCATCCACCCTAACTCTAGCTTGCTGCCACAGGGAGAGAGACAGAGACAGAGAGAGAGACAGAGAGAGAGACAGAGAGAGAGACAGAGAGAGAGACAGAGAGAGAGAGAGAGAGAGAGACAGAGAGAGAGAGAGAGAGAGAGACAGAGAGAGAGAGAGAGAGAGAGAGACGGGCAGAGAGGCGGCAAGAGGCGGCAGAGAGCGGGCAGGCAGAGGGGCAGGCAGAGGGGCAGGCAGAGGGGCAGGCAGAGGGCAGACACACGGCAGACAGAGACAGACAGAGACGCAGACAGAGAGACAAGAGGCAGAGAGAGACACAGAGAGACAGACGGCAGAGAGAGAGGACAGAAGAGAGAGAGAGAGAGGCAGAGAGAGAGACGGCAGAGACGGACAGAGACTGACAGAGACAGACAGAGAGGCAGAGAGGAGAGAGCAGAGAGACAAGAGAGGCAGAGAGAGAGAGGCATGAGAGAGAGAGAGGCGGAGAGAGAGAGAGGGCAGAGAGAGGAGAGCAGAGAGAGAGAGGCAGAGAGAAGAGAGGACAGAGAGAAGAGGCAGAGAGAGAGAGGCAGAGAGATAGAGACGGGAGGCAGAGAGAGAGAGGCAGAGAGAGAGAGGCAGAGAGAGAGAGAGGCAGAGGCAAGAGAGAGAGGCAGAGAGAGAGAGGCAGAGAGAGAGAGGCAGAGAGAGAGAGGCAGAGAGAGAGAGGCAGAGAGAGAGAGGCAGAGAGAGAGAGGCAGAGAGAGAGAGGCAGAGAGAGGAGAGGCAGAGAGAGAGAGAGAGAGGAGGCAGAGAGAGAGAGGCAGAGAGAGAGAGAGGCAGAGAGAGAGAGGCAAGAGAGAGAGAGGCAGAGAGAGAGGAGAGAGAGAGAGAGAGAGGCAGAGAGAGAGAGAGCAGAGAGAGAGAGAGGCAGAGAGGGGAGAGGAGAGAGACGCAGAGAGAGAGGCAGAGGAGAGAGAGGCAGAGAGAGAGAGAGGCAGAGAGAGAGAGGCAGAGAGAGAGAGGCAGAGAGAGAGAGGCAGAGAGAGAGAGGCAGAGAGAGAGAGGCAGAGAGAGAGAGCAGAGAGAGAGGCAGAGAGAGAGAGGCAGAAGAGAGGGCAGAGAGAGAGAGGCAGAGAGAGAGAGGCAGAGAGAGAGAGGCAGGGAGAGAGGGAGAGAGCAGAGAGAGAGGGGCCCGGCAGAGAGAGAGAGGCAGAGAGAGAGAGGAAGAGAGGCAGAGAGCAGGAGGCAGAGAGAGAGAGGCAGAGAGAGAGAGAGGGGCAGAGAGAGAGAGGCAGAGAGAGAGAGGCAGAGAGAGAGAGGCAGAGAGAGAGAGCAGGCAGAGAGAGAGAGCAGAGAGAGAGAGGAGGAGGAGGCAGAGAGAGAGGAGAGGAGAGCAGAGAGAAGAGGGGCAGAGAGAGAGAGAGGGCAGAGAGAGAGAGCAGAGAGAGAGAGGAGAGAGAGAGAGGCAGAGAGAGGGGCAGCAAGAGAGAGAGAGAGAGGGCAGAGAGAGAACAGCAGAGAGCAGAGAGAGAGAGGCAGAGAGGAGAGAGAGGAGCAGAGAGAGAGAGAGGCAGAGAGAGAGAGACAGGCAGAGAGAGAGAGAGAGTCAGGGAGAGAGAGAGGGGCAGTAGAGAGAGAGGAGGCAGAGAGAGAGGCAGAGAGACAGAGAGAGGGCAGAGACAAGAGCAGGGCAGCAGAGAGAGAGGCAGAGACAGAGAGAGAGAGAGGCAGAGAGAGAGGCAGAGAGAGAGAGAGGCCCAGACAAGAGAGAGAGAGAGAGAGGCAGAGAGGCAGAGAGGAGGAGAGAGAGGCAGAGAGTGAGAGAGAGAGCAGAGCAGAGAGAGAGAGGCAGAGAGGCAGAGAGAGAGAGAGAGGCAGAGACAGAGAGAGAGAGGCAGAGACAGAGAGAGAGAGGCAGAGACAGAGAGAGAGAGGCAGGAGACAGAGAAGAGAGGCAGAGACAGAGAGAGAGAGGCAGAGACAGAGAGAGAGAGGCAGAGACAGGAGAGAGAGAGGCAGAGACAGAGAGAGAGAGAGGCAAGAGACAGAGAGAGAGAGGCAGAGACAAGAGAGAGAGAGGCAGAGACAAGAGAGAGAGAGCAGAGACAGAGAGACAGAGAGGAGAGACAGAGAGACGGAGAGGCGGAGAGAGAGAGAGAGAGGCAGAGACAGAGAGAGAGAGGCAGAGAGACAGACGGAGAGAGAGGCAGAGACAGAGAGAGAGAGGCAGAGACAGAGAGAGAGAGCAGAGACAGAGAGAGAGAGGCAGGAACAGAGAGAGAGAGGCAGAGACAGAGAGAGAGAGGCAGAGACAGAGAGAGAGAGGCAGAGACAGAGTAAGAGAGAGGCAGAGACCAGAGAAGAGAGGCAGAGAGACAGAGAGAGAGCAGAGACAGAGAGAGAGCAGAGAGGCAGAGACAGAGAGGCAGAGACGAGAGAGAGACAGAGAGACAGAGAGAGAGACAGAGACAGAGACAGGCAGAGGACAGGCAGAGAGAGGCAGAGAGAGACAGAGAGAGGCAGACGGACACAGAGGGAACTGGAAGAGACACAGAGGACACAAGGGACACAGAGGACAGACAGACCGACAGTGAGACACCAGACAGAGAGCCAGACAGAGAGCCAGACAGAGTGAGCCAGACAGACAGAGGGCACAGAGAGCCAGACATAGAGAGCCAGACAGATAGCCAGGACAGAGAGACAGAGAGAGACAGACAGACGGCCAGACAGACGGCCAGACAGAGAGCACGGACAGAGAGACAGAGACGGACAGAGGAGAGAGACATGGAGTCACGGACAGAGAGACAGAGAGCCAGAGAGAGAGAGAGAGACAGAGAAGAGAGAGAGAGAGACAGAGAGAGAGAACGAGAGAGAGAACGGAGAAGAGAGAGAGAACGAGAGAGAGACCGAGAGAGAGACCGAGAGAGAGACCGAGAGAGAGACCGAGAGAGAGACCGAGAGAGAGACCGAGAGAGAGACCGAGAGAGAGACCGAGAGAGAGACCGAGAGAGAGACCGAGAGAGAGACCGAGAGAGAGAGAGACCGAGAGAGAGACCGAGAGAGAGAGAGAACCGAGAGAGAGACCGAGAGAGAGACCGAGAGAGAGACCGAGAGAGAGACCGAGAGAGAGACCGAGAGAGAGACCGAGAGAGAGACCGAGAGAGAGACCGAGAGAGCGAGAGAGCGAGAGGCAGCCCCTCTGGGTGAGCGGATGCGGGTGTGATGTATTCAGGATGTATTAGGGTTGTCGTCTCTGTACCACCAGGGTCGTACCTGCGTGAGCCGTCTCGTGCGCTGCCTCTGTGGTGGAGCGGGCCGGGGGGCGCTCGGGGTCCGTGTTGGGAGACGCCTCCTCGATGCGGAGTCCGCGAGGCATCAGGAAATGGACGACCACCTCCTGCCCGGCTCCCGGCTTGTCCGCCCACGACTGGGCAGGCACGGTCGACGTGACCTCCGACCTGCAACGCATTCAATCCCGCGCACGGGTCAACTGCCGAGGTCACAGGTCGGGGCCCCCACATTCCGATAAACCACAAGCAACCGCTTGGCTCGGCGCAGCGGGTAGAACCGCTGCCTCGCAGCCCCAGAGACCCGGGTTCGATCCCGCCCTCGGGCGCTGTCTGCGCGCGCGGAGTTTGCACGTTCTCCCCGTGACCGCGTGGGCTTTCTGCGGGTGCTCCGGTTTCCTCCCACATCCCGAAGACCATCCCAGAGGTTAGTTGGTTAATTGGCCGTCCGCAAGTTGTCCCTAGCGTCCAGGAAATGGGGTAAACATGGGTGATGGAGGGCTGGCATGGACCAGGTGGGCTGAAGGGCCTGTCTCCATGCTGGATCTCGAAACTAAACAGTCGATGGGTTTGGCGACCAGTTACACGTGAACCCAGCAGCACAGGGGCAAGGCGACTGGCCCTTAATGCACTGGAGTAACTCAGCGGGTCAGGCAGCATCTCTGGACAATGTGGATCGGTGACGCTTCAAGTCGAGACCCTTCTTCAGACCAAAGACCCCACAGCGAGCGAGACGGTCCACTCGACGAAAAAGAGGCAGCGCGCGCTCGAGGGCAGATTCACGGGGAATTTCCGGCCCCCACTTCCGTCACCGGCTTCCGTCCCCGCACCAAAGATCCCGCCACAGCGCAGCAAAGGTAACTAGCGCGGAGACGGACGCCGGTGACGGAAATATCCTCGTAAAAAATCAACGTTATTTGGTTAAAACTCTCTGTGCTATCAAAGGGAGAGAAGAGCTGCTCCATGTCACTGCGTTGGGAGCTGACTCAGGAGACAGAGACACTGCCTGGCTTCGTTTTTTCGTTTAGTTTGGAGGCCAAGTCGATGGATAATTCAATATTCAACATTTCTATAGTCAGAGGGTGGTGAATCTGTGGAATTCAATGCCACAGAAGGATGTGGAGGACAAGTCTTAATGGATAAGTTCAAGGCAGAGATAGATAAGATTCTTGATGAGTGCGGGAGTTATGGGGAGAAGGCAGGAGAATGGGGTCACGAGGGAGGGACAGATCACCCATGATTGAATGGTGGAGTAGACTTGATGGGCCGAATGGCCGTATTCTGCTCCTCTCACTGATGACCGGGCCTGTACGTCCTGGGACAGGGGGCGGAAACCGGAGCGCCCGGAGAAAGCCCACGCAGGTCATGGGGAGAACATACAGACGGCACCCGTGGTCAGGATCGAACCCCTGTCTCTGGCGCTGTGAGGGCAGCAACTCTACCGCTGAGCCACCCTTCAATGATTCACCCAGAGGTGACGTTAGAACTATCAGAGTTCCCTTTGAAAAGAATTGAGAGGGGCCAGATGGGCAGATAAAGCCGGAGTAACTCAGCGGGTCAGGCAGCATCTCTGGAGAAAAGGGAATAGGTGACGTTTCGGGTCGAGACCCTTAGAAACATAGAAAATAGGAGGAGGCCATTCGGCCCTTCGAGCCAGCACCGCCATTGATTGCGATCATGGCTGATCGTCCCCAATCAATAACCCGTGCCTGCCTTCTCCCCATATCCCTCGACTCCACTAGCCCCCAGAGCTCTATCCAACTCTCTCTAAAATCCATCCAGTGACTTGGCCTCCACTGCCCTCTGTGGCAGGGAATTCCACAAATTCACAACTCTCTGGGTGAAAAAGTCCTTTCTCACCGCAGTCTTAAATGACCTCCCCTTTATTCTAAGACTGTGTGGCCCCTGGTTCTGGACTCGCCCAACATTGGGAACATTTTTCCTGCATCCAGCTTGTCCAGTCCTTTTATAGTTTTATATGTTTCTATAAGAGCCCCCCCCCCCCCCTCATCCTTCTAAACTCCAGTGAAAACAAGCCTAGTCGTTCCAATCAATCCTCATATGACAGTCCCGCCATCCCGGGAAGATGCCAGGAAGGTAACAGGACAGTGGTGGACAAACGAGGGGCGTATAAATCAGGGCGGCGCAGTGTCTGGGGAACCGGGACCCCCCCCCGTTAAGCCACTCACTGGGATTCCCTCCGACACCCGCGAGCCAGACTGCTCCTCGACAGTCGAGTCCAGTTTGATGCCGCATTCATTCCTAGCCTGACTGACGGGCGAGGAGGACTTGGGGGGCAAACTGTGGACAATGCAGCTCCTGTTGCCCTGGTTACCCACAGAGCATAGAACAGCTGGTAACGTAGCACATAATGCACCAGTAACAATATCTCAGTGAGGGGTTGGTGCAGGAGGAGGCCATTCGGCCCTTCGAGCCTGCACCGCCATTCAATATGATCATGGCTGATCATCCAACTCAGTATCCCGTACCTGCCTTCTCTCCATACCCCCTGATCCCTTTAGCCACAAGGGCCACATCTAACTCCCTCTTAAATATAGCCAATGAACTGGCCTCAACTACCTTCTGTGGCAGAGAATTCCACAGATTCACCACTCTCTGTGTGAAAAATGTTTTTCTCATCTCGGTCCTAAAGGAATTCCCCCTTATCCTTAGACTGTGACCCCTTGTTCTGGACTTTCCCCAACATCGGGAACAATCTTCCTGCATCTAGCCTGTCCAACCCCTTAAGAATTTTGTAAGTTTCTATAAGATCCCCCCTCAGTCTTCTAAATTCCAGCGAGTACAAGCCGAGTCTATCCAGTCTTTCCTCATATGGAAGTCCTGACATCCCAGGAATCAGTCTGGTGAACCTTCTCTGTACCCCCTCTATGGCAAGAATGTCTTTCCTCAGATTCGGAGACCAAAACCGTACGCAACATGTCGGGGACAACCCCGAAAATATCACCCCAGCGGAGTAACAAAGGCAGGATTCTTTAAAAATAGATCGGAATATGAAGCGCGATGGAACATTTGCTGCCTGGGTTCAATCCCGACTACAGGTGCTGTCTCTACGGAGTCTGCATGTTCTCCCTGTGGCTACATGGGCTTCCTCCAGGTGCTCCAGTCTCCTCCCAAAGCCCAAAGATTTAGGTGTGTGGGTTGTTTAAGAAGGGACTGCAGATGCTGGAAAATCGAAGGTAGACAAAAGTGCTGGAGAAACTCAGCGGGTGCGGCAGCATCTATGGAGCGAAGGAAATAGGCGACGTTTCGGGCCGAAACCCAAGGGTTTCGGCCCGAAACGTCGCCTATTTCCTATTGCCCATTTCCTTCGCTCCATAGATTTCCCCAGCACTTTTGCCTACCTAGGCGTGTAGGTTAATCGGCCCACAGTTTTCAAGGAGTGGACGAGACAGTGGGATAACACACAGGCTCAGCGGATCCGGCAGAATCCCTGGAGAAAAGGAATAGAGGCACAGACAATAGGTGCAGGAGGGAGGCCATTCGGCCCTTTGAGCCAGCACCGCCAATCAACATGATCACGGCCGACCGTCCAAAAACTCAGTACCCCGCTCCTGCCTTCTCCCCATATCCCTCGATTCCGTCATCCCTAAGAGCGACGGGCAGGTGGCATCTTGGAACAGAACCCTTCTTCAGACGGCTTGTCCGAGGAGGGGGGGTTCTGACCCGAGACCGATCGTCGCCAGAGATGCTGCCCCGATCCGGTGAGTTACTTCAGCACTTGGTGCCTAGCTTCTGCTTAAACCACCGCCTGCGATTCCCTCCTACATATAGAACTAGCGTGAGCGGCCGATCGGACTAGGTGGGATGAAGAGCCTATTTCCATGCTGTACCTCGAAACTAAACACGTGGCGACAGTAAACCTTAATCCAAGTTGAGGGAGCGCAGCGGAGGGTTTACAGGATTAATTCCCGGGATGGCGGGACTGTCATATGCGGAGCGGCTGGGCTCGTACACCCTGGAGTTTAGAAGGATGAGAGGGAATCTCGGTGAAACATACAAGATTGTTAAGGGCTTGGACACGCTAGAGGCAGGAGACATGTTCCCGATGTTGGGGGAGTCCAGAACCAGGGGCCACACACAGTTTAAGAATAAGGAGTCGAGGAAACACTTTTCATTTAGAACGGAGACGAGGAAACACTTTTCCTCACAGAGAGTGGTGAGCCTGTGGAATTCTCTGCCTCAGAGGGCGGTGGAGGCCGGTTCTCCGGCTGCTTTCATGAGAGAGCTAGATAGGGCTCTTAAAAATAGCGGAGTCAGGGGATATGGGGAGAAGGCAGGAACGGGGAACTGATTGGGGACGATCAGCCGTGATCACATTGAATGGCGGTGCTGGCTCGAAGGGCCAAATGGCCTCCTCCTGCACCTATTGTCTATTGTCAAACGTTGGAAGGATTGGATACAGATGCGCGGGTGTGATCTAACCAGCGGATCGATGGCGCAATTGCTCTGCTTCAGTTCACTAGTTCCATGTGCATTTACCCCCATTAACCTACTACCTACCTCTCAGGAGAAGAGCCAGCAAAGGTCCTGGCAGAAGGCCGGTCAGCCATCGTGGCTTCCGAGGCTGCCCCAGTGTCCACAGCTGAAAAAGAATCAGGAGGGAGCAGGGTTAACGGACAGTAGTCCAGAGATGCAGCGCAGAAACAGGCCCTTCGGCCCATTGAGTCCGTGCCGACCAGAAACCCCCCGCACGCGAACATCCTACTCTACCCTACGCACACTCGGGATTGCTTACAATTTTACCAACGCCCATTCACCTACAAATAACCATATAACAATTACAGCACGGAAACAGGCCCTCTCGGCCCTTCCAGTCCGTGCCGACCATTTGTTTTCCCCTAGTCCCATCTACCTGCACTCAGACCATACCCCTCCATTCCCTTCACGTCCATATACCTATCCACTTTACTTTTAAATGTTAAAATCGATCCTGCCTCCACCACTTCTGCTGGAAGCTCATTCCACACAGCCACCACCCTCTGAGTAAAGAAGTTCCCCCTCACGTTACCCCTAACTATGTCCCTTAATTCTCATGTCATGCCCCTCATGTTTGAATCTTCCCTACCCTCAATGGGAAAAGCATTATCCATGTCTAAAAAAAACTCTGTCTATCCCTTTTCATCATTTTAAAGACCTCAATTAAGTCCCCCCTTAACCTTCTCAGGCGCTCCAAAGAATAAAGACCTAACTTGTTCAAAAACCTTTCTCTGTAACATAGTTGCTGGAACCCAGGCATCATTCTAGTAAATCCCTCTGTAACTCTCTCTTTCACATTTTTTGTTGAACATCATCCTTCCTATAATTAGGCAACAACCAAAATTGTACACCATACTCCAGAATTGGTCTATTTAATTACCAATGCCTTGTAACAATTTTAAAAAAAACATTACTTTCTAACTTACAACTCCCCCCTTTTCCCTGCTCCTATATTCAATGCTCTGATTTATAAAGGCCAGCACATACCAAAAGCTTTCTTTACCACCCTACCTACATGCGAATTCCACCTTCAGGAACTATTTTGGAACGTGGGAGGAAACCGAGCAAACCCACCTCGGGTCACAGGAGAAAATGCGCACACTCAATACAGGCAGCACCCTGGTCAGAATCGAACCCAGAACCGACCGTTACTCCCAACTATTGGGGAAGGTTAGAACCTAACAGGCATTGAGGGAGCTGAGGCTTTTATGAATATTTTTATAATTTAAAACATATTACTGAAAATACTTCTTTACATACATTCGTAATATTATTACATAAACAAAGACTTATTTATATTTTCTATACTTTTTTTAATAAGGCAGATGAAAAGAAAGCAGCAAAGAAAAATAATACTATAGAGATGAAATCAAAAATAAAGAAGATGGAGTATACAAAGTATCCATCGTTGGAGATAACAACCATTTGATGAATATTCAGTTTCAGAGTCAGAGCCATAATTGACCCTTTAAAATACAATGTATGGGAGAAACCATATATTTCCTCTGAAAAGATCCAAAAACCTGGTCCATAGAGGGGTGGGGGCGAGCCATCAAATACTTTTCAAATCTTCCAGATGGCGTGGTCACCCTCCGACATTCCTGTAATATAATCGTCCCACATTTTGAATTGAGGGGGAAGTAAGGTGGAGGAGGAGGGACCCTTTTGTCCAGTTTTCTTCCCCCTTCCAAGAATTTTAAAATTAATATTTTTTTTTTTCCCCCAGCCAGCAGCTTTTTATTTTGAGGGTACTTTTGAATTGAGGCTTAGGGATGCTGCCAAAGCTTGATGCTGCAAAAAACCACACTGAGACACACACAAACAACCAACAAAAAACTACTCCATTAAACACAGACTGCTAAAAACTTCTGGAAACAAACAATACACGAGACACTGCTGCCTGGGCCTCTGCCCCGCCCTGCCCATATAAGTAAGAAAAGACTGCTGACACAAAAAACTGCTGCTCAAGGAAACACAAAACCCACTGGTAACTAAAAACCTTCTGGGACACACAAACACACTAGTACACACACGTCTGCAAACCACAAGAACACTACAAACAAACACTGCTAACTTTGTCTGCTTAAACTCTGGCTGGCTCTGCTGACACTGTTAACTGCTTGTGGACACACTGCCTGCCATGCTAGCCAGGAAAGAACTTGCTTTGTTGACACACAGACAACACATCACAGTTGCTGTAGGTAAGATCCATGCTCTAACTTGCTTGCTGCTACGTACTATCTACTGCCTAACTCGCATAAACACAAACCACAGCTGTCTTGATCCACAGTGACAACAAGCCACAGGCTACAAACACAACTGCAGAGACGGAAATATATGCCAGGTCCCGCTTACTGCAAAGTTGCTCCATCGTTGCCAGAGCTATAACCATGATTGCCCTACTTTAAACACAAACGCCAGATGACCAGCGTTGCTGCACACTGCTGACACACCCAATCACACAGCTCTTGGGCAGGCACACTCTGCTGCCCTTACACTGCAGATTAACACAGAAACCCACCACTGCTGTATATTCAGGTTGCACACAACTCTTAACTGTTTGCTTTGCTGAAAACTAAACAACACATGTGTTGGCTTTCTTGCTGTTCATTTGCTACAAAAACATACCTGCTTGCCCCGACCAAACTTTAGCTAAAAACTCTCACTTAAACAATGCTATCACATGGCTTCCAGCACACCAATAATCCTAACAACTGGCTTCAAAAAGATCTTGTACACTCACTGGCTGCTGTTGCTGTCAATACATTGCACACAAAGTGGCGCTACTGCCTGAAGGCCCCACACACCTGCTCTGAGCCTGCGCTGCTTTCACTAAACAAAACGTCAAACCAGATCTGGCTAATGACTGCCTGGCTGCCTGCCCCGCTTAAAGCCTACTGCTTTCAGCTTCCTGTATTCATCCAGTTCCACTGCCTTTACAAATGCAAACCTGCTGGTAACTGCTCTTTGGACAGGAAACGGAACTCAACACTCTGCTCTGTGGCCCCCCGCCCGAACATGGACTCACCTCGCACTTGCCAGACAAAACAACAACTGACTGCTACAATTTTTTTTTTTAAAATATTTGCAGGCTTTTTACACAAACTTGACACAGAAAAAAACCAACAACACTGGCTACACCCAGCTCACTGGCTTAATATTTTATGCCTAGAAACACAACAAAAACACACTGCCCATACTGGGCCCCCGCCCCCTACTCAACGAGCTGCACAAGTTGCTCTCCTGAGAACTCTCTACTGCTATTATACAGCTCTTGGCTGCTGTGCTACACACCTCTTCTGTGGCCGGAACTGCTTTAGACACTGAGATGCCCCCCCCCCCCTGCCGCCCGGCCGCCCCCCCCCCCAGCTGGCCGCTGCCCCAGCCCCCCCCCCCCCATCTGCCCCCCTGCCCGCCGCCGCCCCCCCCCCCCCCCCCCCCCCTTATTGCTTTTGAGGTTCGTCAGTGGTTTAGTTTTGTTTGGCGATACAGCACGGAAACAGGCCCTTGGGCCCGAGCCGACCAGCGATCCCCTCACGCTAACACCATCCTACACCCGCTAGGGACAATTTTTACATTTACACCAAGCCAATTAGCCTACAAACCTGCACGTCTTTGGGGTGTGGGAGGGAACCGAAGATCTGGGAGAAAACCCACGCGGGTCACGGGGAGAGCGTGCAAGCTCCGTACAGACAGCGCCCGTAGTCGGGATCGAACCCGGGTCTCCGGCCCTGCATTTCGCTGTCAGACAGCAACTCAACCGCTGCGCCACCGTGAGCGCCCAGTGGTGGGCTCCTACTAGAGGGGCATCTGGACAGCGTACGGCCGCCTGCTTCAGTCGGATCCGGCCACCACCCCCGATGGTCCAGGGGTACCAGCTGCACAACCAGCAGGATGCCACGCAGCCTCTTCCCGCAGGCAATGAGACGGGTTAACGGACTGTGTCCCCTCCCCATACATCAACACACCCACACATCTAACCTCGCCCAAACCTTGACAGCGAGGCACCTGTCGAGGCAAAGTCACTGTTCGGTCTGTTTAGCTCAATTTTTGATAAGTTATTTTTAAAGTTGTATGTATTTATTCTGTTTTTATTAACTGCACTGACAGGAACTGATGAGAAACATGTTTTTGTCTCTTCTGTGTATGTAAGCACTCAGTGAAATGATAATAAAGGAAATACTGACACAAAAACAACAAACACACACACGGACAAAACCGACGCCCAGGTCAGATTCATCCAACGGTGCGTCACCTCCCCCCCCCCCCCCCCCCAGAGCGATGCTCTCTGGCCTTTGTCCCGCGATCACTCCCCCCCCCCCCCCCCCCCCCCCCCCACAACACAACAAGGGCCAAGTGCGTCCAAATGCCATGTGCACCAGAACAGAGCAATGAAATCCGTACTTGCAGCAACATCAACAGGTCTGTAAGCTCAGCACTCAATCGATAACACAATGAACAGATTTTTTTTTTAAGAGATCAGTGAATTAAAAGCCCCCAATAGGGTTGTGAACAAAGCCTGCAGTCCCCATGGTCTAACCTGGCACTGCGGGGCAAAAGGCCCCGTTCCTGCGTCGTGTTCTTCAATATGTTCATAAGTGATAGGAGCAGAATAAGGCCATTCGGCCCATCCAGTCCACTCCGCAATTCAATCACGGCTGATCTATCTTTCCCTCTCAACCCCCGACGCCCGCACCAATCTATCTCTGCCCTGACATCATCCATTGATGGCCTCCGCTGCCTTCTGTGGCAGCCTTGGAGGGAATCTACAACCCACGGTGCCTCAGGAAGGCCATCAGCATTCATAAAGACTCCTCACACCCTTGCAAGAGTCTGTTAGAACTTCTACCATCCGGCGGACGTTACAAGGCCTCCTACGCCCGCACCTCCAGACTTAGGAACAGCCTCATCCCCAGAGCTATAGCTGCTCTGACCGGTCCCCGGCCCTGCCGAGTACCCCCCCCATCCCCCCCCCCCCTCACGTTCCAATACACCCGTCGTAAATCGTAAATATCGCAAGTCGAAAATGCATTGAATGCACCTAACCTACCAGACATTGTCTCCCTTCTGAGAGAAGAGACTTTGAGCCTGGATCGACAGTCGGCTAAGCGGTAAGCATGGGTGAATGGGAGCTGCGGCTCGCTGCCGTTGCCCAGCGTCACGAAAGAGTAGCGTACCATGAACTGTCTCCCTCGGATGGTCACGTCACATATCGACCCGGCACGTCACAACAGACCTATTTACACTTTATACTGCTTTAACTGTTTTTTAGTTTTAGCTAATTAAGTTATGACATCGGACGGAAGCTGCATTCCAAATCTCGTTGACCTCAGTGACCAATGAAATGGAAGATATTATCATTATTAATATTATTAGAATTACACAGATTCACCGACCCTCTGACTAAAGAAATTCCTTCTCATCGCCATCCCTCCTCAGAACGTCCTTTAATTCTGAGGCTGTGCCCTCAGGTCCTAAGACTCTCCCACTTATGGAAACATCCTCTTCGCACATCCGCTCAATGCGCACTGAGAAGTGGAGCCTCGCGAGTGACACCCCGTGGCCGTCAAGCTGAGCCCCACTTACCAGGGTCCGCACTCTTGTTGGGGGGGTCCACATTGTTCCACTTCACTACTCCCCTCCGTCTCGCTCGCCTCCGGCCCGCCGCCTCGTCATGTGACGACCGGATCCTTCTCCTGGGGTTCGGACAGTTTTCCAGCGGGGTCCCCCAGGCCAGCCTGAGAAAGTCCTGAACGAAAGACAGAGACGAGTACAAGGAAAAAGTCAAACGGTTTGTTCCACTTCCACCCGCGCGGAACGAGCAGCTTAGAGTTACAAACTCAGCTACTGCACAAAAACTGCACAAAAACCGCAAACCTATCGATGGGGTCACGTTCCACAGCACGCCCGGTCGTAAAAACCGAAAATAACGCAAAAGTCGAAAGTTTGGCATTTGAATTAGACATACACAAACCACCCTCACCTAACCCAACCCTACCCGACATTGTTCTCTCCTCCCTCAGAGAGAAGAGACTTTGAACTTTGTGGAATGGGTGAGCCTTAGCCTAGCTCCTGGATCGACAAAGTCGGCTTAAGCGGTTAAGCGTGGGTGAGTTTGCCGCGCGGTATGTTGTTGAGTGGTGCGCAAAAACATCGGCTCGCTGGGGTGCCGTTGCCCAGGCGTCACGTAGAAGAGTAAGCGTACCGCATAAAAAATCTCCAACGCCGGGAACAGAGCAAAGATCAAAATTCACAGTACGGTTTTCTTCTGCTGAAACGTGAATCGCTTTAGCACACATCGTAAGTAGGAAGCAGTTGATAAGTCAGGAGCCTCCGTGGCGTCACTGGTGTGCCACGTTTACTGGCCTCCATCTGAAATAGTTGCCAGCCACCTGGACACTGCTTTTCATTTCACTGAATCCTCGGTGCACAACGTGACAAGAGACAAAAACAAAAAGAAAATCGTTAAAAAAAAAACCCCAAAAAAAACGGCGTTAACCGATGGTATGACGTTGGGGATCGACACTGGATGGGCTGAAGGGCCGCGTCTTTGCTGACCTTACTCGGATGGGAGTGCGAAGGAAGAACTGCAGATCTGGTTTACACAACTCAAGAGGGGCCACTAACACAACAAGCTGTGAGTAACTCAGCGGGAACCATGCCACATCTCCTGGAGAGGGAAGCAATGGGTGGCGTTTCGTCGAGACCCATCTTGAAAACGTGGAAGCGGGGAATATATAACCACACAAAACGGGCAGAGGGGGAGAAAAGAACGATCCCACCAAAAACCAAACCCACGTATCACATGGAACCCGCGCCACATCTAACTTCAATGGCAACCTGACGGAGTTAGATCGCGAGGGTTTCCGTATGACATCCTCTCGTCTACCCCCCCTCGCCCGGCCCGGATGTCACTCCCTCCAGCTAGCCGAGGCGTTGTGTCCAAGCGGGGCGCTTGCGGAAAACAACTCGTGGGGACAAATAAGAAAAAAAAAGGAGCCTCTACCCCCACAACACCTCCCGCGCGCTCACACCCGACACAATAACAACCACCGTCCCGCGAGTAGTTTTTTAGTTTCAGAGAGAGATATACAATACAAACGCGGAAACAAAGGGATGACCCCCCAGGCCCATCGGGTGCCCACGTGTCCGGCGGCTCACTTTAGAGACACGAGATAAACCGCCGCACACAAACAACTAACAAATAACAAACTACTAAACCCTACTCACCCACACGGGGGACAATTGACCGCCACCATTTAACAACCACCCCAACAACACACCACCCACTTTACCAAACCAAGTCCAAAAAACCTAGAATAACTAACCTCAAAACACCCCGCAACGTCTTTGGAGCGTGGCAGGGTAGACCGCAAGAGATCTCAGAAGAAAACCCCAAACGCAGGACACGGGGAGAGCGACACCAACGCCGCAACACCCGAGTGGGAGGAGGATCGCAACGCCCCGGGACTCAGGCGCTCACAACCACGCAACGCTATATAAACCCGCCACAAACGCGCCACCCCTCTTGTCAAAAGTTCCAAAATTGCAACACGCAATGCAAATCCCCACCAGAGATAATAGGGCACAAATTTCCCTTTTTTCCCCTTCCTCCCCCCCTTATTAGTTTTTTTTATTGTTTTTTTTTTAAAAATAATAAAAAATATATTCGAATTCAGATCAAAGAGCATGCACGTTGGAGACAAACCCTCTAAAGCCCCTGAAGCAGGGGCGGAAAACCTTTGTCAGTTGGAATGCCTGCATTTAAGTAAGCTGTAATCTAATAAGCCAGCAACTAAGAAACATCATGAGATATACTTCAAATGTACATTATTTTGGAAAGGATCACTACTAACTACACTGTACTAACTTCAAGAAAATGAAAACAAGTTGTTAATTCAAAGTACGAACCTCTTAAGATTACTTGGTAAGGGCGCCTGGATTTGGGTTGGGTGAGGAAGATGTAGATTCCGCAGGACAAACGGTGAAAAAGCAAGAAATGGCATTTTTTGTGCATGTTGCCAAAGACGGGTATTGTATTCGCATTTTTCCATATTTCAATCGGATCTTTCGTAATGGCCTGTCCAACCAGCATCGCGACACCATGCGTTGAAGCGCGACCAACGGCAGCGGGGGCCGCGCGGAGGTGGGGGTAGATGGCGCCACGCGGCGGGAAGTGAGGGCGAACTTGGAGCGCAAGTCTGAAAGGTATAGTTCGCCAGGACAGATAGAGGACACACAGAGAGGTGCACAGAAGGCACATACAGAGAGGGTCACGGAGGGACACACAAGAGGGGGGGTCACGGAGGGACACACAGAGAGGGTCTGGAGGCACGCGTCGTAGGCGTGTGTAATGTGTCGAAGCGACTGCTGAGGCCGACCAGCCGTGCCCGCGCGAAGTATATGAACAGGACATTATCGGAGCCCCGCGCGATGTGGACGAACACCGCACAATTCCGCACGGCTCCTGGCGATCGAAGTGGGACCGGCCCGCGCGAACGCCGGACGGCTCAAGCGACCACATTAGTTCGCGCTCATCGCATGGATTGCATGCTGCTGGGACATGCCCCTTTAAGAGGCAACTAAGGAACTTTAAAATGTCATCTTCAGTGAGCTCAATCAATTCCATCTGTAGTTCCTTAGGAGTCTTGGAGACATCAACTAGGTGAGGTTGAAATGCTAATTCGAATGCTAAAAAATGCTCATTCGTTGAATTCTTCTTTATTCATCTTTTAGTATATTTTTAACTACCTCATTTTTAATGATAAAATAAAGATAATAAAGGACGAACAAAAACATATGAATAAAAAGGATTTGTTCTACAAAATTTGGATTCATTCAAAAGGCCACACTTAATGGCCTAGAAGGCCGCACCAGCCAGAAGGCCCCTCGGGTTCCCCCCCCTGGTAAAGCATCACAATCACCTAGACAAAGATGGCCACCCTCAACCTGGTTTGTCCGTTTGTGAGTGATCCCCGGCTGGTCCTCGCTTGCGTGAACGGACCACTCACCTACCTTTGACCCGCGGGGCGTTTCCCAGGCGCGTCAACGTGGGGGGGGGGGGGAATAGATCAATCACACACACGCGCACACCACACAAACGCACCAGAAACCACCCACCCCCCACCCCCACAAACTCCCCACCCACTTAATTTTAGCTGCCACCAAGGTGACAAGGTTTACTTTTTAAGATAATACAGCGTGAAACAGGGGGCCCCTACAGCCCCACACCGAGTCCTGCCCGACCCAGCGATCACGCCAAACACTAGTACTATATCCGATAGATAGAGCTCTGGGGGATCAAGGGATATGGGGAGAAGGCCGGCACGGGTTGGAATGT
>CM069169.1:10669659-10752782 GCA_035221665.1 Okamejei kenojei | reverse complement strand
TGTCCAGTGTGGCGCCACGCGGGCGGGAGATGTGAGGCGAACTTGGAGCGAAGTCTCTGAAAGGTAAGTTCGCCAGGACAGAGAGGGACACAAAGAGAGGGGCACAGAGGCAACCTACAGTGAGGGTCAGAGGGACACACACTGAGAGGGGGTCAAGGAGGGACACACAGAGAGGGTCATGAGGCACGGACGTCGAGGCGGTGTGTAATGTGTCGAGGCGACTGCGAGCCGACAGCCTGGTTGCCGCTGCGGTATTTTGGAACATCGGTCAGTTTTTAGGGAGCCCCGCGCGATGTCGGGACGAACTCCCACACATTCCGCACGGCTCTCCGGCGATGAAGTGGACCGGCCCCGCGACGCCGGACGGCTCAAGCGACCATTAGGTCGCGCTCCATCGCATGGAGTGCCTGCGGCTGGGACAGGCCCTTTAGAGTAAATTAATGGACTTTAAAATGTCATTTCAGTGAGCTCAATCTTCCATCTGTAGTTCCTTAGGGGCTTGGGAGGAACATCAACTAGGGCGAGGTTGAAATGCTAATTCGAATGCTAAAAAGAACTTGCTCATTTGTTGAATCTTTTTTTTCTTTAGTATTTTAACTACGTCATTACTTTAAGATTAAATAAGATAAATAAAACGACGATACAAAAACATATGAAATAAACAGGATTTGTTCTACAAAATTTGGATTCATTCAAAAGGCCGCACTTAATGGCCTAGAAGGCCGCACGCAGCCTGAAGGCCTCGGGTTCCCCGCCCCTGGGTAAAGCATCACAATCACCTTGACAAGATGGCCACCCTCACCTGGTTTGTCCGTTTGGTCTCGGCTGGTCATCGGCTGCGTGAACGGACCACTCATCCGACCTGTGACCCGCGGCTGTTTCCATGGCAGCTGTCACGGGGGGGGGGGGGGGAAATAGGATCAATCTCACACACGCACACACACCACCCCCACCCACCCACTTATAGCTGCCCCAAGATGATCAAGTTTACTTTAGAGATACAGCGTGGAAACAGGCCCTTCGCCCCACCGAGTCTGCCCGACCAGCGTTCACGCCATACACTAGTACTATCCGTTAGATAGAGCTCTGGGGAATCAAGGGATATGGGGAGAAGGCAGGCACGGGTTGGAATGTTGGCCTTCATAACAAGAGGATTTCAGTACAGGAGTAAAGAGGCTCTTCTGCAGTTGTGTAGGGTCTGGTGAGCCCCCCCCCCCCCCACCCCCCCCCCCCCCCCCCCCCCCCCCCTCTGGAGTTTGTGTACAGTTTTGGTCTCTAATTTGGGAAGGACATCCTTGTGGATTGAGGGCAGTTGCAGCGTAGGTTCACGAGACTGTTCCCTGGGATGGCTGGACTGTCATATGAGGAACAGATTGAAAGACTAGGCTTGTATTCACGGGAAAGGTTTAGAAGGATGAGGGGGATCTTATGGAAACATATAAAATTATAAAAGGACTGACAAGCTAGATGCAGGAAGAAGTGATCCCAATGTTGGGCGATGTCCAGAACCAGGGGCCACACAGTCTTAGTATAAACGGGAGGCCATTTAAGACTGGGTGAGAAAAAATTTTCACCAGAGTTGTGAATTTGTGGAATTCCCTGCCACAGAGGGCAGTGGAGGCCAAATCACTGGATGGATTTAAGAGAGAGTTGGATAGAGCTCTAGGGGCGAGTGGAGTCAAGGAATGGGAGAGGCAAGCAGGGTTATTGATTGGGGACGTTCAGCCATGATCACAATGAATGGCGGTGCTGGCTCGAAGGGCCGAATGGCCTCCTCCTGCACACTAGGTGTACACAATTTACTACAAACCTGCACGTCTTTGGAGTGTGGGAGGAAACCGGAGCACCCGGTGAAAACCCACGCGGGTCACGGGGAGAACGTGCAAACTCCGTACAGGCAGCACCTGTGGTCAGAATCGAACCTGGATCTCTGGCGCTGCGAGGCAGCAACTCTGTGCCGCCCCCTGCTTAGGACAAGACACAGCCAGTGTCTGAAGCAACCCCAGCACCACACAGCGAACCCCGCTCTAACTCCGCAAGGCCTCACCTTTACCGCGAGACTCCCTCGGTCCCGACGGTTCGTCGCTGCCCCCTGCTGGGCCCTTGGGCGCGGCCGGGCCAGTTAGCAGCTCCTGGAACACACAACATGGTGTCAGATACTGAGCCCGTCTGCCTGGAAATCCCTTCCCAAAGTTCCCACCTTTCGGCAACAAACCCAATCGGGGATTCAGGAGAAACTTTGCAATCGGGCGAGCAGTGGGGAGAGCGTTGGGCGAGGCTGTTGGGCGAGGGTGGGAGAGCGGGGGAGAAGAACGGGGGAGTACGGGGGTGATCGTGGGGAGGGGGGGGACTGAGCCTCTCCCTAGTTAGATAGGACGGAAGCCAGGTCTCCGGGCTGGTAAGACAGCAGCTACACCCGCTGCACACTCCAATTAGATCGGCCGCTCTCTCTTCTTCCCAGCCGAGCACCAGATGTCGCACCTTGTCTGAATTTTCCCCATTGGGCCCCCAGCTTTAATTGGCAACGCAAGCAGTCATTTCCCCCCCCCCCCCCCCCCCCCCCCCCCCCCCCCCCCCCCCCCCCCACCCCCCCCCCCCCCCCCCCCCCCCCCCCCCCCCCCCCCCCCCCCCCCCCCCCCCCCCCCCCCCCCCCCCCCCCCCCCCCCCCCCCCCCCCCCCCCCCCCCCCCCCCCCCCCCCCCCCCATCCGATAATAACCTTCCCCCCCCCCGCCCCCCCCCCCCCCCCCCCCATCACCCTCGGGAAATAAAGCTGTCTGTTCGAGAGAATGGAGCGGCTGGTCTTGTATACTCTGGAGTTTAGGAGGATGAGAGGGGATCTTATTGAAACGTACAAGATTTTGTTAAGGGTTTGGGCAGCTTGAGGCAGGAAAACAGGTTCCCGATGTGGGGGAGTCCAGAAACCAGGGGCCACTGTTTAAGTGATAAGGGTGGGCATTTAGAATTTCGAGACAGTGGTGAGTTTTTGAGTCTGTGGGAATTCTCTGCCTCAGAGGGCGGTGGAGGCCGGTCTCTGGATACTTTCAAGAGAGAGCTAGATAGGGGTCTTAAAGATAGCGGGGAGTTCAGGGATATGGGGAGAAGGCAGGACGGGGGTACTGATTGGGGATTGATCAAGCCATGACAATGATGGGGTGCTGCTCGGAGGGCCGAATGGCCTCCTCCGCCACCTATTGTCGATTGAGAATGTGCGTCCTTCTGGAGACGATGTTCCCACTGCGTTTTTGGAGTGGGGGGGTCTGAGATCCACCACACTGCGACGGTGCAAGGGAGACATTCCCACGTCAGGGTGAGGAGCAACAGGTGGGGAAATCTGCCAGCAGAGACCATTTATCAAATATCTTTTCAATGTTGATTAAAATCTACAGACGAGAGTGTCGCAAAGAAGGGAGATACAGCAAGTAAGGGATAGACGGAGAGGGAGACGGTGAGGGGGTGGGGGGGGGGGGAGGGGGAAGGGAGGAGGGGAGGGGGAGGGAGGGGGAGGGAGGGGGAGGGAGGGGGGAGGGATGGGGAGGGAGGGGGGAGGGAAGGTAGGGGGAGGGGGAGGGGGAGGGGGAGGGGTGGGGTGAGGGGGGGGGAGGGGGAGGGGGAGGGGGGGGAGGGGGAGGGGAGGGGGAGGGGGAGGGGGAGGGGAGGGGGAGGGGGAGGGGAGTGGGAGGGGGAGGGGAGGGGGAGGGGGGGGGGGGGAGGGGGAGGGGGAGGGGGACGAGGGAGGGGGAGGGGGAGGGGGAGGGGGAGGGGGAGGGTAGTGGGGTAGAGCGGGTGAGGGTGGGGGAGGGGGAGAGGGGAGCCATGGGAAGCAAGTGGTGGGTGAGGGGGGGTGGGGGGGGGGATGGGGGATATGGGTGAGGAGGGGGAACGGGAAAGGGGTACAGGATGGGTGGGTTTGGGGGGGGGGGGGGGTTTGGAAGAGGTGTGCTGGGCGCGGCCATCCTCACCATGATGGGCTGTGGGCATGGTGAGGCTGCAGGTTGGACAGGCAGCGAGCCTGGAGGTGGCGGTTATCTGCGCTCGGGGTCATCTGGGGGACGAGGAGCTGTCGGGCTGGAGTCATCCACGATCAACAGCGGGTGTTGTTTTTTTCCTGCTGAGAGAAGTCCGCCTCCACCTGCGTCCCGTTAGGGTCCATGTAACGCACTAGGGGCCAAGCACACGCACACATCAGAGACCCGCACCACCATGGCCACAGCCCACTTTCACCTGCCATAGGGTAGAGGGTACAGGAGCCTGTAAACTGTAACGTCCAAGTTCAGGAACAGCTTCTGCCCCACAGCCATCAGACTATTAAACACCACAACCTCAGATCAGCTCTGAACTAAATTGACTATTAGTTTAAGAAAGAACTGCAGATGGCTGGAATAATCGGAGGTAGATAAAACTGCTGGAGGAACTCAGCGGGTGAGGCAGCATCTATGGAGCAAAGAAGGGTCTCGACCCGAAAGGTCACCTATTTCCTTCGCTCCATAGATGCTGCCTCACCCGCTGAGTTTCTCCAGCATTTTTGTCTACCTTAGTTTAGTTTAGTTTAGAGATACAGCACGGAAACAGCCCACCGGGTCCGCTCTGACCAGCGATCCCCGCACATTAACACTGTCCTACACCCACTAGGGACAATTTTTTACATTCATACCAAGCCAATAAACCTACAGACCTGAACGTCTTTAGGGTGTGGGAGGAAACAGGAGATCTCGGAGAAAACCCACGCGGGTCACGGGGGGAACGTGCAGACTCCGTAGTCGGGATAGAACCCGGGTCTCCGGCGCTGCATTCGCTGTGAGGCAGCAACTCGACTGCGAGCATCATCGAAGGCGGACAAAAATGCTGGAGAAACTCAGCGGGTGAGGCAGCATCTATGGAGCAAAGGGAATGGCGACGTTTCGGGCCGGAATAACACTTCTTATCCGACCAGATGTGAGGGTAAGGGGGGGGAGAGAACGGAGAGGCGGAGGGACTGGAGCGGAGAGCTTAGAAGGGGAGGAGACAGTAAGGACTACCTGAAATTGTTCATACCGCTGGGGTACGAGCTGCACAAGTGACTATTGTTGTGTTGTTTGCATGTATGTATGTGTGCGTGTGTATGTAAATACAATACATATACATTCCAGATACTTGTATTTGCATGTGTATTTATACACACACACACATACTGAACTTTTTGTTCTCTCACATTTAATATATTTAATATGCTATATTTACATATTCTGTTATGCTGCTGCAAGTAAGGCTTTTGTTGTTCTATCAGGGGCAAATGAGAAGGAAACAGTCCTGACTCTACAAGCCATACAGAGGTCATTCCCTCCCACCCTCTTCCTCTCGCCCTCTCTTCATCTCCCCCTCCCTCTGTCTCACCCTCTGCCCACACCCCATCCCCCTTTCCACCCTCTCTCCGTTCGTAGAAGCGTAGAAACATAGAAAATAGGTGCAGGAGTAGGCCACTCGGCCCTTCGAGCCTGCACCGCCATTCAATATGATCATGGCTGATCATCCAACTCAGTATCCTGTACCTGCCTTCTCTCCATACCCCCTGATCCCTTTAGCCACCAGGGTCACATCTAACTCCCTCTTAAATATGGCCAATGAACTGGCCTCAACTACTTTCTGTGGCAGAGAATTCCACAGATTCACCACTCACTGTTGTGAAAAATGTTTTTCTACATCTCGTCCTAATAAGACTTCCCCTTATCCTTAATCTGTGACACTTTGTTCTGGACTTCCCCTACACCGGGAAATCTTCCTGCCATCTAGCCTTTCCAACCCCTTCGTAAGGGATAGGAGCAGGATCAGGCCGTTCGGCCCATCGAGTCTGCTCCGCCATTCAATCAAGGCTGACCGATCTCTCCCTCTCAAACCCCGTTCTCCTGCCTTCTCCCCACAACCCCCGACAGCCGCACTAATAAAATAAAATCTGTCGGCCTCCACCTTAAAAATATCCATTGACCTGACCTCCAATTAATTCCACAGATTCTCCACCCTCTAGCTAAAGATATTATGCTGAACTCACTTAACATGCAACAGGGAGTGTCAACCTGCAGTCATAATGTAGTAACTCTGCTGATCTCCTGCTGATATTTAAAACAAAGACTCCCCTTTGATAATGATACACACACCCTCGGTCCGTTCACCACATTGGTATTTGACGTGCCGATTTAGTGCCAGAGTACCTTGCCTGACCCGCTGAGTTTAGTTTGGACATACAGCGTGGAAACAGGCCCTTCGGCCCACGGAGTCCGCACCGACCAGCGATCTCCCCGCACATTGACACTATCCTACACGCGCCTGGGGCAATTTTTACATTTATACCGAGCCAATTAACCTACACACCTATATGTCTTTGGAGTGTGGGAGGAAACCGAAGACGGCGGAGAAAATCCTCGGGGAGAACGTGCAAGACTCCGTTACTGCAGCTCCCGTAGCCGGAACGAAACGGGTTCCCCGGCGCGCAGGTCCGCAACTCTACTTTTGCGCCCCCACCACACTTTTAACACAATTTTACCGGCCAATGCACGGACAGGTTTAACCTGTTCACTGACAAGTTTTTTTTTCCATATTAGCCATGACCCTGAATACAGGTTAGAGCTGCTGGAGACAGACGGCTTGTCAGCGGGTCAGGCGGCCCCCTCTGGAGAAACAATAATAGGTGGCGTTATGGGTTGCAATTCTTTCGACTGAATGTAGAGGTGTGGGGGGGGGGGTTAATAAACTGGAGGCCTAGTTAGAAAGTTAGAGGACTCTCTCGAACTTCTACAGGTGCACAGTAGAGAGCTTGCTGACCGGTTGCATCGTGGCTTGGTTCGGCAACTTGATGCGCCCTGGAGAGGAAAAGACTACAAAAAGTAGTAAACACTGCCCAGTCCGTCATCGGCTCTGACCTCCCCACCATCGAGGGGATCTATCGCAGTCGCTGCCTCAAAAAGGCTGGCAGCATCATCAAGGACCCACACCGCCCTGGCCACACACTCATCTCCCCGCTACCTTCAGGTAGAAGGTACAGGAGCCTGAAGACTGCAACGACCAGGTTCAGGAATAGCTACTCCCCCACAGCCATCAGGCTATTAAACTCAACTGAAACAAAACTGAACATTAATAGCCCATTATCAGTTTATTTGCACTTTATCTGTATTATTTATTCATGCGTGTATATATTTATACAATGGTATATGGACACGCTGACCTGTTCTGTATTCATGCCGTCTATATTCTGGTGTGCTGAAGCAAAGCAAGAATGTCATTGTCCTATCTGGGACACGGGGCAATAAACTCTTGAATTTCTTGGCCAGACTAATAAATAGTACAGCCAGAACAAATCAGAACCGGCACCTGATGACTGATTTGTTCAAGAAGGAACTGCAGATGCTGGAAAAATCGAAGGTGGACAAAAAAAAAATGCTGGAGAAACTCAGCGGGTGAGGCAGCATCTATGGAGCGAGGGAAGTTGACAGCTTATTCACCTCCCCGCCCCTCTACTTTCAGTCGCCTATTCTTTTTCTCCAGACCCGCCGAGTTACTCCAGCATTTTCCGTCTATCTTTGGTAGAAGCCAGCATCTGCAGCTCCTCGGAGAGAAGGAACGGGCGATGTTTCGGGTCGAGAGCCTCAGTCTGAGGAAGGGTCCCCCCCCGAAACGTCGCCCATTCCTTCTCGCCAGAGATGCTGCCTGTCCCACTGAGTTACTCCGGTATTTTGTGTCCATCTTTAAACTGGCGTCTGCAGTTCTGTCCTACCCATTGAATCGCCTGTACGCAGGCCCGTTCAAATATTCCTCGGGCGGTCACAGAGAGTGCAACTAGCCGGCAGTGATGTGATGCAAACAGCAAATTATGCAAAGTATGATTATTTGGCCTCTGGGGAAGTTGGAAAAACAAATATTTTGCTTTGCATCCTCCATGTGCTCAGTATTCAGAAAATAGGTGCAGGAGTAGGCCATTCGGCCCTTCGAGCCAGCACTATCATTCAATATGGCTGACCATGTAAAATCAGTACCCCGTTCCCGCTTTTTCCCCCCCATATCCCTTGATTCCGTTAGCCCCAAGAGCAATATCTAAAGCCCCTGTCCCACGATCCGAGTTTACCCCAGAGCTCTCCCGAGTTAAAAAAAAAAAAAAATCAAATTCGTGGTAAGTTCATCACGAGTATTTTTTTTTTTTACTCTTGGACATTTTTCACAGCGTTGAAAAAACTTCACGAGTTACCGCGTTTCCCCCCCCCCCCCCCCCCCCCCCCCCCCCCCCTCCCCCCCCCCGAGTACCTGCCGTTAGCATCACGAGCCGCTCCGAGACATCCACGAGCTCCGACATACCCGCTACGTACATTCTCCGAGTTCGAATCGGGGGAAAACTATGGGATTACCTCGGACAGTGGGACAGGACTCTCTCTTGAAAACATCCAGTGAATTGCCTTCTGTGGCAGAGAATTCCACAGATTCACAACTCTCTGGGCGTTAACGTTGTTCCTCATCTCAGTCCTAAATGGCCGACCCCTTATTCTTAAACTGCGACCCCTGGTTCTGGACACCCCCAACATGTGGAACATTTTCCCTGCATCTAGCCTGTCCAATCCCTTAAAAATTTTATATGTTTCTGTACGATCCCCTCTCATCCGTCTAGATTCCAGTGAATACAAGCCCAGTCGATCCATTCTTTCATCATATATGTCAGTTCCGCCATCCCGGGATTAACCTGGTGAATCTACCACTCCCTCAATAGCAAGAAAGTCCTTCCTCAAATTAGGAGACCAAAACTGCACACAATTCTCCTGCATCGGTGTACGTTACATCGATGCAGGAGAAGGCCATTTAGACTTGGGTGCCCACTCTGTCATCATTGGACTCATTACAAGTGTGTCACACAAGAGGCCATTCAGCCCACTGTGTCCATGCAAGTAATAACAACTACCTATCTCAATCCCTACTTGGAGGTCTATAGATCACTGTTCGTCAAGTTCCCATCCATGTCGTGCTCGATAGATGGTGATGGCCTCTGTAATGATCACTCAGCCACTTCATGAAAAACTGATTCCCATCACCCCTCTTTTCTTTCCCACTCCCATGACTTTAAACCTATTCTTTCTTTTAACGCCACCTTCTCCAAAGGGAATTAGATTATTTCCATACCCCCATCGTGGTCCCTCATAACTGTATACAATTATTAAGTATCTAAATAATTGAGCGGCAATCTCTGGAGAACATGGATAGGCAACGTTGCAGGTTGAGCCAACAGAACACTTGTAGCCTGGGCCCTGCTGAAATGTCGGAAACATGTTCCCGATGTTGGGGAGGTCCAGAACAAGGGGTCACAGTTTAAGGATAAGGGGGAAGTCCTTTAGGACCGAGATGAGAAAAGAAAAATTTCACACACAGAGAGTGGTGAATCTGTGGAATTCTCTGCCACAGAAAGTAGTTGAGGCCAGTTCATTGGCTATATTTTTAAGAGGGAGTTAGATGTGGCCCTTGTGGCTAGAGGGATCAGGGGGTATGGAGAGAAGGCAGGTACGGGATACTGAGTTGGATGATCAGAATGGCGGTGCAGGCTCGAAGGGCCGAATGGCCTACTCCTGCACCAATTTTCTATGTTTCTATGCCAGCAATTTACACACAGCAAGATCCCACACACACACAGATCACGAGAAAGTGTTGTTATAATTTTGTTTTGGTCAGGCAAGTATTCAAGTCAGAAGCACAAGTGGTGTCGCAGCAGTAGAGGTTCTGCCACACAGCCCCAGGCACCTGGGTCCGATCCCGACCGTGGCTGCCTCTGGAGGGCAAGGATAGGCAACGTCTGAAGGAAGGGTCGCAACTCAAAACGTCGCCTACCCTTGTCTCCAGGAGTTACTGCCTGACCCATGGAGTTACTCCAGCAAGGCATGTTCTGTAAAGAGCGGATATTGCATAAACACGAGGCAACATAAATGACACAGGCGATAGCATATATTGCAAACACAGACTGCAAACAGACGGCACACAACATTGTTCCAGGCAAGCTGAGTAAGTTTGCAGGTGACACAAACCTGGGCGGCATCATAGATAGATAGCCACGAATGTCGTCAAAAATTGCAGCAGGATCTTGATCAGTCCGGCTTAGGAATGGCTGATGGAATTTAATGCCGAGATGTGCGAACTTTCACACTGAATGGCGGGGGCCCTGGAGAGCGTTGAAGAGCATTGGGATCAGGGGAGTGCTGGTTCAAAGTTCCTTGAAAGTAGCATCACAGCTGGATAGGGTGGACAATAAGGCTTTCAGCATAATTGCCTTTCATCAGTCAGAGGACTGAGTATACACGTTGGAAGGTTATATTACAGTTGAACAAGACAATGGCGAGGCTAGATGTGGAGTATCACGTTCCGTTTTGGTCACCGTACTGTCGGGAAGATGTTGCTTAACCTGGAAAGAGCGCAGGGAAGATTCACGAGGATGTTGCTAGGTCTTGAGGGAGAGGTTGGCCAGCCTAGGACCTTTACCCTCTGAACCTTCTGAATTTCGCAGTCCGCAGGGCAGTGCTCTGCATATCGCCAACTTGGACAATTTTACATTAACCAGCTAATTAACCTACAAACCCGCACGTCTTTGGAGTGTGGGAGGAAACCGAAGATCTCGGAGAAAACCCACGCGGGTCACGGGGCGAACGTACAGACTCCGTACAGACAGCGCCCGTAGTCGGGATCGAACCCGGGTCTCCGGCGCTGCGTTTCGCTCCTCCGCTGCGCCACCGCGACTGCCCTTGGAGCGCAGGAGGATGAGGGACGATCTTGTATGGGCGTGTAAGATCGTGAGAGCAATAGACAGCGTGGACGCACAGACCATTTTATCCAGAGTAGTGGAGTCAAGAACCAGAGGACAGGTTTAAGGTGAGAGGGTAAAGATTTAATAGGAAGCTGAGGGGTGACTTTTTCACACAGAGGTGGTGGGTATATGGAACGGGCAGCCAAATGAGGTCGTTCAGGCAGATGCTCCAACAACATTTAAAATATATTTGGATAGGTACATAGATGGGAAAGGATGTCAGCCAAACATGGCCAGGTGTAGATGGAGCATCTTGGATGTCATGGGCAAGTTGGGCCAAAGGGACTGTATCTATGCTCTATAACAACACCAGTGAAGGTGTAACAAACAAGGACCAGAGACCCTACATAAAGAGAACTGCAGAAGTTGTTTTTTTTGCAGTTTCTAATTTTATGCCATTTCTGATTTTTTTTTTAAATACTTAAAATTCATAGCAGTTCGTAACAGGTAGCATCTGTGAAGAGAGATGATCTTTCATCAGTGTGTGGGAAAGAACTGCAGATGCTGATTTAAACTAAAGGTAGACACAAAGTGCAGGAGTAACTCAGCGGGACTGGCAGCATCTCTGGAGAGAAGGGATGGGTGACTTTTCGGCTCGAGACCCTTCTTCAGACCGAGTGTTGGGGGGAAAGGGAAACTTTAATCAGGCCTGTCCTGATCAAAAGCAAAGGAGCAGAAGGTAGAAGATACAACTGGCGTTACTAAAGGCACAACATACTGGATGGAGTCACTCAGCGGGACAGCCAGCATCTCTGGAGAGAAAGGATTTCAGGTCAAGACCCTTCTTCACAAGTCAGAAGTTCAGAAGTCCCTCCTATCTCTGGTGCAAACCACCATCTGCAGTCCCTTCCAACCCACACAATTGGCATTCGTGGGGAGATGGAAGAACAGGAGGCCCTCTCAGACAGAGACTGTAAATGGCAGCAAATGAAGGAATAAAAAATCTGAATATAGATCTCCTACTCTGTGGGACTGGCTGCATAAGGCGTCCAGATTTTGCAGATACACCCCCAAACCCTATTTTCAGTCATTTTACAGATTATGAGGCTCCGATTCTGTGCAGTCTCACATTTACCAGAGGCAATGAGCAGAAGGTGCAAGTTGCAACTGATATTCATGGCGATGGAAGGGCAGGACTCCCTCTCAGACAGAGTTTGTGGCAGCAAATCAAATGATATATGTGTTTTTTTTTTCCATGTTGCTAGTCGCCTGCCCGGGTCTGTGGCCTCCCTCCCTCCCTCCCTCCCCCCCTCCCCGCCCGCCGCCGGCGGCGTTTCTCCGGCTCTGGGAGCCAGTGCGGGTCGCCGCCAGCATGGGGGCCGGAGCCCCGGCCTGACCCTACCTGCGCTGCCGGGTGGCGAGGCGTCCGGAGCGGCGGCGCCGAGTGGGTCCCCCCGGCCCCGGGATTGTAACATCGCGCAAATGTATCCAGCCGCCGCCGCCCCGCCCCCGCCCCGCGCCCATTGGCCCGCCCGGCACGCACGCGGCTGACCGACAGCGCGCTGCGCCAATGGCAAGCGGCGGGGCAGGATCCCAGGGAGAAGGTTGCACTCAGAGGCCTCCCCTCCTGCAGCTCCTCCCCCCCCCCTATAAACCTCCCCTACTCCCCTCCTGCAACCACCTCCCCTCTTCCTCTCTCACTCACTATCCCTCCCCTACTCCCCTCCTGCACCTCCTCCCCTCCCCCTCTCTTCCTACTCCCCTCCTGCACCTCCTCCCCTTTCCCTCTCCTCCTCTCCCTCTCCTACTCCCTCTCCTCCTCTCCTGCACCTCCTCCCCCTCACCTTCCCCCTATCCCTCCCCTCCTGCACCTCCTCCCCCTTTCCCTCCTCCTCTCCCTCCTCTCCCTCCCTCCCCTCCTCCCCCTCTCCCGCCTATCCCTCCCCTACTCCCCTCCTGCGCCTCCTCCCCCTCGCCCCCTCACCTCCCCCTATCCCTCCCCTTCTGCACCTCCTCCCCTTTTCCCTCTCCCCTCTCCCCTCTCCTATTCCCCCCTCTCCCTCTCCCCTCCTCCACATCCTCCCCTCTCCCCCTCACTCCCCCTATCCCTCCCTACTCCCCTCCTACACCTCCACCCCCTCCCCTCTCCTGCACCTCCTCCCCCTCTCCTACTCCCCCCTCTCCCTCCTCTCCTACTCCCCACCCCCCCATCCCCCTCTAATACTCCCCTCCTGCACCTCCTCTCCTCTCCCCCTCTCCTACTCACCTCCCTCACCTCCCCCTCCCACCACCCTCCCCTCTCCCCCCTCCCTGTCCTACTCCCCTACTCCCCTCCTCTACCTCCTCCCCCTCTCCTACTCCCTTACCTCCACCCCCTCCCCCTCTCTCCCCCCACCACCTCCCCCCTCCCCCTCACCTACTTCCCCTCCTCCACCTCCTCCCCTCGCCATCTCCTACTCCCCTCCTCCACCTGTGACTGCGTTCCTGGCCATAGTCTCAGTTCAGTTCCACCATCCACACCTGTGTCCTGGCTGAAGTAAGATGGCTTCTATCGCTCATGGGGCCCTGCAGTTCTGCATCTCCTTAGAGTCAAAATCAGTTTTTTAAAAAGTCATAAAGAAAGACTCCAACAATGCTAATTACAAAATCAATTACATCAACTTTTAAGAAGGGACTGCAGATGCTGGAAAATCGAAAGTAGGCAAAAGTGCTGGAGAAACTCAGCGGGTGAGGCAGCATCTATGGAGCGAAGGAAATAGGCAACGTTTCGTCCCGAAACGTTGCCTATTTCCTTCGCTCCATAGATGCTGCCTCACCCGCTGAGTTTCTCCAGCACTTTTGTCCACCTCACATCAACTTTTAGTTTAATTTAGCGATACAGCATGGAAACACCGCGTCAACTGGGGTAGACCAGATGGGCCGAATGGCCTAATTCTATTCCTATTCCTTATGACCTTATAACACTGACCATCAAACACCCGCTCACGCTATGTGAGCCCATGCTATCCCGCTTTCCCTCTGGAAGGCCACTCCGGACTGTCAAAGCTGCCACCGCCGGACATAAAAACAGTTTTGATCCACGAGTACTTGCTCTACTCAACAGCCAAATATCTGTAGCCTCCCTTTGATCTGGTATTTTGTTGGTTCACATGCTTGATCAATGGTGTTTTATCATTAATGTCTTATTATGATTAATGTTTAGTGTTTTCTGAGTCGTTCGTAACTGTCATGTTACTTGTGGGCGGAGCAGCAAGGCAAATTCCTTGTATGTGAATACTTGGCCAATAAACTTACTTACTTACTTTCTCATCCATTCCCTACACATTAGGTACAATTCACAGAGGATAATTCACCTACAAACCCTCACGTCTCTGAGATGTTTTTTTTTTAAAGGAACCTCAGAGTCACAACTGAACAAATGCTTCAAGATACCTGCGCTCAGGCCACTTGCTGATCGCTAATTTTAATCAGCCCAAAACCAACGCCTTCAGCTCCCAGGTTTCGCATAGTTTAGCTTAGAGACGCAACACGTTAACTGGCCCACCTCGGGTCTGAAGGAGGGTCTCGACCCGAAACTTCACCCATTTTTTCTCTCCAGAGAAGCCGCCTGTCCCTTCCAGTCCGACTTGGCCATGGGTTGAATAACAACACAAAGGTGGCGCAGCGGTAGTGTTGCTGATGACAGCGTTTGGGACCCGGGTTCGATCCTGACTATGGGTGCTCATAGGGTCATAAGTGATAGGAGTAGAATTAGGCCATTCGGCCCATCAAGTCAACTCCGCCATTTCCACTCTCCTGCCTTCTCCCCATAACCTCTGACAGGCGTTCTAGTAAAGAATCTATCTATCTATAGCTGCCTTAAAATTATCCACTGACATTGGTGAAAAGTCCCCGATGCTCATTGATGAGCAGTGACCTCTGCTGGCAGTTCTGTGTATGTTCCTCAAGCAAGGACTACACCTTTAAAAAAATACTAATAGATTTAGTATTTTAATTTTTTTAATTCTGCTATAATTTTTAGAGGTACAGTATGACTTTTTATATCCTTGCATTTTTTAAGTAGCAAGATCTTAAGTCAATTTCACCGGGTTATTACTGTTCCATTGGCGAGTGGTATGTTAATGAAACAAGGGGAATCAAATATAGGAGCAAAGAGGTCCTTCTGCAGTTGTACAGAGCCCTAGTGAGACCACACCTGGAGTATTGTGTGCCGTTTTGGTCCCCTAATTTGAGGAAGGACACTCTTGCTATTGAGGGAGTGCAGCGTAGGTTTACAAGGTTAATTCCCGGGATGGCGGGACTGTCATATGCTGAGAGAATGGAACAGCTGGGCTTGTACACTCTGGAGTTTAGAAGGATGAGAGGATACTCATTGAAACATATAAGATTGTTAAGGGCTTCGACACATTAGAGGCAGGAAACATGTTCCCGATGTCGGGCGAGTCCAGAACCAGGGGCCACAGTTTAAGAATAAGGAGTAAGCCATTCAGAACAGAGACGAGGAAACACTTTTTCTCACAGAGAGTGGTGAGTGTGGAATTCTCTGCCTCAGAGGGCAGTGCAGGCAGGTTCTCTGGATGCTTTCAAGAGAGAGGCTCTTAAAAATAGGACTCTTAAAAATAGCGGATTCAGGGGATACGGGGAGAAGGCAGGAACGGGGTACTGATTAGGGATGATCAGCCATGATCACATTGAATGGCGGTGCTGGCTCGAAGGGCCAAATGACCTACTCCTGCACCTATTGTCTATTGTCTATTGAGACCCGGGTTCGATCCTGACTATGGGTGCTCATAGGGTCATAAGTGATAGCAGTAGAATTAGGCCATTTGACCCATCAAGTATACTACGCCATCTCCACTCTCCTGCCTTCTCCCCATAACCTCTGACAGGCGTTCTAATAAAGAATCTATCTATCTATCTACATCTGCCTTAAAATTATCCACTGATATTGGTGAAAAGTCCCCGATACTGATTGATGAGCAGTGACCTCTGCTGGCAGTTCTGTGTATGTTCCTCAAGGACTACACCTTTAAAACATTTTTTAAAAATACTAATAGATTTAATAGAAACATAGAAAATAGGTGCAGGAGGAGGCCATTCGGCCCTTCGAACCAGCACCGCCATTCATTGTGATCATGGCTGATCGTCCCCTATCAATAACCCGTGCCTGCCTTCTCCCCATATCCCTTGACTCCACCAGCTCCTAGAGCTCTATCTAACTCTCTCTTAAATCCATCCAGTGACTTGGCCTCCACTGCCCTCTGTGGCAGGGAATTCCATAAATTCACAACTCTCTGGTTGAAAAAGTTTTTTCTCACCTCAGTCTTAAACAACCTCCCCTTTATTCTAAGAATGTGGCCCCTGGTTGTGGACTCGCCCAACATTGGGAACATTTTTCCTGCACCTAGCTTGTCCAGTCCTTTTATAATTTTATATGTTTCTATAAGATATCCCCTCATCCTTCTAAACTTCAGTAAATCTGCTATAATTTTTAGAGGCACAGTATGACTTTTTATATCTTTGCATTTTTTAGCAGCAAGATCTTAAGTCAATTTCACCGGGTTATTACTTTTCCATTGGCGAGTGGTATGTTAATGAAACAGGAAGTCGGGTTGAGCATTCCAAGATGCCGGCCGTTATGCTCCGTTATGTACTACACCTCAGTGCATTGGATTACACAGGAATGGAGTATATTGCTCCGCTCGATGATCTTTGCTTCGAACAGTCGAAGGGGCGTTCTCCCGTGTGCACCCGCCGGTGGGTCTCTAGCTGGCTTGGGCACTGCCAGGCCTTGCCACACACGTCGCACTCATAACGCTTCTCCTTGTTGTGCCCCGTCATGTGGTCCTCCACCGAAGCTCGGCCCCTTGAAAGCTCAGCCCGCACGCTGAGCAGATGGGGGGGGGGGCTCAATGCCACCCTGGCCGCCCACAATGGCAGCTCACATCCCCGTCTCGCTGTCCACAGCAACGGCTCCTAAACCTTTTTCCTTCATGGTTTGTATATCCCGCAGCCCCTGTGCGCTCTTGAAACAACGGGAGCAGCTGCTCGCCGGCATGGGTCCGCCGGTGCTGCCGCAACCCCCGCGAGCTTTCAAATGCCTCACCGCAGTACGGGCAGTCGTAGGGCTGACCACTGGCGTGCACGCGCGTGCTGGTGAGACAGGGCATGGGAGGCCATGGCAAAGCGCTCTCCACACACCGGGCTGGGGACGGGACGGTCGCCAGCTTGCACCCGCTGGTGGGACAGCAGCCTGGAGGAGTGGGTGAAGCCCTTGCCGCACTGGGCGCAGGTGTAGGGGCGCTCGCCGGTGTGGGTGCGCTGGTGCGCCAGCAGATTGTTGGCCTAGTCAAAAACCCAGCCAGCAACGCCATGATCTACCCAGTGAGAATGAAGATGAGGTTTAAACTCTACAAGAACAAAGTACTCACATAATAGAATCAGTGATAGACACAAAAAGCTGGAGTAGCTCAGCAGGACTGGTAGCATCTCGGTAGAGAAGGAACGGGTGAGGTTTTGGGTCAAGACCCTTCTTCAGACTGAGTCGGGGAGAGGGAAACTGGAGATACAGAGTTTCCCTCTCTCCTGACACTGTCTGAGGAAAGGTCTCGACCCGAAACGCTGCCTATTTCCTATTTCCTTCGCTCCATAGATGCTGCTGCACCCGCTGAGTTTCTCCAGCACTTTCGGGTCTGGTCTCGACCCGAAACGTCACCCACCCCTTCTCTCTAGAGCTGCTGCCTGACCCGCTGAGTTACTCCAGCATTTTGCGTCTGCCTTCAGTGTAAACCAGTATCTGCAGCTCCTTTCTACACACAGAATCAGTGAATTACACATCTCATACAGACACCATTCCATCCATCGTGGATGTTATGGTTCTTTAGTAGAATCGTGGGGTGGAAGATTGTGACCTTCACGTGGGACGCCCTGTTTCGACTAATGCAATCAATTCAGCGTGCACAAACGGAAGATCAAATAGAACAAGTTGTCCGACAACTTTAGGCTGTGCACGCCACACGCAAGAAGAAGAATTGTTCACTTGTTCCCTTCTTTTTGTCATTTTCTCATATTCAGGCCCGTACTTTCCAAGGGTGGCACCGTGGCGCGGCAGTTATAGCTGCTGCTTCACAACGCCGCAGACCCGGGTTCGATCCCGGCCTTCCTGCGACCGCGTGGGGTACCTCCCCGTTCCAAAGATCTGCGGGTCTGGAGGTTATTTGGCTTCTGTAAAATCGCCCCCAATGGGTAGCGAGTGGGTGAGAAAGTGGGATAACATAGAACTAAAGTTAGATCTAGCTCTAAGGGCCAACGGAATCAGTTAGAACTAGCTGTTGCGGCTAACGGAATCAGAGTTAGATACAGGTCTTGGTGCGAACGGAATCAGAGTTAGATATAGGTCTTCTGGCGAACAGAATCAAGGAATATGGAGAGAAAGCAGGAATGGGGTATTGATTTTGGATGATCAGCCACGATCATATTGAATGGCGGTGCTGGCTCGACGGGCAGAATGGCCTCCTCCTGCGCCTATTTTCTATGTTTCCAACTAGTGTGAACGGGTGATGGATGGTCGGCATTGACTCCGTGGGCTGAAGGGCCGGTTTCCGCGCTGTCCTGCTCCATAGTATTGCGCCGCAAGGTGGCAGAAGGCTCCCGGGATGCGTCGCGGAGCCCAAACGAGACCGGAGGGCCGAGCTGGGGGAGCCGTCGAGAACAAGGAGGGAGGGACCCGGCAGCGGGCTGCGGGCTGCTTCACCACTGAGAAAAGGTAAGACTGTACTAAGACCCTCTTGAAACCAAAGATCCTACAGCGAGCAAGATGGTCCACTCGACGAAAAAGACGCAGTGCGGTCATGGGCAGATTCACGGGTCATTTTCGGCCGCATTTCCGTAACCGGCTTCCGTCTCCGCTCCAAAGATCCCGCCATAGCGGAGCAAAGATACTAGCGCGGAGACGGAAGCCGGTTACGGAAACATCCTCGTAAAAATAAAAGTTCTTTGGTAAAAATCTTCTCCTCATTTTCAGAATTATAATTTATTAACACAAACTGTTCCCCCGCAACATTGATTACACTGCGAGTCGGGACGGGTCGGGTTACTGAAATGGATGGAAGAAAAGGCCCACGTTCCGCTCCGTTGCGTACTACACGTCAGCCCGTTGCATTTAGCAAGAGTGGTCTATCTTGCTCCGCTATAGGATCTTTGCTTCAAACTTTGATCAATCAAATAATATGGCCTTTATAACAAGAGGATTCGAATATAGGAGCAAAGAGGTCCTTCTGCTGTTGTACAGAGCCCTAGTGAGACCACACCTGGAGTATTGTGTGCAGTTTTGGTCCCCTAATTTGAGGGAGGACATTCTTGCTATTAAGGGAGCGCAGCGTAGGTTTACAAAGTTAATTCCCAAGATGGCGGGACTGTCATATGCTGAGAGAATGGAGCGGCTGGGCTTGTACACTCTGGAGTTAAGAAGGATGAGAGGGATTCTCATTGAAACGTATAAGATTGTTAAGGGCTTGACACACTAGAGGCAGGAAACATGTTCCCGATGTTGGGGGAGTCCAGAACCAGGGGCCACTGTTTAAGAATAAGGAGTAAGCCATTTAGAACGGAGACAAGGAAACACGTTTTCTCAAAGAGTGTGGTGAGTCTGTGGAATTCTCTGCCTCAGAGGGCGGTGGAGGCAGGTTCTCTGGATGCTTTCAAGAGAGAGCTAGATAGGGCTCTTAAAAATAGCGGAGTCAGGAGATATGGGGAGAAGGCAGGAACGGGGTACTGATTGGGGATGGTCAGCCATGATCACATTGAATGGCGGTGCTGGCTCGAAGGGCCGAATGGCCTACTCCTGCACCTATTGTCTATTGTCTATTCCTTAAAAGCAGTAAAATCAGATTTAATTAGGCACGACAAAAGAGGGCTGATACCTAAACAGCATGAAACACTGTTTTATTTATGACATTTATATACGTGTGTATGGTAAACTAGCACCTCTTAAAAAGAAATATATATATATATATATTTTCACATTTTTAGATTTTTTATTTAATTTTATAATCTTTTGTTTATTACATTAGTTGATCGGTCACAGGTCTATTAATGGAAAATACATGTTGATAAATGCAGCTTGACATTTCATTGACGTACGTACTGGCCTTTTATGGTTGTAAACACAGCCGCTCCTCTCCAAATAAAAATAATATCGCTTTGGAAACTTTAGTCACCCAAAGCTCTCCCTTTGATTCAGTGTTTAAGAAGGAACTGCAGATGCTGGAAAATCGAAGGTAGACTAAAAATGCTGGAGAAACTCAGCGGGTGAGGCAGCATCTATGGAGCGAAGGAAATAGGCAACGCTTCGGGCCGAAACGTTGCCTATTTCCTTCGCTCCTTAGATGCTGCTTCGACCGTTGAGTTTCTCCAGCATTTTAGTCTACTTTTTGATTGTGTTGAGTTTTGCACTGGTGATGCATCTGCAAGGCACCCTAGGGTATTTAGCCCTGTGTTGTCGGTATCTGGCTGTGCAGTAACCCACAGAGCTAGACAAGTCGGCTTCAGACTCCTGTACTTATTCAGTCAAATACTAAAACACAGACACAAAAACGCTGGATTCAATCAGCGGGCCAGGGTCTCGACCCGAAACGTCACCCATTCCTTCTCTCCTTGTCTTTTAGGCCTAATGGCATCTCCTTGATGCAGCTGGTGTTTAATCCACACTGTGCCTGTTCTGGAGGTGCTCTTGTGTTTAAGAAGGAACTGCAGATGCTGGAAAATCGAAGGTAGACACAAATGCTGGAGAAACTCAGCGGGTGCAGCAGCATCTATGGAGCGAAGGAAATAGCGGGGGAACTGCCGATCTCTCGGGTTGGTCACAGTGACATTGTCATCCGCCGCTGTCTGTCACGGTTTTCGAGAGCTCTCCTCCTTCCCCGGTAACTGTGGATCAAATATTCCACATCCAGAAGAAGCACGGTCTGCATTACTGGGCCGCTTGGATTGATGTGTGAACCGCGAGGAGGATGCTATGAGAATGCTGGGTGACTTGGGCAGGTTGGGGGAGTGGGCAGATGTATGGCAGATGAAGTTTAGTGCGGATAAATGTGAGATTAATGCGGATAAATGTGAGGTTATCCACTTTGATAGCAAAAACAGGAAGGCAGATGACGATCTAAATGGCATCAAGTTGGGAAAAGGGGAAGTACAACCCGTCTGAAGAAGGGTTTCGGCCCGAAGCGTTGCCTATTTCCTTCGCTCCATAGATGCTGCTGCACCCGCTGAGTTTCTCCAGCACTTTTGCCTACACTTCCCTTGTGTGTATATTTCTGCATGTGACCATAATAAATCAGGCAGTAACCTTGACATTGAATATCAGTGCACTATTTTTTACATTTGTTGTGTGTCAACTTCAACCGAGAAACAATTTCCAACCAAATTTACTGAATACTGTAGTTAAGATATTATGTAAGAGGGGTTGGTTGTTAATCTTTTCGATATTCTCTTGATTTTTCATCTCTGCATGGAAGGAATGGGTGACGTTTTGGGTCGAGAGCCCTCTTCAGACTCAGATTGCTGCCGGACCGCCGGGTTACTCCAGCTTTTTGCATTTATCGTCGGTTTAAAGCAGCATCTGCAGTTCCTTCATACACGAGTACTAAAACACGTTTGCAACTGCACACATATGGAAGTAAAGAGCATTTTTCTTCTTTGCGATGGATACCCCCTGTGTTCAGAGTGACTAGAGGGACTGCAGATTGAAAATGTACCAACATTCATTAAAAATTCTGTTGGAACTGAAATACATTTCAGATATCGTTACATTTTGAAGCCAGCGGGGGAACTGCTGATCTCCTGGGTTGGTCACAGTGATGCCCCTGTCCCACTTAGGAAACCTGAACGGAAACCTCTGGAGACTTTGCGCCCCACCCAAGGTTTCCGTGCGGTTCCCGGAGGTTTTTTGTCCGTCTCCCTAATGGTCGAAAGTGGTTTCCGTTTTAAAAATCGGTCATTTTTTAGTCGAAGCCGGGTGCGATGCTAGTTGAAGGTGGTTGCCGGAGGACAAAAACCTCCGGGAACCGCACGGAAACCTTGGGTGGGGCGCAAAGTCTCCAGAGGTTTCCGTTCAGGTTTCCTAAGTGGGACAGGGGCATAACTTTGTCATCCGCCGCTGTCTGTCGCGGTTTCGAGAGCTCTCCTCCTTCCTCGGTAACTGTGGGTCAAATTCCACGTCCAAGAGAAGCACGGTCTGGATTACTGGGTCGCTTGGATTGATGGGTGAACTGTGAGGAGAATGCAGGGTGACTTGGACAGGTCGGTACGGACTGGAAGGGCCGAGAGGGCCTGTTTCCGTGCTGTAATTGTTATATGGTTATATGGTGATAAGGTTGGGGGAGTGGGCAGATGCAAGGCAGATGAAGTTTAATGTGGGTAAATGTGAGGTTATCCACTTTGGTAACAAAAACAGGAAGGCATATTACTATCTAAATGGCGTCAAGTTGGGAAAGGGGGAAGTACAACGGGATCTGGGGGTCCTTGTACATCAGTCTATGAAAGTAAGCATGCAGGTACAGCAGGCAGTGAGGAAAGCGAAAGGCATGTTGGCCTTTATAACAAGAGGAATCGAATATAGGAGCAAAGAGGTCCTTCTGCAGTTGTACAGAGCCCTAGTGAGACCACACCTGGAGTATTGTGTGCAGTTTTGGTCCCCTAATTTGAGGAAGGACATTCTTGCTATTGAGGGAGTGCAGCGTAGGTTTACTGGGTTAATTCCCGGGATGGCGGGACTGTCATATGCTGAGAGAATGGAGCAGCTGGGCTTGTACACTCTGGAGTTTAGAAGGGTGAGAGGGGATCTATAAGACTGTTAAGGGTTTGGACACGCTAGAGGCAGGAAACATGTTCCCGAAGTTGGGAGAGTCCAGAACCAGGGGCCACAGTTTAAGAAAAAGGAGAACGGAGATGAGGAAAGTTTCTTTCACCGGGAGAGTTGTGAAGCTGTGGAATTCTCTGCCTCAGAAGGCAATAGAGGCCATTTCTCTGGATGCTTTCAAGAAAGAGTTAGATATAGCTCTAAAAGATAGCGGAGCCAGGGGATATGGGGAGAAGGCTGGAACGGGGTACTGATTGGGGATGATCAGCCATGATTACATTGAATGGCGGTGCTGGCTCGAAGGGACTAATGGCCTCCTCCTGCACCTATTGTCTATTGTCTATTGTCTATTGATGGGGATTGAGGAGGGAGGGAGAGAGGGCGAGAGAAATAGTGAGGACACTCCGCACCCTGGATTAGAGACCACCCTCGAGAATTCACTGCCACAAACTCTGAAAGGGGAACAGGACACAAAGTGCTGGAGTTACTCAGCGGGCCAGGCAGCATCTCCAGACAACATGGATTGGAGACTCTTCGGGTTTTCGAACCCTCCACCCGAAACATCACCTATCCATGTTCTCCAGAGATACTGCCTGACCTGCCGAGTTACTCCAGCACTTTGCCTCCTTTTGTGTATTGATTGGCATCTGCGGTTCCTTGTTTATACATTTCTATAGCACCACGTGAATCCCTCTCAAGACGTCCCGAAACACCTGCAGTTCCTTGGTTCTCAATGTTAATTACTTCCTCAGTTATAGTGTCGCACAGCACAGAATCAGGCCCTTTGGCCCGTCACTCCCATGCTGACCAAGATGCCCATTCTAAGTTAGTCCCGTTCGTCCGCATGCCTTCTTATTAATTTTTAAGACTTCAACGTCACTGGGAAGACCAGTGTTACTCACCCGTCCCCAACTATGGTCTGGCCGCATTTGGAGCATTGCATGCAGTTCTGGTCGCATTATTGGTTGTGGTGGCTTTGGAAGGCGTGCACAGGTGGTTTTCGAAAACGGACACAAAGTGCTGGAGTAACTCTGTCTGAAGAAGCATCCCGGTCGGAAACATCACAATAGACAATAGGTGCAGGAGGAGGCCATTCGGCCCTTTGAGCCAGCACCGCCATTCAATGTGATCATGGCTGATCATCCCCAATCAGTACCCCGTTCCTGCCTTCCCCCCATATCCCCTGACTCCGCTATCTTTAAGAGCCCTATCTAGCTCTCTCTTGAAAGTATCCAGAGAACCTGCCTCCACCGCCCTCTGAGGCAGAGAATTCCACAGACTCACCACTCTCTGTGAGAAAAAGTCTTTCCTCGTTTCCGTTCTAAATGGCTGACTCCTTATTCTTAAACTGTGTGTGGCCCCTGGTTCTGGACTCCCCCAACATCGGGAACATGTTTCCTGCCTCTAGCGTGTCCAAGCCCTTAACAATCTTATATGTTTCAATGTGATCCCCTCTCATCCTTCACGTTTCCAGGTTCTCCAAAGGTACAGCCTGACCCGCTGAGTTGCTCCAGCATTTTGTGCCCTTTTGTGTAAACCAGCATCTGCAGTTCCTTATTTCTACAAGGCCTTTTCTCACCTCACCTTCTGCCATCATGGTCTGGTTTGGCTCAGCCACCAAGCACGACACCTGGAGGCTGCAGCGAATCGTCCGATCAGCAGAGAAGGTTATTGGCTGCAACCTTCCCTCCATTGATGAACTGTACACTGCAAGGGCCAGGAAGCGAGCGGGCAAGATCATCTCTGACCCCTCTCACCCTGGCCACAAACTCTTTGAATCACTTCCCTCTGGAAGGCGACTCCGGACTGTCAAAGCTGCCACAGCCAGACATAAAAACAGTTTTTATCCACGAGTAGTTGCTCTACTCAACAGCCAAAAATCTGTAGCCTCCCTTTGATCTGGTATTTTGTTGGTTCACATGCTTGATCAATGGTGTTTTATCATTAATGACTTATTATTATTAATGTTTAGTGTTTTCGGAGTCATTCGTAACTGTCACTGTATGTCATGTTGTTACTGCTAGATGCAGGAAGATTGTTCCCGATGTTGGGGAAGTCCAGGACAAGGGGTCACAGTTTAAGGATAAAGGGGAAGTCTTTTAGGACCGAGATGAGGAAAACATTTTTCACACAGAGTGGTGAATCTGTGGAATTCTCTGCCACAGAAGGTAGTTGAGGCCAGTTCATTGGCCATATTTAAGAGGGAGTTGGATGTGGCCCTTGTGGCTGAAGGGATCAGGGGGTATGGAGAGAAGGCAGGTACGGGATACTGAGTTGGATGATCAGCCATGATCATATTGAATGGCGGTGCAGGCTCGAAGGGCCGAATGGCCTACTCCTGCACCTAATTTCTATGTTTCTATGTTTCTACTTGTGGGCGAAGCACCAAGGCAAATTCCTTGTATGTGAATACTTGGCCAATAAACTTTTTTAAGACGGATATATTTAATAAACTTACTTACTTTTCGAAGCTTACTTACCGTTGTGATATAGGACTCACGACTGGCCCGCTCCAGACTGCAGGACTACTCGCTGATGCTCGGTTGCGCCAAGGCTGTGTGGGGGAGGACCACAGTCTGGGTCCTTCCACTGCTGGACATTGAGGGGAAGAGTCCTGGCGGGGACACCCCTCAAACAAGGGTAGAGATACCACCCCAGGGGACCACAAGGGTGCTTGCTTAAGGAAAGATTATAACTTCATAGTTCATTACTCATAGCAGCAGAATTAGGCCATTCAGCCCATCGAGTCGACTCCGCCATTCAATCATGGCTGATCTATCTTTCCCTCCCAACCCCATTCTCCTGCCACCTCCCCATAAACCCTTGACACCCGTACTAATCAAGAATCTGTCAATCTCCGTCTTAAAAATACCCAATGCGGCCTCCACAGCCGTCTGTGGCAATGGATTCACCACTCAGCCACCTCATCTGCTTTCTAAATGTACTGAGGCTATGCCCTCTGGTCTTAGACTGTCCCAGTCTAAGAAATATCCTCTGCCCATCCACTCTATCCAGGCCTTTCACTATTCGCTAAGTTTCAATGAGGTTCCCCCTCATAGAAACATAGAAACATAGACAATAGGTGCAGGAGTAGGCCATTCGGCCCTTCGAGCCTGCACCGCCATTCAATATGATCATGGCTGATCATCCAACTCAGTATCCTGTACCTGCCTTCTCTCCATACCCCCTGATCCCTTCAGCCACAAGGGCCACATCCAACTCCATCTTAAATATGGCCAACGAACTAGCCTCAACTACCTTCTGTGGCAGAGAATTCCACAGATTCACCACTCTCTGTGTGAAAAACGATTTTCTCATCTTGCTCCTAAAAGACTTCCCCCTTATCCTTAAACTGTGACCCCTTGTCCTGGACTTCCCCAACATCGGGAACTCATCCTCCTAAACTCCTGATAGTACAGGCCCAGTGCCGTCAAACGCTCATCATATGTTAACCCAATTATCCCTGGGATCTTAGGAGTGAAGAATTCTGAATGTAAAACTGATGACTATACAGGTGCTGACAATGTCTGAAGAGCTTTTTGAACAATTATTGTTTTGTAGAGATGTTTTATTCTGGATAAAGTTTATTTTATGAAACTAAAATTAGGAATCATGAACAGGTAACGGACCAGTTAATCTGTTCTTAGCAATTTTAGGTGTGGAATAAAACTGGCTTGGGCACCTAGGAACATAACCCTTCTCTAGACTGGCCCTGACATCTAAATTTATTATCTAAATGGCGTCAAGTTGGGAAAAGGGGAAGTACAACGGGATCTGGGGATCCTTGTACACCAGTCTATGAAAGTAAGCATGCAGGTACAGCAGGCAGTGAAGAAAGCGAATGGCATGTTGACCTTTATAACAAGAGGAATCGAATACAGGAGCAAAGAGGTCCTTCTGCAGTTGTACAGAGCCCTAGGGAGCCACACCTGCAGTATTGTGTGCAGTTTTGGTCCCCTAATTTGAGGAGGGACATTCTTGCTATTGAGGGAGTGCAGCGTAGGTTTACAAGGTTAATTCCCGGGATGGTAGGACTGTCATATGCTGAGAGAATGGAGCGGCTGGGCTTGTACACTCTGGAGTTTAGAAGGATGAGAGGATATCTCATTGAAACATATAAGATTGTTAAGGGCTTGGACACACTAGAGGCAGGAAACATGTTCCCGATGTTGGGGGAGCCCAGAACCAGGGGCCACAGTTTAAGAATGAGTAAGCCATTTAGAACGGAGACGAGGAAACATATTTTCTCACATAGAGTGGTGAGTCTGTGGAATTCTCTGCCTCAGAGGGCGGTGGAGGCCGGTTCTCTGGATGCTTTCAAGAGAGAGCTAGATAGGGCTCTTAAAGATAGCGGAGTCAGGGGATATGGGGAGAAGGCAGGAACGGGGAACTGATTGGGGATGATCAGCCTTGATCACATTGAATGGCGGTGCTGGCTCGAAGGGCCGAATGGCCTCCTGCACCTATTGTCTTTTGTCTATTGACATCTTTTCAATCTGAGAAAACTGACCTTGATCTTAGCTTCCAGCAAAACACAAAAGTGCTGGAGGAACTCAGTGGGTCAGGCAGCATCTGTGGAGGGAATGGACAGATAACGTTTTGGGTCGGGACCCTTCTTCAGAATTCATTTGTATTTTGCTTGAGATTCCAGCACGATGAAATCATTAGACAAAGTCAGCATGGATTTATGAAAGGTAAATCATGTCTGACGAATCTTATAGAATTTTTTGAGGATGTAACTAGTAGAGTGGATAACGGAGAACCTGTGGATGTGTTTTATCTGGACTTTCAGAAGGCTTTCGACAAGGTCCCACATAAGAGATTAGTATACAAACTTAAAGCACACGGTATTGGGGGTTCAGTATTGATGTGGATAGAGAACTGGCTGGCAGACAGGAAGCAAAGGGTAGGAGTGAACGGGTCATTTTCAGAATGGCAGGCAGTGACTAGTGGGGTACCGCAAGGCTCGGTGCTGGGACCCCAGCTATTTACAATATATATTAATGATTTGGACGAGGGAATTGAATGCAACATCTCCAAGTTTGCGGATGACACTAAGCTGGGGGTAGTGTTAGGTGTGAGGAGGATGCTAGGAGGCTGCAAGGTGAATTGGATAGGCTGGGTGAGTGGGCAAATGCATGGCAGATGCAGTATAATGTGGATAAATGTGAGGTTATCCACTTTGGTGGCAAAAACAGGAAGGTAGACTATTATCTGAATGGTGGCAAATTAGGAAAAGGGGAGATGCAACGAGACCTGGGTGTCATGGTACACCAGTCACTGAAAGTAGGCATGCAGGTGCAGCAGGCAGTGAAGAAAGCGAATGGTATGTTAGCATTTATAGCGAAAGGATTTGAGTATAGGAGCAGGGAGGTTCTACTGCAGTTGTACAGGGTTTTGGTGAGACCACACCTGGAGTATTGCGTACAGTTTTGGTCTCCAAATCTGAGAAAATACATTCTTGCCATAGAGGGGGGTACAGAGAAGATTCACCAGACTGATTCATGGGATGTCAGGACTTTCATATGAGGAAAGACTGGATAGACTTGGCTTGTACTCGCTAGAATTTAGAAGACTGAGGGGGGATTTTATAGAAACTTACAAAATTCTTAAGGGGTTGGATAGGCTAGATGCAGGAAGATTGTTCCCGATGTTGGGGAAGGTCCAGAACAAGGGGTCACAGTCTAATGATAAGGGGGAATTCCTTTAGGACAGAGATGAGGAAAACATTTTTCACACAGAGAGTGGTGAGTCTCTGGAATTCTCTGCCACAGAAGGGAGTTGAGGCCAGTTCATTGGCTATATTTAAGAGGGAGTTAGATGTGGCCCTTGTGGCTAAAGGGATCAGGGGGTATGGAGAGAAGGCAGGTACAGGATACTGAGTTGGATGATCAGCCGTGATCATATTGAATGGCGGTGCAGGCTCGAAGGGCCGAATGGCCTACTCCTGCACCTATTGTCTATGTGTCTATGTTTCTATATTATCCAGCTGAGGGGTGATCTTATGGAGGTGTATCAAATCATGAGGGGAATAGATAGGGTGTAGGATAGGGAATGGATGTGGACTGAAGATCATAACAAATCCTGTATCTCAGATGGTAGACAAAAATGCTGGAGAAACTCAGCGGGTGAGGCAGCATCTATGGAGAGAAGGAAACAGGAAACGTTTCGGGCCGGAACCCTTCTTCAGACTGATGTAGGGTGGAGAGGGGGGGAAGAAGAAAGGAAGAGGAGGAGCCAGAGGACTGAGGGAGGAGACAGTGAGAAGGGGAGGAGACAGTCAGGGACTACCTGAAATTGGAGAAGTCAATGTTCATGCCACTGGGGTGTAAACTGCCCAAATGAAATATGAGGTGCTGCTCCTCCAATTTCCAGTGGTCCTCACTCTGGCCATGGAGGAGGCTCAGGACAGAAAGGTCGGATTGGGAATGGGAGGGGGAGTTGAAGTGCCGAGCCACCGGGAGATCAGGTTGGTTAATGCGGACCGACTGCATCTCAGATGGCTGGATGGCACGCAACATAAGCCTGTCACTGCACCTTGTTACACGTGACAATAAACTAAAACCGAACGGATGAGTGCTTTGCCTTTCACTCGGGGTAGGGGAATCGAGAACCAGAAGGCATAGGTTTAAGGTGAGAGGGAGAAGATTCAATCGGTACCTGTAGGGCAACTTTTTCACACAGAGGGTGGTGCCTGAGGAGGTAGTTGAGGCAGGTACTTCAACAACGTTTAATAGACCGGGCGGTCACGGTGAATGCAGCGCCGGAGACCCGGGTCCGATCCCGACCACGGGCGCTGTCTGTCCGGAGTTTGCACGTTCTCCCCGTGACCTGCGTGGGTTTTCCCCCCGAGATCTCCGGTTTCCTCCCACACTCCAAAGACGTGCGGGTGTGTCGGTTAATTGGCTCGGTGTAAATGTAAAAATTGTCCCCCGTGGGTGTAGGATAGTGTCAGTGTGCGGGGATCGCTGGTCCGCACGGACCCGGTGGGCCGAAGGGCCTGTTTCTGCGCTGTTTCTCTAAACTAAACTAAACTTGGATGTGAAAAGTTTAGAGGTAAGTGGGTTAAATGCAGGTAATTGGGACGGGCATCTTGGCCGGCATGGGTGAGTTGGGCCAAAGGGCCTGTCTGTCTTCGTGCTGAATGACTGCGTCTGTCTCCCTTTGTTTCACGTCTCACCTGGAAGGTGACACCTCAGATTGTGCAGCACCCCCTCAATAACACGTCCAAAATTGAAGGCCGAGTCATTCGTGGTTCCAACCTCCGGAGCGGGAATCGAACCTTCTGCCAGGGGGTTTTACCACAACTTAGGAGCAGAGTTCAGGGTGTTTGAAGCTCGACTTCCTGAGTCAAACAGCTTCCCAGCCGGTGTCCCCGACAACGGCCCTTTTACAACTAAATCCCGGCATGAGTCAGCATTTGACAAGATGGAGGCGTTGATCTGAATTGCTTCATCAGGTACCAACATCTGCTGATGGAGACGTCTCCGGTGTCCAGATGTGAAGAGGAGCGTTTGAAATCAAAGGATAGTTTTCCCCCCCACCCCCACCACCCCCTCCCCCCCTCTTAATCCAAGTCCCCCTCTAAATCTCAATCCACATTCACCATTAGGGATAATCCACCCAACCCTTTTCCCTGCATGTCCCACTGAGCTAACACTGTGATGGTCCTCACAGCATGACTGTTCACCAGGTGGGTCTGACACCGTTGCCAAAAAAATCCATTTGCAACCTCCCCCCACCCCCCCATCCATATCCAGGTACTCAACACATCAGGGTGGAAGAGAGGAGACAATTTGATTTTGATCAATGATGTGGCTTATTTAAACACACTAATTATACGCATAAGATAATATGTTACATACATATGTGCATTTCTCCTGTATTAATTTACCACATATGCACCCCCCCCCCCCACCTCAAAAACCATAGAGTCTTCTCCATTCGAATTCATTGACATGGTAATTCCATATAGCATAAATAGACACTATTATTAAAAACCATTAGTTATTCTATGCTGCGTTTTTTTTTGTACTGCACATCTGTTCTGGTATATTACAATTCCAGATGCGCGTATTTTAATAAATTGCACCATTTAATCGTAGGATGGTTTATGCAAAATCGTATCAAACGCGGCTGAATGTTATAATATCCAATTTTTACATCAAAAAAGGTGTAAAACCTGGTCACAGAAGCTCGATAATTGCAAAATGAAAAAGGCCAGCAATGAACGCAAACAGAAAAAAAACACATTATTGCAAGGAAGCTATTGCGCAGTCCAAAACGACGTCTTTTTAACATATTATTTTAACCATAATCATTCAGATCTTATTTTAATTGTTGACTTTAAGGGATGCCGGTTAGAGCCCCCTTTTAAAACATGCAATGCAAAAGGAAAAGGGTTTTTTTTTTCAGCTAAGATGCATGCATAAAGCGAAAGGGATGCAAATGCAGTTTTTTGTTTACCTGTTTGATGTGAAAGAGGGAGATAGGAAATCAGATGAAATTCGCTGCGGTGTTCCCGATTCATTGCTTGCCCTGTCAGCGCCTCGCCACCGCAGGCGCTGCAGGACCGACTCCAGAAGAGCCGAGACGGATATTTCTGTATTACAGTGGGAATGTGGAACTCACTGTAGAAGTTGCATGCAAACGTGCCGTCAACGTTTCCAGCTTTGCGCCCACGCCTTCGGATTATTTGTATACCTTGCACCCGTAAAGCTTCACCTGCTAAAGCTGACACCAAAACACCTGGACCACAAGACATAGAGCTTGCAGCATGCAATAGGAAGGAACTGCAGATGCTGGTTTATACATAGAAACGTAGAAACATAGACAACAGGTGCAGGAGTAGGCCATTCAGCCCTTCGAGCCTGCACCGCCATTCAATATGATCATGGCTGATCATCCAACTCAGTATCCTGTACCTGCCTTCTCTCCATACCCCCTAATCCCTTTAGCCATCTAACTCCCTCTTAAATATAGCCAATGAACTGGCCTCAACTACCTTCTGTGGCAGAGAAGTCCACAGATTCACCACTCTCTGTGTGAAAAATGTTTTCCTCATCTCGGTCCTAAAGGAATTCCCCCTTATCCTTAAACTGTGACCCCTTGTTCTGGACCTCCCCAACATCAGGAACAATCTTCCTGCATCTAGTCTGTCCAACCCCTTAAGAATTTTGTAAGTTTCTAAAAGATCCCCACTCAGTCTAAATTCTAGCGAGTACAAGCCGAGTCTATCCAGTCTTTCCTCATATGAAAGTCCTGACATCCCAGGAATCAGTCTGGTGAACCTTCTCTGTACCCCCTCTATGGCAAGAATGTCTTTCCTCAGATTTGGAGACCAAAACTGTACGCAATACTCCAGGTGTGGCCTCACCAAGACCCTGTACAACTGCAGGGTTGTGCAGTTGCACATACCAAAGATAGGCACAAAGTGCTGGAGTAACCCATCAGGTCAGGCAGCATCTCTGGAGAAAAAAGATAGGTGATTAGGATTAGGAAAAGCGGAGATGCAACGAGACCTGGGTGTCATGGTGCACCAGTCATTGAAAGTTGGCATGCAGGTGCAGCAGGCAGTGAAAACGCGAATGGTATGTCGGCATTCATAGCAAAAGGATTTGTGTATATGAGCAGGGAGGTTTTACTGCAGTCGTACAGGGTCTTGGTGAGACCACACCTGGAGTATTGCGTACAGTTTTGGTCTCCTAATCTGAGGAAAAAACATTCTTGCCATAGAGGGAGTACGGAGAAGGTTCACCAGACTGATTCCTGGGATGTCAGGACTTCCATATGAAGAAATACTGGATAGACTCGGCTTGTACTCGCTGGAATTTAGAAGACTGAGGGGGGATCTTGTAGAAACATGAGGGGTTGGACAGGCTAGATGCAGGAAGATTGTTCCCGATGTTGGGAAAGTCCAGAAGAGGGGGTCACAGTTTAAGGATAAGGGGGAAGTCTTTTAGGACCGAGATGAGAAAAACATTTTTCACACAGAGAGTGGTGAATCTGTGAGATTCTCTGCCACAGAAGGTGCTGGCTCGAAGGGCCGAATGGCCTACTCCTGCACCTATTTTCCATGTCTCGATGTTTCTATCGGATCGGGACACTTCTTTGGACTTGGTGATATTTCGGGTCGGAACCCTTCTTCAGACCAGTCTTTTTCTCCAGAGATGCTGCCAGACCCACTGAATTACTCCAGCACTTTGTGTCAATCTATGGAACAGTACAGCGCAGGAGCAGGCCCTTCGGCCCACAATCTGCGTGCCGAACACGATCTCAAGCCAAACTGATATCAAAGGAGACTCGAGGGTACACAAAACTCAGCCGCTGAGTTTCTCCAGCCTTTTGTGTACCCTCGATTCTCCAGCATCTGCAGTTCCTTCTTTAACATCAAAGGAGACTCAGCAGGTCAGGCAGTACAGAAACATAGAAATTAGGTGCAGGAGTAGGCCATTCGGCCCTTCGAGCCTGCACCGCCATTCAATATGATCATGGCTGATCATCCAACTCAGTATCCCGTACCTGCCTTCTCTCCATACCCTCTGATCCCCTTAGCCACAAGGGCCACATCTAACTCCCTCTTAAATATAGCCAATGAACTGGCCTCAACTACCCTCTGTGGCCTCAACTACCCTCTGTGTGAGTTTCAGAGACTCGCCACTCTCTGTGTGAAAAAAGTCTTTCTCATCTTGGTCTTAAAGGATTTCCCCCTTATCCTTAAGCTGTGACTCCTTGTCCTGAACTTCCCCAACATCGGGAACAATCTTCCTGCATCTAGCCTGTCCAACCCCTTAAGAATTTTGTAAGTTTCTATAAGATCCCCTCTCAATCTCCTAAATTCTAAAGAGTATAAACCAAGTCTATTCAGTCTTTCTTCATAAGACAGTCCTGACATCCCAGGAATCAGTCTGGTGAACCTTCTCTGCACTCCCTCTATGGCAATAATGTCCTTCCTCAGATTTGGAGACCAAAACTATACGCAATCTGGAGAACATGGAGAGGTGACGTTTTGGGAGAGACCCTTCTTCCTAGGAAGCCTCACCTATCTGTGTTCTCCAGAGATGCTGCTTGACCTACTGAGTTACTCCAGAATGATGGGTGTAGAATGAGGCCATTTGGCCCATCGAGTATGCTCTGCCATTCGATCATGGCAGATCTATTTTTCCCTCTCAACCCCATTCATAAAAACATAGTAACATAGATAATAGGTGCAGGAGTAGGCCATTTAGCCCTTCGAGCCAGCACCGCCATTCAATATGATCATGGCTGATAATCTAAAATCAGTATCCCGTTCCTGCTTTCTCTCCATATCCCTTGATTCCATTAGCCCTAATATCTATAGAAGGGTCTCGACCCAAAACATCACCCATTCCTTCTCTCCAGAGATGTTGCCCGTCCCACTGAGTTACTCCAGCTTTTTGTGTTTATCTTCGAGCTAATATCTAACTCTCTCTTGAAAACATCCAGTGAATTGGCCTCCACTGCCTTCTGTGGCAGAGAATTCCACAGATGCACAACACTCTGGGTGAAAACGTTTTTCCTCATCTCAGTCCTAAATGGCCTACCCCTTATTCTTAAACTGTGACCCCTGGTTCTGGACTCCCCTAACATCGGGAACATTTTTCCTGCATCTAGCCCGTCCAATCCCTTAAGAATGTTATATGTTTCTGTTCCCTCTCATAGAAACATAGAAAATAGGTGCAGGAGTAGGCCATTCGGCCCTTCGAGCCTGCACCGCCATTCAATATGATCATGGCTGATCATCCAACTCAGTATCCTGTACCTGCCTTCTCTCCATACCCCCTGATCCCTTTAGCCACAAGGGCCACATCTAACTCCCTCTTAAATATAGCCAATCAACTGGCCTCAACTACCTTCTGTGGCAGAGAATTCCACAGATTCACCACTCTCTGTGTGAAAAAAGATTTTCTCATCTCGGTCCTAAAAGACTTCCCTCTTATCCTTAAACTGTGACCCCGTGTTCTGGACTTCCCCAACATCGGGAACAATCTTCCTAAATTCCAGTGAATATAAGCGCAGTCGACCCACTCTTTAATATAAGCCCAGTCGACCCATTCTGCCTCCCCCCCATAATCTTTCACGCTCTAACTAATCTCTCCAGGAAATACCAGAACAAGGGATCAAAAGCTTGGTACAAGAGAAAGGTTTACGTGAGCATATTTGCAGGGGAGCTGAGTGTATTGTCGTTGGTGGGTTCATTTTGAGGTTATGTAAGTCGGACAAATTGCCACAAAAAAAAATTGCAGATACTGGAAATCTCAAAAAAAAGCGCAAAATGTGGGAACACTCAGCAGGTCTGGCAGCAAGTGTGGAGAGAGAAACTGAACTGACGGAAGGCTGCACAACTTGAAGTGTTTCCGCTGATGCAGCCTGACTTATGGATTGTCCCAGCATTTTCTGTTTCTATTGTAGGTGATTCCAGAGGTGGGAAAGAGCAAGGGATCGGAGAACAAGGGGAGAATTCTAAAGGTGATAGTCGTGATGTCATACAACATGGAAACAGGCCTTTCGACCCTAGGTATCTCTTCCAAGCTGGTCCCATTTGCCCGTAGACAAAAATGCTGGAGAAACTCAGCGGGAGATCTATGGAGCGAAGGAATAGGCGACGTTTTGGGCCGAAACCCTTCTTCAGACCATGTTTGGCACACATCCCTCTGGACCTTTCCAGTCCTTGTACCTGTCCAAATGTCTGTTAAATGTTGCTGTTGTATCTGCCTCAACTATCTCTTCTGGAAGCTCGTTCCGAAAACTTACTATCCTCTGTGTGACTGGGGCAATGCTGAGGGGGTGGTGCGAGCTGTAACAGTGAGTCATCAGAACATGTGCAAACTGGACCTGCGTCTTCACGTAAAGATACCGTGTGCGGACGTGGCGTCGAAGGACGAGAGGCTGTAGCAGAGAAGTCGAAGCCAAATAGCTGAATGGAAACGAAACCGAAACGCCAACGAACCGAAAGGGCGGGACTCCGAAACGCCAACGAACCGAAAGGGCGGGACTCCGAAACGCCAACTAATGGAAGGCTGCGTCGCCTAAAAGCCAACTAACAGAATGCCGCTCTGCCGAAAAGTCAAATAATGGCTTGTGTGAGAAAATGACCCCCCACCCTCCCGTCTCCACCGGCCAGTGATGTGATGGACGCGGGGGTCTGGAACGTCCGCTGACAAGTCCCGCCCCCCGCCCCCCGGCGACGTCATGTCCGTTATTTGACCTTTCGGCGGAGCGGCCATTCGGTCAGTTGGCGTGTAGGCTTCGTTTCCATTCGGCTATTTGGTATCGACTTCTTTGCCCCGGTCTCTCGTCCTTCAAAGCCACGCCCGGGTACCAGAGATACAGCACTCGCGGTAGATCAGGGAAACATCTCACATCTGCTCAAATAAGCTCGATCACTCCCAGCCACTGGACATCATTGGCAGCCAAGTCAGCAGACTTGGAGCCCAGCCAGAGCGGTCTTGCAGGATATACTTGTATGCCATGGGACTTGCCTCTGCAAATGCCTGACAATCTGTTCCCATTGTCAGCAGAACAACAGGCCACAGAATCTGCTCTGGGTGATGTATAAGCCTCTGCATCTATATTGGTGCCTCAGAGGCAGGTGTCTACGTAGTGGAAAGACACAGAGTGCTGGAGTAAAGCCCCTGTCCCACTTAGGAAACCGGAACGGAAACCTCTGGAGACTTTGCGCCCCACCCAAGGTTTCCGTGCGGTCCCCGGAGGTTTTTGTCCTCCGGCAACCCCCCTTCAACTAGCATCGCAACCGGCTTCGACTAAAACATTACCGATTTTTAAAACGGAAACCACTGTCGACCATTAGGGAGACTGACAAAAACCTCCGGGGTACCGCACGGAAACCTTGGGTGGGGCGCAAAGTCCCCAGAGGTTTCCGTTCAGGTTTCCTAAGTGGGACAGAGGCATAACTCAGCAGGTCAGGCAGCATCTCTGGAGAACATGGATAGGTTTACGTTTCAGGTCGAGCCTGAAGAAGGGAGATATTGCTTACCTCACCGTCAATGTCCAACATACTGCACTTCAGCGAGGCACCAAGTGCTGGAGTAACTCAGCGGATCATCTCTGGACCCAAAATGTCACCTATACCAGGTTCCCCAGGGATGCTGCCTGACCCGCTGAGTAACTCCAGCACTTTGTGTCGTTCCTTAGTAAACCAGCATCTGCAATTCCTTGCTTCTACCGTACATTTCCACATCATGGGTAAACTCACTGAAAACAAAACACTGCAGATGCAAAAAATGTGAAACAACAGAAAATTGTGCAACCGTCCAACATGTAAAACGGTGGCTTGCCGAAGGAGAAACATACAGAATTTCGCTTTTGTCCTTCCCATTCTTACCTCAATCTCTCTGAAACTAAAATCTCGTTCTTCTCTCTTTACCAGTCTGACAACGGATCTTTTGACCTGAAACATTAATACTGCTTCTCTCTGCACAGTTGCCGCCCGGCCTGCTGAGTGTTTCCACCATTCGCTGTATTAGTTTGCTCACTTCACTCTTATCCCATGGTTGCTGTCCTCCACCCCAGTCTTGGGCATTTCCGGGTCTCTCGCCACCTGACCTCTTGACTATTAGGTGGCAGGGGTGGTGCAGCAGGTGGAGCTGCTGCCTCGTAGCACCAAAAACCCTGGATACAGTGAATGTGGAGAGGATGTTTCCACCCGTAGGAGAGTCTGGGACCAGTGGGCACACTTAGAATAAAAGGAATACCTCAAGAAAGGAGATGAAAAGGAATTTCTTAAGTCAGAGGGTGGTGAATCTATGAAATTCATTACCACAGACGGTCGTGGAGCTATATCTAACTCTCTCTTGAAAACATCCAGTGAATTGGCCTCCACTGCCAATTCTCACAGTGGCAGAAAATTCCGCAGATTCACAACTCTCTGGGTGAAGAAGTTTTTCCTCATCTCAGTCCTAAATGGCCTGCCCTTTATTCTTAAACTGTGACCCCTGGTTCTGGACTCCCCCAACATCAGGAACATTTTTCCTGCATCTAGCCTGCCCAATCCTTTAAGAATTTTATATGTTTCTGTAAGATCACCTCTCATCCTTCCAAATTTCCAGTGAATACAAGCCCAGTCAACCCATTCTTTCATCATATGCCTGTCCCGCCATCCCGTGAATTAACCTGGTGAACCTACGCTGCACTCCCTCAATAAGATTGTTAAGGGCTTGGACACACAGGAAACATGTTCCCGATGTTGGGGGAGTCCTGAACCAGGGGCCACAGTTTAAGAATAAGGAGTGAGCCATTTAAACGGAGATGAGGAAACACTTTTTCTCACAGAGAGTGGTGAGTCTGTGGAATTCTCTGCCTCAGAGGGCGGTGGAGGCAGGTTCTCTGGATGCTTTCAAGAGAGAGCTAGATAGGGCTCTTAAGATAACGGAGTCAGGGGATACGGGGTACTGATTGGGGATGATCAGACATGGTCACATTGAATGGCGGTGCTGGCTCAAAGGGCCGAATGGCCTACTCCTGCATCTATTGTCTATTGTCTATTGTCAATTGCAGTAATGTCCTTCCTCAAATTAGGAGACAAAAACTGCACACAATACTCCAGGTGTGGTCTCACCAGGCCCATGTACAACTGCAGAGGGACCTCCTTGCACCTAAACTCAACTCCCCTCGCAATGAAGGCCAACATGCCATTAGCTTTCTTCACTGCCTGCTGTACCTGCATGCTTACTTTCAGTGACTGGTGTACAAGCACACCCAGGTCTCGTTGCACCTCCCCTTTTCCTAATCTGACACCATTCAGATAATAATCTGCCTTCCTGTTCTTGCCACCAAAGTGGATAACCTCACATTTATCCACATTATACTGCATCTGCCATGCATCTGCCCACTCACCTAACCTATCCAAGTCACCCTGCAGTCTCACAGCATCATCATCGCAGCTCACCCAACTTTGTGTCATCCACAAACTTGGAGATGTCACATTTAATTCCCTCATCTAAATAATTAATTTATGATGTAAATAATTGGGGTCCCAGCACCGAGCCTTGCGGCACTCCACTGGTCACTGCATCCCATTCTGAAAAGGACCCGTTAATTCCTACTCTTTGCTTCCTGTCTGCCAACCAGTTCTCTATCCATGTCAATACCCTACCCCCAATACCATGTGCTCTAATGTTGCACACTGATCTCTTGTGTGGGACCTTGTCAAAGGCTTTTTGAAAGTCCAGATACACCGCATCCACTGGCTCTCCTGTATCCATTCTACTTGTTACATCCTCAAAAAATTCCAGAAGATTGGTCAAACATGATTTCCCCTTCATAAATCCATGCTGATTTTGACCGATCCTGTCACTGCTTTCCAAATGCGCTGCTATAACATCTTTAACAATCGACTCCAGCATCTTCCCCACTACCGATGTAAGGCTAACTGGTCTATAATTCCCTGATTTCTCTCTCCCTCCTTTCATAAAAAGTGGGATTACATTGGTCCACAGGAACTGATCCAGAGTCGAGAGATCCACTGCATGGCAGTTCTGCCAACCCTGGTTCAATCCTGACCTCCGGTGCTGTCTGTGTGGCGTTTGCACGTTCTGCTTATGACCGCGTGCGTCTCCTCCAGGTGCGCGAGTTACCTCCCACATCGCAAACGCACGCAGGTTGCGGAAGTCAATTGTCCACCGTGAATTGTCCATTGTGCTAGAACCTAGCAGTTGGCGGGGGTTTTGGAAGCTGTTCATGGGAATGCCGGGGCAATACAGTTAGTGTTACCGTTTAGTTTCTTGTCACGTGTACCGAGGTACAGTGAAAAGCCTTTGTTGCGCTCTATCCAGTCGGCGGAAAGACAATGCATGATTACAATCGAGCCATTTACAGTGTATAGATACACGATAAGGGAATAATGTTTAGTGCAGGGTAAAGCCAGCAAAGTCTGATCAAGGATAGTCCGAGGGTCACCAATGAGGTAGATAGTAGCTCAGCACTGCTCTCTGGCAGTAACAATAAAATGGGATGGATGGCTTAGCGGTCAGTCTGGATCTGGTGGGCCGAATGTGGATAAATGTGAGGTTATCCTCTTTGGTGGCAAAAACAGGAAAGCAGACTATTATTTAAATGGTGGCCGATTAGGAAAAGGGGAGATGCAGCGAGACCTGGGTGTCATGGTACACCAGTCATTGAAAGTAGCCATGCAGGTGCAGCAGGAAGTGAAAAAAGCGAATGGTATGTTAGCTTTCATAGCAAAAGGATTTGAGTACAGGAGTAGGGAGGTTCTACTTCAGTTGTACAGGGTCTTGGTGAGACCACACCTGGAGTATTGCGTACAGTTTTGGTCTCCAAATCTGAGGAAGGACATTCTTGCCATAGAGGGAGTGCAGTGAAGGTTCACCAGACTGATTCCTGGGATGTCAGGACTGTCTTATGAAGAAAGACTGGATAGACTCGGATTATACTCTCTGGAATTTAGGAGATTGAGAGGGGATCTTATAGAAACTTACAAAATTCTTAAGGGGTTGGACAGGCTAGATGCAGGAAGATTGTTCCCGATGTTGGGGAAGTCCAGGACAAGGGGTCACAGCTTAAGGATAAGGGGGAAATCCTTTAAGACCGAGATGAGAAAGACTTTTTTCACACAGAGAGTGGTGAGTCTCTGGAACTCTCTGCCACAGAGGGTAGTTGAGGCCAGTTCATTGGCTATATTTAAGAGTGAGTTGGATGTGGCCCTTCTGGCTAAGGGGATTAGAGGGTATGGAGAGAAGGCAGGTACGGGATACTGAGTTGGATGATCAGCCATGATCATATTGAATGGCGGTGCAGGCTCGAAGGGCTGAATGGCCTACTCCTGCACCTAATTTCTATGTTTCTATGTTTCTATGTAAGGGCCTGTTATAATGCTGTATCTTTCTTTGGTTCTCCGACCCCGTCCCAGCAAGAGGTTGGGTTTCGAGAGGAGAGCGGCGGTGGAGAACTCTGGCTCAGGATTTTCTCCTGTCATGAAATCTCTCTGCATTATTATTGAAGAAATATTCCCCTCGCTAAACAAGAGCCAATCTCTGGAGCAGACTCCCACGGGAGATGGAGGCAGCGTTTGGTATCGATCGGCCCAGATGCAAAATAATGGACTTTCTTCACAGAGAGTACAGTAAAACTCCAATCATCTGGTATCCAATTGTGTGGATATCCTGATAGTTTAGAGATACAGCATGGAAGGAGGCCGTTCGGCCCATCGATCCACCGTTCACACTAGTTCTATATTATCCCACTTTCCCATCCACTCCCTGCACACTCAGTACATTTTACAGAAGCCAGTTAACCTGCAAACCCGCGCGTCTTTGGGATGTGGGAGGAAACCGGAGTACCCGGTGGGAGATCGTACAAACACAGGCAGCACCCCGAGGTCAGGATCGAACCTGGGTACTTGGAGCCGGGAGGCAGCAGCTCTACCCGCTGCACCGCTGAGCCACATTATTCCGCAATGTGACGTGGGAGTCCCTGGGTGTGAGCTGGGTCTCTGGGTCGTGCTGGGGGGTCTGGAGTGGCAGAGCTGGGTGTGGGATCGGATCAAGACAGATCGGGAAGGTGGGTGGGTTTGCAGATGCAACCAGGGTCCAGAGCATATCTGTGTATCCCCTACAGTGGGACGTTTTGGTAGGCACGGACAAGTTGGGCCAAAGGGCCTGTTTCTATCTGAATTACTCTATGTAGTCAATAGACAATAGACAATAGGTGCAGGAGTAGGCCATCCAACCCTCCAAGCCAGCACCGCCATTCAATGTGATCATGGCTGATCATCCCCAATCAGTTCCCCGTTCCTGCCTTCTCCCCATATCCCCTGACTCCGCTATCTTTAAGAGCCCAATCTAGCTCTCTCTCTTGAAAGCATCCAGAGAACCGGCCTCCACCGCCCTCTGAGGCAGAGGATTCCACAGACTCACCACTCTCTGTGAGAAAAAGTGTTTCCTCGTCTCCGTTCTAAATGGCTTACTCCTTATTCTTGCAAAGTTGCAAAGGGTGATTGGGAGGGTAGACACAGAGAAGGTATTGAGGGCCTGTCCCATTTAGGCAATTTTTTAGGTGACTACAGGCGACTAGGCTGACGCCACATGGTCGCCGATTGTGTCGCGTGTATGTTCACGAGTCATCTCCTCAGTCGCCCAAAGAGCCGTAGCGTATTTCTGGTCGCCGCTGGATTATCAAAATGTTGAACATTTTTCGGAGACAGTCGGCAGCAGTGGGTTTGATGCCAATGAGCGTAACTTGACTTCTCCTGGCGTGGGTGCTGTGGTAGACAATGAAAATAGGTGCAGGAGTAGGCCATTCGGCCCTTCGAGCCAGCACCGAGTAGGTTGTCGCCAGGATGACGTAGGTTGTGGCCTCTGCTGACTTCGTTTTGTTTTGTTGTTAAAGTAATGATTCTATTTCAAATTTTATGTCGAGGGGGGGGTGTCCAGTCGGCGTATTTTTGGCGACCTGCTACGATTATGACAATCGCCTAAAAATAGCCTAAGTGGGACAGGCCCTTTAATAAATATGGGTGAGGCATAGATTTGTGGTCCATATCGATAGTCATTAAAACATCCAAAGTGCAGACCTTGGGAATATTCGTCACCCTCGGAACTGTGGGGATGTTTAACTCGCTCGCACACTGAATAAGTGACACAAATTAAGGATCTGTTTTTTAAGGGGAAACTGCATAATGGAATGGATGGCAAGGGTGATGCGGCCAGAGTGTTGGAGGGTCAGGCAGCATCTGTGGAGGGGATGGGCAGACGACGTTTCAGCTTGGGAGCCGTCCTCACACCGGCGGGCAGGCAGAAGAAATTCAGCACAGTCTAGAAGGATTGTTTCTGGGCTGTCAATACTTTGCAATATAAAACAGATATAAAGCGACAAAGCCATTCACATTGTGTGTCCCTGTCCTCGGCCTCCTCCGTGGCCAGAGTGAGGACCACCGTAAATTGGAGGAGCAGCAACTCATATTTCGCTTGGGCAGTTGTTGCATCCGAGTGGGATGAACATGGACTTCTCCAATTTCAGGTAGTCCCTACTTTCTCCTCCCCTTCCCAGCTCTCCCTCAGCCCACTGGCTCCACCTCTTCCTTTCTTCTTCCCGCCCACCCTCACATCAGTCTGAAGAAGGGTTTTGGCCCAAAACGGTGCCTATTTCATTCGCTCCATAGATGCTGCCTCACCCGCTGAGTTTCTCCAGCATTTCTGTCTGCAAAGCCATTCACATTAGTTGTGTGCCTGGTGCCAAGGCAAGAAGTCTTTATCCTCCTCAAGATCTTACATTCAACAGCTAAGCAGCCACCGATCAAGTGTTACGCTAGAACGGAACATAGAACAGTACAGAACAGGAACAGGCCCTTCGGCCCGCAATGTCTGTGCTGAACATATTCTCCTCTGCCTCCTCATGACCCATATCCTTGCAGGGCCTTAAGATGTGAAATAGGCGGTATAACCCTGGCCTTGAAGTCAGAAGGCTTCATGAGTCCAATTGCAGAAACCCAAACCCAAACTTCGAGGCTTGACCTCTGGTTGGGTACTGAAGGAGTGCTGCACTGGCAGAGATACTCCCTTAGGGATGGGGCATTGAATCCGCGACCTATTTGCCCTCTCAATGGGCAGAAAAGATCCCTTTGTTCCACTCTGCAGAGCAGCAGGGGAGATCTCCTCTGGGTCCTGGCCAATATTTAGCCCTCAATGGAGAGTGTTAGCACGGATTGTGGGAACTTGCCGCGTCCGGTTTCCTACGTGGCCGCAGTGACCTTATTTCTAAACTGCGTCAGGTACAGAGCACTTTGGGACATTGGGAAAAGGCTGCAAGAAATGGGACTCTTTATCCACAAGATGGGCAGGGTTGGCCCTCGCGGTGGGACAGCTCAGGCAAACAAACCCCCTCTAGAAGGCCCAGAGTTGGTGGAAGTAGCCCCAGTCCACCACACAGACCAGACCTTCCACCATGGACTCCATCTACATGTTTCTCTGCCTCAGAAAAGCAGCCAACAGCTGTGGATTGAGGACGGCGGTAGAGTTGCTGCCTCACAGCGCCAGAGACGCGGGTTCGATCCTGACCACAGGTGTCGCCTGTGTGGAGTTTGTACGTTGACCCTGTGACCGCGTGGGTTTTCTCCGGGTGCTCGGGTTTCCTCCCACATCCCAAAGACATACGGGTTTGTAGGCGAATTGGCTTCTGTAAATGGGCCAGAGGTCTGGTTCCATGCTGTATCTCCAACATAATCAAAGATATCCCACCCCTGTCTCTTCCCTCCCATCTGACAGAAGGTGAAAAGGCACGAAAGTGTGCAACACCAGACTCAGGAACAGGTTCCTCCTCTCTGTTAACAGGCTTCTGAACGGTCCGTCCACAAGCTAAGGTGTGCTCTACTCCAGTGCAGACATTGGCCTTGTCCATGCAACTGGATCGCTAGAATAGAATAGAATTCCTTTTATTGTCATTCAAACCGCTTGGTTTGAACAAAATTGCATTTTCTACAGTCTTACAAAAAAACCCAAGACCCACACTTAACACATTTTACACCAACATCCATCACAGCGAATCTCCAACACTGTGATGGAAGGCAAAAGTCTCATCTCTTCCCTTTGTTCTTCTCCCGCGGTCCAGCAGTCCAACTGCAGTGTCGAGGTGACTGGGCCTCACGATGTTAAAGCCCCCCGGCGGGCGATGGTAAGTCCCGGGGCCGTTTAAGCCGCGCGGGGCGATGTTAGGCCCCGCTCCGAGTCCTTTAAACCCCGCGATTCCAGCGGGAGTAGTTGCCGTCGCGGGAGCTCCGGAAAGCGGTCTCCCACCGGGGACCTGCGAGCTCCCGGTGTTCCCGTCCACCGGGCCTGCGGCCGGAGCCTCCGAAGCTCTGAAGTCGGGTTACAGCCGCGCGCCACCACAGCAGCTCTCCCCGCTCCGAAGACGGCCAGCTCCGCGATGGCGAGTCCGCAGGCGCCGCGACTGGAGCCCCCAGGTTGGTTCCGGTTGGAGGCCGCCCCCAGGCTCCACTATGTTAGGCCCAACGACACCGGAGACCCGACAGGGAAAAGGTCGGGTTCCTGTACAGGGAAGAAATTAACGGTTTCCTCCACACCACCACCCCCACATATACACAACTAAAAAATAATAAAAACTAGAATCAAAACATCTAACGGGACAAAAATGTAAAAAAAGACAGACGGACGGACTGCAGTCGAGCCACTGCCGTTAGGCCCCACCACACTAAGTATGGGGTGGGTGGGTGGGATGCTGAGAACTATATTCTCCCCTTTGCCCCATCTATTGTACTTGATCGCATTTATGGCATCTCTGATCTGTTTGGTTCGCATGCAAATCAACGTTTCTCACAGTACCTTGGTAAACATGACAAAAATAAACCTAAACATGTTCTTCCCTTGTGCCACCCCGACACATCTCCAATTATCCAGCACCCTCCGGACCTCTGGAAGTGCTGGATCAGCACATTTTCCACACTATGGAATGTTACTCTTAATAATACCCCAAGACACTTTCATTTTACATCTTGCACAGGGATACATCGCATATTCCTGTGAACGTAGTGTGTTTAAAGCCACCGGAAACATGTTTCCTACCTCTCTTACTAGAGGAGTTGTGTATAGGAGCAAAGAGGTCCTTCTGCAGTTGTACAGGGCCCTGGTGAGACCACACCTGGAGTATTGTGTGCAGGGAAAAAGCAGGAACGGGGTACTGATTGGCCATGATCACATTGAATGGCGATGCTGGCTCGAAGGGCCGAATGGCCCACTCCTGCACCTATTGTCTATTGTCTATTGCAACTGTGCAGAAATGAGCAGGTTGTGAGGCGCAGGACTGGTATCTGGGTCACGCTATCCAGAGGACACAGCCTCTTTGCGACTTTAATGCTGACACAGACTGCAGTGAAGCCAACAGAAGCAGAGGACGGTGCTCATGCATATTATCCCAGAAGCAGCTTCCCTCCCGAACCACTTGAAGCCTGCGGTCACTGCCCCTGCATCAATGAGTTGCTGAGTGAAATTGAGTTTGGTTTAGTTTTGTGATACAGCGGGGAAACAGGCCCTTCAGCCCACTGAGTCCTGTGATCCTAGTATTGGGACGCCAGTATTACCCTACAGATGAGGGGCAAGTTATAATTGTCACCAAAGCCAATTAACCTTCAAACCTGCACGTCTTTGGAGGGTGGGAGGAAACCAGAGCACCCGGAGAACACCCACGTGGTCACATACAGACTCCATACAGGCAGCGCCCGTAGTCGGGATCGAACCCGTGTCCCTGGCGCTGTGAGGCAGCAACTCTACCGCTGCGCCCCTGAAAATCTGGGATTGCCTTTGCGTGGTCGGAGCCAGAGCTTCATTTCGCTTATTTAGCGAGGAGCAGTGAAAAGCTTTTTATTTCATGCGGCCCAGGCAGTGAAAGGACTATACAGTACATGATTACAAGAGTGGAGGAAGGAACAATTTTGGTCGCCTAATTATAGGAAGGATGTCAACAAAATAGAGAGAGTACAGAGGAGATTTACTAGAATGTTGCCTGGGTTCCAGCAACTATGTTACAGAGAAAGGTTGAACAAGTTAGGTCTTTATTCTTTGGAGCGCAGAAGGTTAAGGGGGGACTTGATTGAGGTCTTTAAAATGATGAGAGGGATAGACAGAGTTGACGTGGATACGTTTTTCCCATTGAGGGTAGGGAAGATTCAAACAAGAGGGCATGACATGAGAATTAAGGGACAGAAGTTTAGGGGTAACGTGAGGGGGAACTTCTTTACTCAGAGGGTGGTGGCTGTGTGGAATGAGCTTCCAGCAGAAGTGGTGGAGGCAGGATCGATTTTAACATTTAAAAGTAAAGTGGATAGGTATATGGACGTGAAGGGAATGGAGGGGTATGGTCTGAGTGCAGGTAGATGGGACTAAGGGAAAACAAATGGTCGGCACGGACTGGGAGGGCCGAGAGGGCCTGTTTCCGTGCTGTAATTGTTATATGGTTATATGGTTAACTGCAGACGCTGGTTTATACTGAAGGTAGGTCGGACCGCTCTCTAGTTGGCGAGAGGACGGTTCAGATGCCTGATAACAGCCGGGAAGAAACTGTGTTGAACAGCCAGCCCCTGAATGGCTCTAGATTTTCTCATTTTACTTACAAAAATTAGTACAAAAATATAACTCCCGACACATCTGGGGCAGTTTAGAGATGCAGAGTGGCAGATATGCCAAATTAAGTTTAATAAGTAGAATGTATTAATTAAATTAGGCAGTCAGGCCCATAAACAGCTTGAGCAGCGTATAGGACAATGATCCACCATAGACACCAACAGCGAGGGATGATATGCCTACTGTCCCCTTTCTGTCTATAAAGAAAAACACTGCTCACAACATTTCCCAGTTGTCCTTCAAGTTAGGAACAAGCGAGCAATATGTTTATTTGCGGATTTTAAAAGGAGTAATCGATCTCCTGCAAGGTTCAACATTCAATATTCAACATTTCTTTAGTCAGAGGGTGGTGAATCTGTGGAATTCATTGCCACAGAAGGATGTGGAGGACAAGTCAATGGATACTTTTAAGGCAGAGATACACAGATTCTTGATTAGTACGGGTGTCAGGTGTTATGGGGAGAAGGACGATCAGCCATGATCATTGTGAATGGTGGTGCTGGCTCGAAGGGCCGAATGGCCTCCTCCTGCACCTATTTCCTATGTTTCTATGTTTCTATGTTTCTAAGGCAGGAGAATGGGGTTGAGAGGGAGAACTGGATTGAATGGTAGGCTTCAAGTGGACTTGAAGGGCCAAAAGGGCCAATTCTGCTCCCGGAGAAAACCACAGGAAGAACGTACAAACTCCGTACAGACAGCACCCAGAGTTGGGATCGAACCCGTGTCTCTGGCACTGTGGGGCAGCAACTCTACCGCTGCACCACCGAGCCATCCTGGGATAATGCCCATGGGATTATCCAAAGCCAGGTGGCAAATTGGATCCAAATTGGCTCAGCGACAGGAAACTAATTCGGCAGTGGTCGATGATGTCGTCCCACAGGGACACCACACCTAGAACTCCTGCTTTGTGCTAACATAGAGCAGAGAACAATACTGCACAGGAACAGGCCCTTTGGCCGAAGGTGATGCCATTAAATTAATTTAATCTGCCTGCACGTGATCCCTGTGCCTGCATTTACTCTGTACATGTGACATTTTATACCGGGTGCTCTGGTTTCCTCCCACACTCCAAAAACGTACAGGTTGGTAGATTAAGTGGCTTCTGTAAGGATTGTAAATTGTCCCTAGTGTGTGGTATAGTGTTAGTGTCAGCATGGGCTCCGTAGGCTGAAGGGCCTGTATCTCTAAACTAAACTAAACTATACTAAATATGCATGTACCGATCTAAACGCCCCTACCACCATCCCAGGAATCACATTCAACCACCCTCTGTGTAAAATACAATTGCCCCACACACTTTACCCCTCTCACCATTGTCCCACTTTGCTAGTTTGGTTAGAATTATTCCCAGCAACCCTTGAACTTGTAATTCTCTTTATACCTGCCATAAACATAGGATAGCCCTGATAGAAACAAAAATGCTGGAGTAACTCAGCGGGGCAGGCAGCGTCTCTGGAGGGAAGGAATAGGCGACGTTCCGGGTCGAGAGCCTGAAGTAGGGTCTCGACCCGAAACGTCGCCTGTTCCTTCTCTCCAGAGACGCTGCCTCACCCGCTGAGTTACTCCAGCATTTCTGTCTGCACGCTGGCCATTGGTGGTCCGTTCACACTAGTTCTATGTTATGCCACTGCATACCACTGCGCGACTCAGAGGAAACCCTGCAGGTGGCAGTGTTTGCATGCACCAGCTGCTCCTTCCTCAAATTGGTGATAGAAGTTGCTAGTTTGGGAGCTGTAGCCCGAAGAGCAGGGCAGAACAGCTGCAGAGCATCATGCAGGTGGGACGCACTGCAGCCACTAGCACTGCTGCTGGGGAGGACTGAGCTTTTAATAATAATAATAATAATAATAATTAAAAATACTTTATTGATCCCCTCAGGAAAATTCAGATGTCCAGAAGCCCCCAACCAACAAACATTCAAAACGAAAGCAGACATAAAAAACACAAAATACAATGTGGACACTAGCTGAGAGCAATAAGTACTTAAAAAGACCAATTATTAACAATTTCAAAAATGCAAAAACACATCCCCCTACAGCCTGGCGGTCCGTATTATACAATCTAATGGCTGCAGGGGGTGAAGAGATGCTGTGATATCCCGCTGAATCACTCCAGCTTTTTGTGGCTACCCACACTGACCTTTCTGTCCTGGGCCTCCTCCACTGTCCTGAACCGCTCCGTTCTACAGGGCAGGGAGATGAGCTGGTTGTTCGAGTGCTCTTTTGACCCTCCAATAATTACATGGAGGGGGTGCCCGGGGTTATCCAGGATGGCCTGCACCTTGTGCCTCTCAAGCACATCCATCCCAGGGTCCACTCTCCCCTCCAGCACTGAGCTAGCTGGTTTAACCAGTTTGTCCGGCTTCTTGTTGTTTTTAGCACTGATGCTGTTGCCCCAGCAGACAACAGCGTAGAGAATAACACTTGCATATACAGCATGCCATTACGCACATTGAAGGATTTGAGCCTTCTGAGGAAAAAGAGACTGCTCTGGCCTTTTTTTGTAGAGGGCCTCAGACCTCTGAAGTGCGAGGTTGAAAATGTCTGTAGGACGGTGGTTCAGCTGCTCTGACCTGGATGGTGACCCACCGACCTACCTACCCGATCTCCTGGTTGCTAAACTCTTTAATTCTGAGGAAGCGTCTCACCCGTTCCTTCCCCCCAGAGATGCTGTAATATCCCGCTGCATCACTCCAGATTTTTGTGGCCACCCTGACTGACCTTTCTGTCCTGGGCCTCCTCCACTGTCCGAGACTCAAATTGGAGGAACTGCACCTCATATTTTGCTGGGAAGCTTATATCCATCCCAGCTCTATTGATTTCCCTAACTTCAAATCTCCTCTCTCTCCATCCCTCTCCCACCCAACTTGCATTAGCTTCAAAGTTTTCTTGTTGAGTCTCATTGTCTGTAACTCGTTTTCATCTAGCCCACAACGTTATCATCGTCACTTTTTTGCATATCTTTCATTCATTTGTTCTATATCTCTCTACATCACCGTCTATACCTCTCGTTTCCCTCTCCCCTGAATCTCGGACTGAAGAAGGGTCTCGACCCAAAACACCAGCTATTCCTTCTCTCCAGAAATTCTGTCTGACCTGCTGAGTTACTCCAGCTTTTGGTGTCTATATTTTTGAGTCGAGTTCTAAAAACCTGTGCGGACCAACTGGCTGGAGTTTTTACGGACATTCACAACCTCTCACTTCTGAGGTCTGAGGTCCCCACCTGCTTTAAAAGGGCATCAATAAGGCCCCAAGAAGAGCAAGGTGACGTGCCTCAGTGACTATCGACCAGTGGCACTAACGCCTGTGGTGATGAAGTGCTTTGAGAGGTTGATTATGGCGCATATCAACTCCTACCTCGACAACAACCTGGACCCACTGCAGTTCGCTTACCGCCACAACAGATCAACGGTGGATGCGATCTCACTGGCCCTCCACTTTGCTCTGGACCACTTGGACAACAAAAAGTCATATGTCAGGCTGTAATTCATTGACTAATACCAGCATCCCCTCCAAGCTGGTTACCAAGCTCTCAGATCTGGGTCTCTGCGCACCCCTCTGCAATTGGATCCTCGACTTCCTCATCCACAGACCACAGTCTGTCCGTATTGGTGGAAACGTGTCATCCTCGATAATAATCAGCGCGGGAGCACCTCAAGGCTGCGTGCTCAGCCCCCTGCTGTACTCACTCTATACTCATGACTGCATAACCGGACATAGTGCGAGCTCCATCATCAAGTTCGCCGACGACACCACTGTTGTGGGACGTATCACTGATGGGGATGAGTCAGAGTATAGAAGCGAGATCGACCGATTGACCAAATGGTGCCAGCACAATAACCTGGCCCTCAACACCAGCAAAACCAAGGAACTGATTGTGGACTTCGGAAGGGGTAGGATGGGGACCCACAGTCCCGTTTATATCAACGGGACGATGGTGGAAAGGGTCAAGAACTTCCAATTCCTGGGCGTGCACATATATAAAGATCTTTCCTGGTCCCAGAACACTGATACAATTATAAAGAAAGCACATCAGCGCCTCTACTTCCCCAGAAGATTACGGAGAGTCGGTCTGTCAAAGAGGACTCTCTCGAACTTCTACAGACGCACAGTAGAGAGCACGCTGACCGGTTGCATCGTGGCCTGGTTCAGCAGCTTGTGCATCCAGGAGCGGAAAAGGCTGCAGAAAGTTGTGACCACAGCCCAGTCCGTCATCGGCTCTGACCTCCCCACCATCGAGGGGGATCTACCGCAGACGCTGCCTCAAAAAGGCAGCCAGCATCATCAAGGACCCACACCATCCCTGGCCACACACTCATCTCTCCGCTGCCATCGGGTAGAAGGTACAGGAGCCTGAAATCTGGTACATCCAGGTTCAGGAACAGCTGCTTCCCCACAGCCATCAGGCTATTAAACTCGCCATCAAACAGACTCTGAACTGTAACAGCCTATTGCACTTTATCTGTTTATTTATGTGTGTATGTATGGTCTTTGCTATATAGACACACTGATCTGTTCTGTATTCATGCCTACTATATTCTGTTGTGCTGAAGCAAAGCAGGAATTCCATTGTCCTGTCTGGGACACACGACAATAAACTCTCTTGACTTGACGTGAGGAAATGCAGTTGCTGCTATCTTGAGCAAAAACAAAACAAACTGCTGTACAAAACACACTGAGGCAGGCAGCATCTGGGGAGGGAAATGGACAGTATTGGTAGCTTCACCTGAGTTGTACTCATTTAAGGCAAGCTGAGAATATCCACTAATGTTCCTGATGTGTAGATGGTGGAAAGGCTTTGGGGATGTTCGGATGCGAGTCATTCGCTGCAGGATTCCCAGTCTCTGATCTGTCGTTAGACTGTGGAGATACAGCGCCGAGAAAACAGGCCCTTCGGCCCATCGAGTACATGCCGACCAGCGAGCACCAACATACACGCATGAGGGACAATTCTTTTTATAAGTTACTGAAGCCAATTAACCCGCATACCTGTACGTCTTTGGAGTGTGGGAGGAAACCGGAGCCCCCGGAGAAAGCCCACATGGTCACAGAGAGAACTCACAATCTCTGTACACACAGCACCTGTAGTCGGGATTGAACCCGGGTATCTGGCGCTGTAGGGCAGCAACTGCACCATTATGCCACTGTCCCATTTGGTGTCTGGTTCATTTGAGGTTCCGGTCAATGGTGACCCTCGGGGTGGTGGGGAACTTGACAACAGTAATGTAATGAAACGTCAAGAGGAGATAGCGGGACCCTCTTGTTTGGAGATGGCCATCGTTGTGCCTGGCAATGTTGTGGCGTGCCTGTTAATTCCCAGCTACCAGCCGAGCCTGAATGTTGGCTCGGGCTCTGCTGAATGCAGGCAAGGACTGCTTTACTTGCTGAAGAGTTGCCAATGGAGTTGAACACTGTGCAACCATCTGTGAACTTGCCCACTTCTGGCCATCCACTGGAATAGAGACCACTGGCGAGGCAGCTGAACGTGGTTGGACCGACCCAGGGCACTGCCCTGAGGAACACAAGCAGAGATGTCCTGGGCCAGAGATCCCTTCGTTCGCTCGTGTGTCAGACGGCGTCCTACCATCGCTTTGCCACAGCCAGTGCCACATCTGGTATTTTGGTATATTGATCTGGTATTGTGTTGGCTCACATGCTTGATCAATGGTGTTTTATCATTGATGTTTTATTATTATTAATGTTTAGTGTTTTCTGAGTCACTCGTAACTGTCACTGTGTGTCATGTTGTTACTTGTGGGCGGAGCACCAAGGCAAATTCCTTGTATGTGAATACTTGGCCAATAAGCTTACTTACTTACTTACATCTGTGCCTCTGCGGAGATCGTCCGCAGTGCGTGCCTCTCCGCCGCAAGGCAGTAGGTGGGCCGTTGTCTGTACCTCTCCACAGCTGCACTTGTCAGAGTTCGAGAGACCCCACTTCTTCAGGTTGACTCCGCAACGTCCCACTCCAGTGTGGAGGCGCTTTTGGGCTTTCCAGGTAGCATAAGGCAGGTGGTGTCTTGGCCAGGGATGAATCACCTCCAACCATAAATGGCAGCATGTTAAAAGACTGGCTGTTGTAAGTGGAGACTGTGGTGGATTATCCATTTTGTCCTTACGAATGAACATGGTTGCAAATGCTTCAACCTAGCCTTTAGGGAAATGGTGTACTATACTGTATTCAATCAACCTCCCCCCACAAATCCCACTCATCCTCATCACACTGTCTCCTAATTTCAGACTGCCTCGCTGGCAGTACATTTTGCTCGATGCTGGATTGAAACTGGGTCCCATCCAAATCACCATCTTATCCAAGTGTTGGCATCCCTAATTCTGCAGCATTGCCGGTAAGGGCTGGGTGTTTGTCTGTGCATCCTCGGAGTGGAAACGTTGGAAGTGTGGTCAGAAGAGGTTCGGCCTCTCTTTAAGATGTCAATTTCCCGCTCGGAATCCTGGATTTCTGGAGCCCTAAGTTGGCAACATTTCCCGTTGCTTGAGCACACATGGTTAGCTCTGCCCCAGTTACTCCCGTGCAAGGTGAGACAGATCAGTGATCCACTTTTAACCCCCCTCCACTGAGTGGGGAAGTTGAGTGGGACTTGACGACTGAGCTCGTGGAGATAGCCCCTGTGGTCTGGATGGCGGGGATCAAAGTCAACTGGGGAAGGGTGAATCAGAAGAGAAAATGGAGATCAAAAAGGAGACAAAACACTCAGCAGGAACTGATTGTGTTAAAAAGGCAACAATTGATGATCTAACATAACAGCAAATGCTGAATCATTGAGCAAATGATTCTGGAAGGTTCTACCATAGATTTTGGCTTCCTGCTTCTGGGTAATTTGCTTTCATAATACAAACAATCTTGGATCGCACAGTGCGATCCAATCGCCCCGTTCCACTGCATTCTGTTGGCCCGACAGGAATATTGAACCATTCTCAAATCCTTAACTGGTGTCCTAAAAGAAACTGAAGAGTCATGGAAAATGTTATTAATCGTGGATAGCTATACTTTCAGACAAAGCTTCAATGTATTATTAAAGGCCATACTGTTTTCTCAGAAAGTATTCTCTGCCAGTAGGTGGAACAGCAAATGCAGGGAATGTCACCAGATCGATAACCCTGTGATTAGTGAACACTCTCAGTTTCAATCCAGCTTCGAGCAAAGTGTATTGCCAACGAGACAGTCTGAAATAAGGAGATCTTAAGGTGATGAAGATGAGTGAGATTCATGGAGAGAGGTTGAATAAATATATGTACCATTTTTATTTGCATCTGCAGTAAATATTTCCTAAATTAAAAAATCCAACAAGCCATTGCATTGTTGTCATTGGACTGACCTTTGAGTATCAATGTCACCACTTCCACTGATATTTAAAGATGATTAATGCACTTTACTGACAGGCCAATATTCCATGCGGCAAAAACAGATAAATCCCAGGGACTTTATGCCGTTGGGAATCTAATTTAGAACATGCTGGAAATGTATTGTAGGTCAGACAGCATCTGAGGAGACAGAGATTCACATTCTGGATGTAATCCGCCTCTCTGTAACCAGCCACACTCTACATTGACATCATCTTCTGTTTTGCTTAATTTGTCAATCCTTGTCAAAGGTTAGAGACACCGTGAATCATGTTCCTGCTTACTGCATGAAACAATGCAGAGGTTCAAGTATTGCTATGTTGTAAGAAACAGCAGGGCACCATTGTGTTCTTTCAAACCACTTATTTAACATTAAACTTGCAGTCTATGCAAGAGTGAGGATTGAAGGATGTTATTAGAATCTGAATTAAGTAAAAAGGTAGATAGACACAAAATGCTGGAGTAATTCAGCGAGTCACAAAGCTGAGTTAAGGAGAAAAGGAACAGGTGACCTTTCAGGATGGGGCCACTCTTAGAAACATAGAAACATAGAAAATAGGTGCAGGAGGAGGCCATTTGGCCCATCGAGCCAGCACCGCCATTCATTGTGATCATGGCTGATCGTCTGCTATCAATAACCCGTGCTTGCCTTCTCCCCATATCCCTTGACTCCACTAGCCCCTAGAGCTCTATCCAACTCTCTCTTAAATCCATCCAGTGATTTGGCCTCCACTGCCCTCTGTGGCAGGGAATTCCATAAATTCACAACTCTCTGGGTAAAAAAGTTTTTTCTTTGCTCAGTCTTAAGTGACCGCCCCTTTATTCTAAGATTCTGGACTCACCCAACATTGGGAACATTTTTCCTGCATCTAGCTTGTCCAGTCATTTTATAATTTTATATGTTTCTATAAGATCCCCCTCATCCTTCTAAACTCCAGTGAATCTTCTGTCTGAAAAAGGGTTTTGACCCGACATGTCACCTATTCCTACCCTCCAGAAATGCTGCCTGTCCCGCTGAGTTACTCCAGCATTTTGTGTCTACCTTTGGTTTAAACCTAGCTTCTGCAGTTCCTTCCTACACATAGGTAGTTGAAATGCAGACCATGAGTCTTGCAAAGCGCATTGCACACGCCCATATACGTTCACATTGCACCACAATCACTCTCCACTTGCACTGACGCAGACTTTATGTAAGAAAACACTTTGCACTTTCTCTCTCTCTCTCTCTCTCTTTCTCGAGTGTGTGTGTGTGTGTGTATGTGAGTGTGCGCACAGCCTTACCAAGTCCCACCCGCCTCCTGCTTCCATAGGCTGTTGTTGACATCAGCCGGACGCCTGTCAAGGGCTGTAGCCAATGCATCTGCAAGCCGGCTGGCATAAGAGGGTCGAGCAGGAGGGGGGAGAGCCGCTGATTGACGCGGTTGCGATGGCGACAGCGGCCGGGTCAGCCCCGCTGCCCATCGGGTGCGAGGATTCAGCACCGAGATCGCTCCAACTTCAGCACCAAGGACAGCGGCCGCCCGCCGCAGCCTCTCCAGGCTCAGCACCGCAGCCGCCCATACAACTTCAGCACCAAGGACAGCGACCGCCCGCCGCAGCCTCCCCAGACTCAGCACCGCGGACAGCGACAGCCCGCTCCAACCACACACACTACATCCTGATAGTCATCGGCGAGATCAGCACCGACGCCCAGCTGCGGGCAGCAATCCACCACGTTGAGCAAGGTGAGGACAAAACAGCGTGGAAAATAAGCTTTAATATTTAAAAAAAAAACTATAATCTTCCGCAACCCTGAAATGTTCCTAGAACAGGGTGTCAGGGGTACACAAAATGCTGGAGAAACTCCAGCATCTATGGAGTGAAGGAGATAGGCAACGTTTTAAATAAGGAACTGCAGATGCTGGAAAATCGAGGGTACACAAAATGCTGGAGAAACTCCAGCATCTATGGAGTGAAGGAGATAGGCAACATGTTAAATAAGGAACTGCAGATGCTGGAAAATCGAGGGTACACAAAATGCTGGAGAAACTCCAGCATCTATGGAGTGAAGGAGATAGGCAACGTGTTAAATAAGGAACTGCAGATGCTGGGAAATCGAGGGTACACAAAATGCTGGAGAAACTCAGCGGGTGCAGCAGCATCTGTGGAGTGAAGGAGATAGGTTTCTCACAGAGAGTTGTGAGTTCAGACTCTAGAGGGTTCAGGGGTTATGGGGAGAAGGCAGGAGAATGGGGTTAGGAGGGAGAGATATATCAGCCATGATTGAATGATGGGGTAGACTTGATGGGCCGAGTGGCATGATTCTTCTCCTATCACTTATGACTTACCAAGGATAATCAACAAAGTATGTTTAGATTAAATGTATGATTGTGCATATGTTCGAAAGAACTGTGGATGCTGGTTTGAACCAAAGATAGACACAAAAAGTTGGAGTAACTCAACAGAGTCAGGCAGCATCTCTGGAGAAAAGAGTCGGGACCTAACTTCAGGAGCATGTTTGCTCATCTGTGCCTGTTTGTGCATGTCAATTGTGCTTGTTTTCTCATTTTATGCGGGTTGCAAAGGAAGATTTAACATTTCAGAATGTCTCTGGACTTTCGAACAAACAATGAAGTACTTTTGCTATTGTTTGAATGTGGCTAACAGGTCAGACAACATGTGCGTTGCAAGTTCCTGCAAACAGCAAGTTCAGTGACTAGATGTTGTCTTTTGGCCATATTGATTGAGGGGTACATTTTGGCCAGGGATCCATGGAAAACTATTTTTCCTTAAAATCCTGCTCGCCAGCTTATTGCTATCTACCCGAGAGGGCAGACAATCTCCCGATTTATAGTCTTATCACAAAGACACGCCTTTCATATTTGTATCATATTAAAACTGTCGCAGCTTCTGAATTAACCAAGGTGGTGCAATGTTACAATTTAAGTATCTCCTCAAACAAACACATTTTGGTGCATGCCCTTATCGTTAAGATCTTTCCTTAGGAAATGGTATGGTATCAGTCAAAAGCCAGAACAAGGATTACCTGTGGTGAAGTACTTCAGTCAGTTACTTCCAACATCAAAGACAGTTGCAAACATAATACTGAAAGTTACTAACATAAAAGAAAGAATACAGTTACAATGCAGTAAATCAGGCAGCGTCTGAGGCAATGTTTCAGGTCTGACAACTTGGTCAGAACCTCTGACGCCAGCAGTTTTCTATATAGTTGAATAATACTTTGTTATATTGCTAATGCCGTTTTTTTCCCTCTCCCCATTCTGGTTTAACTGTTCAGTAACAAAATTGTTTGGGAGGCATATTGAAGTGCAGATTGAAACCATAAAATTGCTTTAAACTGAAAAGATTTGTCCTCTCTTAATGAAGGACTTTACGATGCAAATTTTCTGCTCAGAATCCTGGAATTCTGGAGCCCAAAATGGCAGCATTTCTCAGTGCTTTGCTAAATACTCCCTCATTGAGACCATGGACTTGACTGCTGGTGCTATATAATCAATACAAATATTTCTTGCCACTGCTGGGTTTCAAATTGTAATATTAGCCAAAAATGCATTGTAATTTATTGGGAGAGAGGGTATTAGAATCAATAAAGGGACCAGAGCACTGTGTTAGTATTTGCAGAAGACCCTAGAATATAGGAAAATATGGACAAGTTGCGTCTTAAGCCTGCACCAGCATTCAATATGATCATAGCGGTGCTGAACTGTGCTGACTTCAACACCTTTTCTGTGTATTTCCCCAATCTCTCTACCTCCAGATTATGTACCGGCAATGATTTTGATCTGAGTGTTTGTAGATTGTCCACAAACTAAGTCTCAATCAGCAGGGGACTCCGAGAAGTACCCCCATTTCGTGACATTTCCTGGAATGAGTCAGGGAACTTGCAGGGAATGTGTGAGGGTTTGATTGCTGTTGATGGCCTTGTGTGTCACTGTCTGGCACAATCTCTGAAGTGGGAAGGTTTGAACTCCCCTCCTTTCACACTGCAGCTGTCTCGCCCACAGGTAGTACACAGTGGTCTCTCGCTCTGTGACCTTGTTAAAGCAGACCCCATACCGTCGGAAGAGCTGGTGCAACGATAATAAGAAGCTGACATAACAGGATTTATTTTTATCAAATTGCAGGCAGACATAACGTAACACTGTGGAGGATTAGACTGTACATAGATATGCAGGGGTGAGAATCTTTGGGTTTGGAGTAGACCATCAATTATAGCAAAATGAGCATGAGGAGACAAGATATCCTCCTCCCATCCCACTTTATAGACCCATGAGTACCGTTGGATGTGCTTGTTATTAATCCTGTGGGAAAGGAAATAGCCTTTAACCTTTCAATGCAGAGTAAGGCTCTGCAGCAAACGCAGTACGAAAACAATGGTCGCACACTGGAGCCAAGAGAGTCGTGAATGCGTTTAATTGCCATGAGTACTGGAAATGGAACCATTACATTCTTATTTGCTGCAGCTTAACAGGCCCATTAATGCAACAACACACAGATAAATGTCTAATAATCTATAATCAATAAATTGCCAGTTATAGATAACTGGCGCCAAGGAGGGGGACTTGGGCTGAACGAAGGGGGTGGACTTGGCGCTGGGGGGGGAGGGGGGGTGGGGTGGGCACCAGGAAAGAAGGGGGGGAGACCCGGCAGGGAGTCACTGAGAACAATGGGGGGGGGGGAGCGCCAACAATAAAGGGGGACCCAACATGAGGCTATCTGCAGCCGAGCGCAGGTGATAGGACTGGTCTGTGAGCTTTTGTAAGTTTCTCGGCACCAGAAACGTGGCGACACTTGAGTACGGCCTGGGTGAGTTCTACCATGTTAATTTGCCGGGTTGTATGTGATACAAAGCATTTTGCTGTATCTAGGTGTGACTTGTGACAATAATGTATTATTGAATCATTGAATTGAATCATTAACTATAACAGTGGAAGATTGAAGTCCGTGGTCCATGGAAGATGATAAATGCAGAGGTTGGGGTTAGTGTTGTGCAGTGTTACAGCGCCTGATGGTTGTTGGGAAGAAGCTGTTCTTGAACCTGGTGCCCCCCCCACGGGCCAGAAGACTTGTGGCACGGTGGTGCAGATGTAGAATTGCTGTCGTCCAGCACGGGAGACCCAGGTTCGATCCTGACTAATGACGCTGTTGGTACGGAGTTTGTACGTTCTCCCCGTGACCTGCGTGGGTTTTCTTCAGGGGCTCCGGTTTCCTCCCACACTCCAAAGACGTGCAGGTTTGTAGGTTGCTTGGCTTGGTAAAATTCTAAATTGTCCCTCCCTAATGTGTGTAGGATAGTGTTATGGGGCTGTCCCACTACACGAGTTTACCCAAGAGCTCTCCCGAGTTTAAAAAAAAAGAAACTCGTGGTAAGCACGTAGAATGTACGTAGCGGGTACGTCGGAGCTCGGGGACGTCTCTCAGCGGCTCGTAACGCTAACGGCAGGTACTCGGGAAACGCGGTAAGCTCGGGAAGACTCGTGAAGATTTTTCAACATGTTGAAAAATGTCCACGAGAGCCCCGAGTACCGACGAGCGGCCATTACCGTAAATCCCGGAGTTCGAATCAGGGCAATCGCGGGAGAACTCTTGAATTAGCTGGTACAGTGGGACAGGCCCAGTAGTGTGCAGGGATCGCTGGTCGGCACGGGCTTGGTGGGCTGAAGGGCCTCTTTCTGCGCTGTGTGTCTCTAAAATAAAAATAAACACAACTGAGAAGACTGTCCCAGGTAATGAGGTGAGCGGGTGTTACAGCAATGTGCTTTTATGTCGCACCTTTAGAACACCAAATTGTAAGGAAATGCATCAACAAATTAATTAAGCAAGAATTGACACCCAACGGCGCTGGGAGATTTTGGGGGAGGTGAGCAAAGGAAACAGTCCAGCCAATTGTTCTACCAGTATGTGAAGTGGGTCAGAATGATTTACTTTAGACTTTAGAGATACAGCGCGAAATCAGGCCCTTCGGCCCACTGAGTCCGTGCCAGCCAGTGATCACCCCTGCACTAGCGCTACTCTACCACTAGGGACTATTTACCCAAGCCAATTAACCTGCAATCCTGAACGTCTTTGGAGCGCGGGAGGAAACCGCGCGGAGAAAACCCACGCCGTCACAGGAAGAACGTACAAACTCCGTACAGACAGCACCCGTAGCCAGGATTGAACCCGGGTGTCTGGCGCTGTACGGCAGCAACTCTGCAGGGCCTGTCCCACTTGGGCGTCATTTGCACGTCATGTACGCGCCGACATTTACGTGTCACGACGCACGACGCGTGCATGGCGCGTGGTGAGGCGCGGTGGCGTAGGCAGTGCCGCACGGTCGCGCGCGGCGCCCCAGGATTTTGGGATTCACAAAATCTTCGCGCGCCACCAGCGTGAAGCGCAAATGACGCCCAGGTGGGACAGGCCCTTACCGCCCACGTGACGCTGGCTTGTTTAAGGCAGGTTTTGAGGGAAGAAAGAGCCGGGATATCGAAGAGTTTGGGGAAGTAATCCCAACGGTTAGTATTCTTCTTCTTCTGTCGTGTGGCGTGCTCAGCCTAAAGTTGTCGGACAACTTGTTCGATTTGATCTTCCGTTTGTGCGCGTCGAGTTGATTGCATTAGTCGAAACAGGGCGGACCACGTGAAGGTCGCAACCTCCCGCCCCGGTTAGTAATTAGAATATAGAACAGAGCAGCTCCTCCCGCTGTATCCGACAATTTAGAACATGATGTTATATTAAAGTAATCCGCCCTACCTGCCCGTGATCGCTATCCCTCCGTTTCCTGCAGATCTCTTTGCCTATTTAAAAGTCGCTTCAATACCACTATTGCATCTGCCTTACTATCACCCTGGGCAGCGCAGTCCAGACACCCACCACCTTCCATATACAATATACTCACCCTGCACCTCTCCCTTTAAACTTTGCCCCTCTAATCTTAAACTATGCCCTCTAGTCTTTGACATTTCCACCTTGGGGTGAAAAGGTTCTGACTGTCTACACTATCTGTCCCTCTTGTAATTTCATATATTTCCATCAGGTCTCCCCTCAGCCTCTGGTGCTCCAGACAAAGCAATCTAAGCTTGTCCAAGCTGCCCTTGTTGACACTACCCCCTAATCAAGGCAGCAGCCTGGCAAACCTCTTCTGTTGGAAGGTGAAGGCATGGGCCGGAGCACGGAATAGTTGTGGTGCACCAGACTGATGGGGTTGGAGGACTGGAGGAGATTAAAGTGGGAGGGAGGAGAGAGGTCGTGGATGGATCTGTTAACATATCCAAGCATTTTATAATTGGGGGTGAGATGAGAGTAAGAAACATAGAAAATAGGTGCAGGACGAGGCCATTCGGCCCTTCGAGCCAGCACCGCCATTCAATATGATCATGGCTGATCGTCCCCAATCAATAACCCGTGCCTGCCTTCTCCCCATATCCCTTGACTCCACTAGCCCCTAGAGCTCTATCTCTCTTAAATCCATCCAGTGACTTGGCCTCCACTGCCCTCTGTGGCAGGGAATCCCACAAATTCACAACTCTCTGGGTGAAAACGTTTTTTCTCACCTCAGTCTTAAATGACCTCCCCTTTATTCTAAGACTGTGTGGCCCCTGGTTCTGGACTCGCCCAACATTGGGAACATTTTTCCTGCATCCAGCTTGTCCAGTCCTTTTATAATTTTATATGTTTCCATAAGATCCCCCCTCACCCTTCTAAACTCCAGCGAATACAGGCCTAGTCTTTACAATCTTTCCTCATATGACGGTCCCGCCATCCCAGGGATCAATCTCGTGAACCTACGCTGCACTGCCTCAATCTCAAGGATGTCCTTCCTCAAATTAGGAGACCAAAACTGTACACAATACTCCAGATGTGGTCTCACCAGAGCCCTATACATCTGCAGAAGAGCCTCTTTACTCCTGTACTGAAATCCTCTTGTTATGAAGGCCAACATTCCAACCCGTGCCTGCCTTCTCCCCATATCCCTTGATTCCACTAATCATCTAAGAATGTGCCCCCTGGTTCTGGACTCGCCCAACATTGGGAACATTTCTCCTGCATCTAGCTTGTCCAGTCCCTTAATCATTTATTTTATAATAATTTATTTTTTTTAGCTACCAAGCGCAAGAAGAGTGAGTGAGTGAGTGAAAGTGTGGAGGAGGTGCCGGTGACTTCCTTTGGGGTGAGCTAGCAACGGGGATGAGGGGTATTACGGAGATGGAAGCAGGTGGTCTTGGTGGTTGAGAGGATGTATGTCAAATGCTCAGTTTGGGGTCGGGTAGAGTGCACAGATGATGTGCATTCAAGGACCCAGAGAGGTCAGCAGTTTAGTTTAGCTTAGTTCAGAGATATAGCACAAAAACATGCCCTTTGTCCCACCGAGGTCCCCGCTGACCAGCGATCCCCATTACTCTAGCACTCACTACACACTAGGGACAATTTATCATTTTTGCCAATTAACTTACCAATTTGTACGTCTTGAGAGTGTTGGCGAAACCGGAGCCATGCGGGTCACGGGATGAACGTACGTACAAACTCCGTACAGACAGCACCCCTGGTCAGGATCGAACCCGGGTCTCCGGCGCTGTGAGGCAGCAACCCTTCCGCTGCGCCACCGTGCCGCTCTATAAGGTGCCCTCAATATTCTGGTCAACAGTGGAAGAGTTATGCTTGCGACGTCTGACCAGTGGCCTCAGCCCAACTCTGGTATCAGCCTTCACGGTTCCATGTGTGCGCGCACGCGTTCGCACGTTCTCCTTGTGACGTGGGTTTCCTTCGGATGCTCCGGACTCCTCCCATTTCCCAAGGACGTGTGGGTTTGTGTGTTAATTGGCTTCTGTAAATTGCCCCCAAGTGTAAAGGGTGTGGATGAGGCCACCCAAACCATCCCCTCCCCAGGTACTGTCCCCAGCGACCGCAGGAGATGCAACACCCGTCCCTTTACCTCCCCCCTCGACTCCATCCAAGGACCCCGACAGTCTTTCCAGGTGAGGCAGAGGCTCACTTGCACCTCCTCCAACCTCATCCACTGTATCCGCTGTTCCAGGTGTCAACTTCTCTACACCGGCGAGACATAGCTGCACTCCACCACTGTCAGAGTGAGGCCCAGTGCAAATTGGAGGAACAATATATTAGGTAATGGTCAAACGGGCAAATAGCACTAGCTAAGATGAGGCATCTTGGTCAGCATGGACGAGTTGGGCCGAAGGGCCTTTTCCATGCTGTATGACTCCATGCATCGCAGGACTTTAGGCAGGCAAGCCCTCGACTAAATTACTTACTTACTTACTGCCTATTATGCCTCCTGGCATGTAGGGCAGCAACAAAGGTCCTCCACTCCTGTCTGTTCTGGTCTCGCTTCTGAACACTATCCTAGGTCAGGTCCATTGTTTTCATTTCCTCCTCTATAGTTCGACGTCAGGGGGTTTTAGTTCTCCCTCTTTTCCTTCGCCCTTCCGGTCTCCAGTGCAGGGCTATTCTTGGGATGCTGTCTGGTTCTCTTCCTTTTGGCTTTCACCACTGACATTCATCCTAACATCTGTCGGTTGCCCTGGAAGTCCATCGCGCCCAGCAGTGTTGATTCCTTCAGTCGCTGTTTCCGTCACGTATGTGTTTTACGAGACAGGGTTGTTAGCCCTGAGCTCAACCCCCAACCTGGAGGACCAGTGGATCGCTCTTCGTCTCGCCTCTACCCTCCGACCTGCCCAGCATGGGAGACCCTAACAGGAGACGAATCTCCCGCTGGCTTAGCTCTAGGGGTCACTGACACACAAGCTCCCCGGCCCCAACAAGGTTGCAATCTAACGGGGAGCTCGACTGAATATCTGATCTATACTTAGCAGGGACATACTCCCTGAGTGTTATGTCATACTTTGTAAGTGATAGGAGCAGAATTAGGCCATTCGGCCCATCAAGTCTACTCCGCCATTCAATCATGGCTGATCTATCTCTCCCTCATAACCCCATTCTCCTGCCTCCTCCCAATAACCCCTGACACCCGCACTAATCAAGAGTCTATCTATCTCTGGCTTAAATATATCCAATGATGGCCTCCACAGCCTTTAGTGGCAAAGAATTCCACAGATTCACCACCCTCTGATAAAGAGATTTCTCCTCATCTCCTTCCTAAAGGAACGCCCTTTAATTCTGAGACTATGACCTCTGGTCCTAGACTCTCCCAATGGTTGAAACATCCCCTCCGCATCCACTCTATCCAAGCCTGTCAGTATTCGGTAAGTTTCAATGAGGACAGTTATGCCCCTGTCCCACTTAGGAAACCTGAACGGAAACCTCTGGAGACTTTGCGCCCCCTCCAAGGTTTCCGTGCGGTTCCCGGAGGTTTTTGTCCTCCGGCAACCACCTTCAACTAGCATCGCAACCGGCTTCGACTAAAAAATGACCGATTTTTAAATCGGAAACCACTGTCGACCATTAGGGAGACTGACAAAAACCTCCGGGAACCGCACGGAAACCTTGGGTGGGGCGCAAAGTCTCCAGAGGTTTCCGTTTAGGTTTCCTAAGTGGGACAGGGGCATTAAATGCCCCTGTCCCACTTAGGAAACCTGAACGGAAACCTCTGGAGAACCTCCGGGAACCGCACGGAAACCTTGGGTGGGGCGCAAAGTCTCCAGAGGTTTCCGTTTAGGTTTCCTAAATGGGACAGGGGCATTAGACTGCACAAGACACACAGGGTCACTGGAGTGGGACTTGAACTCATAGTCCTCTGACTCCAGAGGGAAGAGAGAGATGCTCATCGAATGTCAGTTAATGGACATAGTGCGTCCCTTAAATTGTCTTATTAAACCTTACCTCACCACTTGGCACAGCCACCTCCATCTATTGTTTTCCTCCTCTCTCTGCTCTGCGGTGTTTTTTCAACCTTGTTCCTTCACCTAGATTTCTATTAATACATTTTTAAAAATGGACCAGTTGCAAACGCCACTCGAGGTCCTGTTAAATTATGCATCGGGTTTGATTTTCCGTTACTGATCTTGCAGCTGGGCGCCATTAGTGCGGGAAGCCTCACTCCAGTGTGGTAAAGAGGAGCTATTAAGACAATAGGATATGCCCACTCTGCAGAAATAATCTAATCTGCGGAGAGTGGTTTCAAGCAGAAGGCCCCAGGTCCCTTGTCCCTGACACTGTGTCCCTGTCCCTCTGTCAGCAAACTAGTTTGTCCCGGAAAATGGCACTATATCGTTTCGTATTAATTTAGTTTAGTTTATAGACAATAGACAATAGACAATAGGTGCAGGAGGAGGCCATTCGGCCCTTCGAGCCAGCACCTCCATTCAATGTGATCATGGCTGATCATCCCCAATCAGTACCCCATTCCTGCCTTCTCCCCATATCCCCAGACTCCGCTATTTTTAAGAGCCCTATCTAGCTCTCTCTTGAAAGCATCCAGAGAACCAGCCCCCACCGCCCTCTGAGGCAGAGAATTCCACAGACTCACCACTCTCTGTGAGAAAAAGTGTTTCCTCATCTCCGTTCTAAATGGCTTGCCCCTTATTCTTAAACTGTGGCCCCCTGGTTCCGGACTCCCCCAACATCGGGAAAACATGTCCAAACCCTTAACAATCTTATATGTTTCAATGAGATCCCCCCCTCTCATCCTTCTGCACTTCCGGAGTGTACAAGCCCAAGCTGCTCCATTCTCTCAGCATATGACAGTCCCGCCATCCACGGAATTAACCTTGTAAACCTACGCTGCACTCCCTCAATAGCAAGAATGTCCTTCCTCAAATTAGGGGACCAAAACTCACACAATACTCCAGGTGTGGTCTCACCAGTGCTCTGTACAACTGCAGAAGGACCTCTTTGTTCCTATACTCGACTCCTCTTGTTATGAAGGCCAACATGCCATTAGCTTTCTTCACTGCCTGCTGTACCTGCATGCTTACTTTCATAGACTGATGAACAAGACCCCCAGATCCTATACTCCCCCTTTTCCCAACTTGACGCCATTTAGATAGTAATCTGCCTTCCTGTTTTTGCTACCAAAGTGGATAACCTCACATTTATCCGCATTAAACTTCATCTGCCATGCATCTGCCCACTCCCCCAACCTGTCCAAGTCCCCCTGCATTCTCATAGCATCCTCCTCACAGTTCAATTCAGAGATACAGCGAGGAAACAGACCCTTCGGCCCACCGGGTCCGACCCCTGCACATTAACACTATCCTACACACGCTCGGAAATTTTTTACATTTACACCAAGCCAATTCACCTACAAACCTGTACCTCTTTGGAGTGCGGGAGGAAACTGAAGAACTCGGAGAAAACCCACGCAGGTCACGGGGAGAACGTACAAACTCCGTACAGACAGCGCCCGTAGTCAGGATCGAACCCGGGTCTCTGGCGCTGTAAGGCTCTATCGCTGAACGCCACTGTGCCGCCCTTGGCTGTAGAAACAAGGAATTGCAGGTGATGGTTTACAAAAAAAAAAAAAGACATAAAGTGCTGGAGTAACACAGTTTGGTCAGGCATAAGTTTCAATAAATCATAAGGGGGGAGAATTATGCCAATCAGCCCCCTCAAAATCTACTCTGCTATTCAATCATAAACTGATCTTTCTTCCCCTGTTCTCCAGCTCTCTCTCCCCACTATCTCTAGTGCCCTTCCCAATCAAGAACCTGTCAACATTAATTTTAAAAATACCCGATGACTTGGCCTCCACCGCCATCTGTGGCAACAAATTCCGCAGATTCACCAACCCTCTGACTAAAGAAATTCCTCCTCATCTCGTTTCTTAAGGCAACATCTCTGGAAAAACATAGGTAGTAGATCATGTTTCGGGTTTGGGATCCTCTTCAGATTGTAGAAGGTTCCTGACCCGAATACGTACCCTATCCATGTTCTCCAGAGATGGCTGCCTGACCTGCTGAGTTACGCCAGCACTCTTTGTGTCTTTTTTACAATATCTTGGCTGGTACTTCAGTTCAGCATAAATGGTATTGGTCCCCGCAAATTAACACTATCCTACACCCACTAGGGACAAATTTTACATTTACCAAGCCAATTAACCTACAAACCTGTACATCTTTGGGGTGTGGAGGAAACCGACAGATCTCGGAGAAAACCCACGCAGGTCACGGGGAGAACGTGCAAACTCCGTACAAGACAGCACCCGTAGGTTGGGGATTGAACGCGGGTCTCCAGCGCTGCATTCGCCTGTGAAGGCCCTGTCCCACGATGTGAGTTCCACCCAAAGAGCTCTCCTGAGTTAAAAATAAAAATCAAACTCGTGGTAAGCACGTAGCGGGGTACGTCAGAGCTCGTGGACGTCATCGTAGCGGCTCGTAATGCTAACGGCTAACGGTACTCCGCGGAGGAAACGCAGAAACTCGTGAAGTTTTTTTCAACAGTGTGAAAAACTTTCCAAGAGCAAAGAAATACTCGTGATGAAGTACCAACGCGTTTTTTTTTTAAAACTCGGGAGAGCTCTTGGGTAAACTCGTATCGTGGGACGGGGGCTTACGCAACTCTACTGCTGTGCCACCGGAAGACCGTTTTGTGATTAGTGTCACGTGTTCCGAGGTAGAGTGAAACGTTTTAGTTCACGCTCTCCAGTCAGTGTAAAGATTATACATATGCTTGCATGACAATTGAGCCATCCACAGTGTACAGGATATAGGAATCATGTTTAGTGCGAGATAAGGTCCGCTAAAAGTCCGATTTTAAGATAGTCCGACGGTCGCCAATGAAGTAGACGGTAGCTCGGGACCGCACTCTAGAGTTGGTGACAGGATGGTTCAATTGCCTGATAACAACTGAGAAGAAACTGTCCGTGAATCTGGAGGTGTGTGTCTTCACATTTCTGAACCTCTTGCCTGATGGGGAGAAGGTGGAGTTGGATGTGTGTAGGGACTTCCACTAGTGACCAGGTGTGAGACTGGTCCGTGATGATGATGCTGGCCTTGCCGACCTCCTAACATCGGCAGCGTGGGGGTTTTGTGGTTGTGCGGTTGTTAGTGGCAGGCGAGTACAGCGAAACTAGCCCACACATAAAGCAATGCAGCAAGAGCCATCTAATTAATTAGGAGCAGTAGGTGAGATAGGGAGGCCATGATGGCGGGCTGCTGCGTCACAGCGCCAGAGACCCGGACTTCGATCCCGACTACAAAAACGGGCCGCTTACGGGGCTGTCAGTACGGCGTTTGTACGTCCTCCCCGTGACCTGCGTGGGTTTTCTCCGAGATCTTCGGTTTCCTCCCACACTCCAAGGACGTGCAGTTTGTAGGTTAATTGGCTTGGTGTAAATGTTAAAAAAAAATTGTTCCCTAGTGCGAGTAGGATAGTGTTAAAGTGCGGTGATCGCTGGTTCGGCGCGGACCCGGTGGGTGGAAGGGTCTGTTTCCACGCTGTATCACTAAAAAGATGAACTATGTAACCATCCTTCAGAGATCTGGGCTACATCCAGAGGACCAAAAAAAACACTAAGTGTTTTCCTTAAGCCTACGATAACTTAAGAGGAGAGGAGTCCCTGTCTCTGTCTTGAGTTCTTTTTAAAACCTTCATGGTAGGTAGACTCTGATAATGCAGCATTTATTTTTCCATCCCCATTTTGCCCTGAGCTGAGGAAGCAATAGGGAGTCAACTGAATTTAGTGGGGCTAGGAAGGAGATCAGATATCCTCCCCTGAAGTGCCTTCTCTCTGATCTCCTTCAATCCCACATACAACCATCTGGTAGTTTAGTTGTATAGAATCGCAGAGCTTTGCAGCAAGGAAAAAGGTCCTTCGGCCCAGCTTGTCCATGCCAACCTCTCTCATGCCCCTGTCCCCCTTAGGAAAGGCTGAACGGAAACCTCTGGAGACTTTGCGCCCACACCCAAGGTTTCCGTGCGGTTCCCGGAGGTTTTTTTGTCCTCCGGCAGCCACCTTCAACTAGCATCGCAAAAAAAACCGCTTCGACTAAAAAATGACCGATTTTTAAAAAAACGGAAACTAACACTTTCGACCATTAGGGAGACTGACAAAAATCCTCAGGGAACCGCACGGAAACCTTGGGTTTTTGGGGCGCAAGTCTCCAGAGGTTTTCCGTTCAGGTTTCCTAAGTGGGACAGGGGCATTCAGTTATTTCATGTTCTGGGGGTAAGGAAAAATGCAGATGCTGTTTAAACCGAAGATAGACACAAAGTGATGCTGTAGTAACTCAGCGGGGCAGGCGGCATCTGTGGTGAGAAGTGATCTTGTGGTGTGATGGGTGACGTTTCGGGTCGAGACCATTCCTTCAGACTGCAGACCTCTCCAGAGCTGCTGCCTGTCCCGTTGAGTTACTACAGCATTTTGTGTCTATCTATTTAAGTTAATCCCTGTTTTTGGTCCATTTTCCTCCATATCCCTGAACGTTTCCAATCCATGTACCTCTCCAAATGGCTTTTAAACATTGTCATTGTACCTGGAACGACCCCCACCACCTCTGGCAGTCATTTATTCACCATCTTCCGTGTGAAAAACATTCCCCTTCGACCGCGTTCAAACTTTCCCCGCTCGTGTTAAATCTACGCCAGCCAGTTTTGAACTTCCCTACACCCTGGAGAAAAAAGTCCCGAAACGTTGCCTATTTCCTTCGCTCCATAGATGCTGCTGCACCCGCTGAGTTTCTCCAGCACTTTTGTCTACCTTCGATTTTCCAGCATCTGCAGTTCCTTCTTAAACACAGCCATCCTGTCTATGCTCCTGCTCGACACAAAATGCAGGAGTAACTCAGCAGGTCAGGCAGCATCTCTGGAGAGAAAGGATGAGCCATGTTTTGGGTGGCCGCCCTTCTTGAGACTGAAAGTGGAGGGGAGAGATTGTGTAAACCTCATACAAGGTCACCTCTCAGTCTTGCTTGCTTCAGGGAAAACAGTCCCAGTTTAGATAGCCTCTCCTTATAACTGGGGTGAAAAAAAGAGAAACATAGAAAATAGGTGCAGGAGGAGGCCATTCGGCCCTTCGAGCCAGCACCGCCATTCATTGCGATCATGGCTGATCGTCCCCAATCAATAACCTGCCTTCTCCCCATATCCCTTGACTCCACTAGCCCCTAGAGCTCTATCCAACTCTCTCTTAAATCCATCCAGTGACTTGGCCTCCACTGCCCTCTGTGGCAGGGAATTCCACAAATTCACAACTCTCCGGGTGAAAAAGTGTTTTCTCACCTCAGTCTTAAATGACCTCCCCTTTATTCTAAGACTGTGTGGCCCCTGGTTCTGGACTCGCCCAACACTGGGAACATTTTTCCTGCATCTAGCTTGTCCAGTCCTTTTATAATTTTATATGTCTCTATAAGATCCCCCCTCATCATTTCTAAACTCCAGTGAAAGGTGGAAATGAGGCAGCGAAACGGGCTGATGGGAACACTCTGAGAGTCAGGCTTGAACAGAGGGGCTGAATGGCCCTTTACTGTTCTCCAAAGGGTGCGAAGGTAGCCTGACGGCAGGAGGATTGTGACTGTGAAATAACAACTGAGTTTTCAATACGAAACCGTCTATTGTGGGGGTTCACTAAACGTCTGAGTCTGAAGAAGGGTCTCGACCCAACTACCTTTTCCTTCACTCGTGATGCGCCTCACCCGATGAGTTTCCTCCAGCAATATCTAGCCGAGTGGTTCAAACATATTCCTTCAACAGTCAGATGTGACTGAAGCATGGGTCATTTTTAAAAGGATCGGTGGGTGAGTGGAACGCAGGGGCACTGCAGGAGCAGATATGATAGCAGCGTTTATGGAGGAGATAGGATAGGCACAGGGATATGCAGGAATGAGGGACATGGACCATGAGGAGATTAGATTAACTCGTCATCATGCTCAGTACAGACATTGTGGGATGAATGCTGAAGGGCCTGTTCATAAGTTGTAAGAAGCAGAATTTAGGCCGTTCAGCCCATCAAGTCTACTCCGTCGGTACACAAAAAAGCTGGAGAAACACATGCGGGTGCAGCAGCATCTAAGAGAGCGAAAGCGAGATAGGCGACATTTTCGGGGCCGAAACCCCTTCTTCAAATGATTGGGAGGGTGCGGGGGGGGGGGGGGGGGGGGGGGGGGGGGTGGGGGGAGAAGAAAGGAAAAAAGGAGAGGAGGAGCTCCGAGAGGCATGAGGGAGAGTAGTGGGAAGGGGTATGAACAGCAAAGGTTAACAAGATGAAGGAACCTTCAATGTAAGCCCAGAGGATGCCAGACTCCCAAGCGGAATCTGATGCGTCCCCCAGTTTACGGGTTGCTCACTCTGGGGCTATGGAGGAGGCCCAGGACCAGAGATGGTCCAGATTCGGAATGGGGAGGGGAGATCCGTCATCAAATCATGGGTCTGACTGACTTTCCTTCCCGCTCCCTTCTCCCCATAGCCCCTTGACACCCTAATAATCGAGAACCCCTCAATCTCACCTTAAAAATTCCATTGGACTTTTGTCTCCACAGCCTCATGTGCTCTGCTTGTTCCTTATTCCATGGCTGTCTGTGTGCAAGATCGCTCGTGGTATCAATGATAGGAGTAGCGAGTGAGCAGAACGAGCTCAAATGTTGGGTGGATTTACAAGTGCAGTCAAGTTTAGATTTACCAGGGTAGACAAAGATGCGGAGAAACCTCAGCGGGTTGAGGCAGCATCTATGGAGCGACGGAAATAAGGCAACGTTTCGGGCCCGAAAAACTAACCCTTAGATTTACCCTGGGTTGGTTTTTGATAAGATATATTTCGTCTGCATATCTTTGGAAAAATTACTGAGCACGAATACCCGCCCTCTCAGGCTTGAATGTCGAAGCGGTCAGTCAGTTTGCCAGGTGCCAGTCTCTACAATTTCAGCCTGTGGGCATCAGAGAACACCAAGCGGCAAGATTATCGCATGGAACATCTGTCTATTTTAATGGTGGGGCTGGAGGCCGTGGGCCCATTTGATGGGGATCGGATTACACTGCAATGCAGTCCAGGGATTCAGGGAGGAAACTCGATCCGACCGATTAGATTCCCGAATAATTAAGTTAAGCCCGGCTCACGTCTCTCAGGTCACCACAGTCTCTGCAATAAGTGATATCAAACTGAAGCATAGTGTGTTCCTTTGTTCATCCTGCACATCTGTAATCTCATGAGAAAATAATTTTGGAAGTGTTCGGGTGGTAAGTAATATATAGGATACATTAGACAAACAAATAAAACGCAAAGACTTTTGAACAACAAAATGTAAAAAGTGATTTTAATGGACCAGCAATGAGGTGATTGGGAACTAACACGGCTTGCATGGTTAAAATATATCCAGGGAACTCGGAGTGGCACAGTGGGTAGAGCCACTCCATCACGATGCCAGAGACCTGGGTTCAATCCGGATCACTTGGTGCTGTATGGCCCGGGGTTTCGCACGTTCCCCCTCAGGCTGCACGGGTTTCCTCCGGGTGCTCCGGCTTCCTCCCGCATCCCGCAAAGACGCAGAGGTTCGCAGGCTGGTTGGCCCCTGGCTGTGTAGGGAGTGGATGGGAAAGTGGGGTCAGGCAGAACTAGTGTGAATCGCCGGTCGGTGGTTTCCATGCTGCGGTGCCTCACCAAACTGAACCCTCTGGCTCGTGTGTTTTTTAAAAAAAACAAACTCCAGACTCTTCAGCACAAAAAGCCTTGGCCACACCTTACTGCAGATAGATAAAAAGATGCCGGAGCAACTCAGCAGGTCGGGCGGCATCTGCGGAGAAAATGGATAGGTGATGTTCTGGGCTTGGACCCTTCTGGAGACGATTGTGGCGTTGCGGTGTGGGGGGGGAGGGGGGGGGAGGGGGGGGGGGTGGGGGGGGGTGGGGGGACTAGAAGCAATAAACCATTCATCAACTGCAGTTCTTTTGTATTACCCATGCTCACGCTCCCTGCAGCATTATTGACCTGTCATGCTAGATGAGACATAAGTTAACTTGAATCTGCGAGCGATCCCTTTGTCCAGGCTAATTCAATTTCAATTTCAAAACTTCAATTCAATCTTTAATTGTCATTGTGCAGTGTACAGTACAGAGAATAAACAAAATGCTGTTGGTCTCCTCTCCGAAGGGGTTGAACTTAACGAATGGTCTGGTGTGGAGGGGGGTTGGACTGATAAACACAGTAATACAAAATATACATATACAGTACAATACAGTACAATGCTGGTCCCTCCGAAAGGATTAGTCCGGGATTAGCTCCGGGGGGGGGAGGGGTGAGACAGGCAGACATTGAGGGGGCAGCAGATGAGGAGTGTTGACAGCCCGCTGCAGGGGAAGAAGCTGTTCTTGAGAGTGAGAGCCTGCTGGTCCGGCAGCGGAGGGAGAGGAACCTGTGGCGTCCTCTCCCGGATGGGAGGAGGGTGTAAACAGTCGGTTATGGTCGGGGGTGTGGGCTGTGACGCTCCTGCGCAGCCATCGTTTACCATGGACGGCGGACGTCCAATGGAGGGGAGCGAGGAGCCTGTGACGCGCTGTAAACGGGCGATCATTCGCCGCCCTCTGCAGAGAGAGCTCTTCCGGTCGGCGGCATAAGCAGTTGCCGTAACCACACTGTAGCGTCAAGTGACCCAGCAGCCAGTATAACTGCAGGGAAGCCCTAGGCTTTAGGTACAGCCAGCCCCCGGAAACAAGGCCATTTTCTTGCCCCCCCCCGATCCGCACTGACAAAGCATCACACCACCCCCAATCGCCCCCATACACCAAGCAACCCGAAATCCTACATAACAGGGGACAATTGCATTTTTTTAACCAAAGCCAATTAACCTACAAATATGGACAAAAGCGCTGGTGGAACTCAGCGGGTGAGGCAGCATCTATGGAGGGAAGGAAATAGGCGAGACGTTTTCGGGGCCAAACCCTTGGGTTTTCGGGCCGAAACCCTTGGGTTTCGGCCCGAAACGTCGCCTATTTCCAATTGCCTATTTCCTTCGCTCCGTAGATGCTGCCCCACCCGCTGAGTTTCTCCAGCGCTTTTGCCTACCTTCGATTTCTTAAACCTACAAATGTGTGCGTTTTTGGAGTGGGGGAGGAAAGCGGAGCACCTGGAGAAAACCCACGTGGTCGCAGAGGGAATGTGTCCTTGCCATCATTTCTCCCTCAGCTAACATCATGAAAGATCCGCGCCTGGCTGTGTTGCAGTTGGACCATGGGCAACTGTTTTTTTTTTTATTTTTTGTCTCGTTTGAGTTAGTTTTTTTGTATTTTTATTAATAGTGGGGTATAGTGATGGGGGGGGGGGGGGGGGGTGGGAGGGGGGGGGGGTGGGGGGGGGGGGGGGGGGGGGGGGGGGGGGGGGGGGGGGTGGAAAAACTATTAAAATCATTACCCTGTCGGGTCTCCGTAGTCGTTGGGGCCAAGCACCGTGTAGCTGGCCATCAAAACCGGAACGACCCTTGTTCACGGGGCGGCGGCTACTCACCGAATCCCGTGGAGACTTGGCCGGCAACGAGCGTGGAGCGCGTGGTGGCTCGCGCTGCTCGCCCGATCCCGTAGCTTCGGAGAGCTCTAGACCGCAGGCCGGTGAGCGGTCACCCGGGAGCGCGCGAGTCCCGGTGGTGGCAGACCGCTTATCCGGAGCTCCCGCAAGCGGGCAACTTCTCCCGCCCCCGATGTTGCGGGGTGAAAATGCCCTGGAAGGCGGGAGCCTTGCCATCGCCCGGCGGCGGCCTTAACGACAGCTGCGGGACTTATTAACATTCGCCCCCGCCGGGGGCTCCACATCAAGACCCGGAGAGCGCGACCGCTATGCAGCTGGAGTGGCGACTAATGGCCCGGGACGTAATTAAACCATCGCCACGCCGGGGGCTTTGGCTTTGTCATAGACACGGAGTATAATGGGGAAGAGGCAGGGAGAGATAAGACTATTGCCATTCCACTCACACAGGATGGAGGTGGATTCACAGTGATGGATGATTGATGTAGATTGTGTATATCTTGGATCTATTCTTTCATTTGACATGCAGAAACCAAATTGGCCTCCATGGCGGGGTGAACGGCACAAACAACGATATTTGTAAAGATTGTAACTGATGTACAACAACCAGGACTTGAGCATGAGTTTCCAATGGCCTCTGGCAGCCCAATGCAGACTTTAAAAAAACAGGCAACAATGTCTACCTTAAGGACATCCAAATCGGGGCTGTGAGTGAATTTTTCAATAGAACCACAAGGTAGTTTTAATGAGGGACTTTTTAGGAAAAACCACAGACAATCCGCCCCTCCCCCCCACCCGCGCGCCCCTCCCCCCCACTCCAAATCCCACAATCAGTCTGAAGCATGGGGGTCATGAACCCGAAAACATATAACGTCACCTAAACCATGTCTCAGAGATGCTTGCTCTGACCCCTGAGTCACAATGTTTAAGCAGAAAACTGCAGATGCTGAAAAATCGAAGGTGTGACAACAATGCTGTGGTGGAAACTCATCGGGCGAGGCAGCAACTATGGATCGAACGGGATAGGCCGACTAGCACGCATTACCTTGGTCTATAGAGGCTGCCTCGCCCCGCCGGTTGTATTCACAGCATTTTGACTACCCTGGAGTTACACGTACTGTTTTGCCGCTGCAAGTTTGGAATTTTCATTTGTATCTATCTGGGAATAACGCAATGGCCCCCCCAAAAACTTCTTTCATCGTACTGCACATAACGGCTGCATAAGGTAATAGGTAAGTGCTAGGAGCAGGAAATATGCCATTCGGGGCCCATCACCCACTCCTGTCTATTTCATATCAATCAAAGTGATCAATATCTCTCCCCACTTTATACTGCCTTCCATCCCCTCATAATAACACTCATGACAACCGTTACAATCAATAAACTAAATACTACAGTATCCCGCCTTAAAAATATCCACTGACTTGGCTTCACCAACTTTCTGCTGGCAAAGAAAAATCCACGATTCACACCACACTCCTTACTTAAAGAAATATTCCTCGATGCAACCTTACCTTAAAGAACGTCCTTTAATAACGAGGCAATGACTTCAAGTTCCTAACTCCTTCTCCGCTGGGATGGAAAATCCTCCTCACAACCTCTTAATCCAGCCCTTTACTATTCCCGTATTTTCAAGAGTCACCCCTCACTCCCCCCCCCCTCATATCTGCTAAACCCCCAGCGTGCGGCATGAAGGGCCCAGGCGCCACAAGAAGCTCAACGTAGGTTAAAACCCACTCAATTGCTGGGAAATCGTATCTTGTAAAAGGTCCTCTGGACCCCTCCAGGAGCAAGCACCTCCTTCCTTCGGATAAGTGAGGCCCAAAATTTGCCCACAAAACCATCCACAATACAGGCATCGTTGACCTGGCCTCACCTCCCTGTTCATTAAGCAAGGGCCCTCATTGAGAATAAATGCTCATACTGAGCATTGTGATTAACCCTGCATATCCAGTGCAGTCTAAAATAGTCATATAAATGCCACTCAACAATCAGCTACAACTGCCACCTCTGGCGCATAATCCAGGGGCTTTCGCCCAAAACCTCTGTGCAAAACAAAAACCTGCCCGTTTGAACTCTCCGTTAAAACTTTGCCCCTCTATGCAACGCATTCAGCAACCACAATCCGGAAAGAAGTCATGTTATAGGGGATGTTGCAGATGTGGAATACCAGCATGAGCTGCCCTGGAATAAAGGCTCAGCTTTGGGGGAAGAAGGATAGACTTGATAGTTGTCTGAGGAACGTTAAATTAGCAGAGGAGTGACATGACTGAATTACAAATAAGCAAGAATCCTTTCGAAGGGCCCTTTAGGACCACGACCGATGCCAGCACTGCCTCTATACATCATGGGCTGATCATCCAAACATCGATTAACCACCTTCCTGATTATTTCTTCCATATTCCCGTTAATATCCATAGCCGAAGAAGCAAAATCAAACCTCTCTCTTTGAAAACAGTCCCGAGGATCGGCCTCCACTGCCAGTTGTGGCATAGCATTCCACAATTCACTAACTCTATGGGTGAAGAGAGTTTTTTTCCTCATGCACAGACAAAAATGGACAACGTCCCTTATTCATAACCCCTGGTTCTGGACTCCTCGCCACATCGAATATTTTGTTTTCCTGCATCTAGGGTCTTTCCAATCCTTTAAAGAAGTTGTATTTTCTTTATTTTTCAGTAGTCGTGTGCCGTGCACACCTAAAGTTGTCGCGGAATACTTGTTCTATTTGATCTTCTGTTTTGTGTGCGCGTGAGGTTGATTGCATTGAGTCGAAACAGGGCGGACACGTGAAGGTTAGCAATCATCCACCCCAGAATTTTTGCTTATATTTCTATAAGAATTCTCTCATCCACCGTAAATTTCCAGTGAATACAAGCCAGTGCGGGGGGGGCACTTTTAGAACCTTTATATCGCAGGTTGCAGAAAGGCCCCGGGCGTACGGAGGCGTTGCCAGTTACCAGACTCTCTCGTCTCAGCCAGCTGGGGTCCTTAGCCAGGCTGTGAGCTATGCTCCGCACCTGCCACATGGACCATGCCGAGGGGACAAGAATTCTGCGCAGAGTGAATCTAAAAATGCCGCATACAACAACAAGTCTTCGAGCAGACTGCATTAAACACCCCAATTTTGCACGACTATCGGCTTCATCCCATATGGGACTGTGCTCGTGCTGACTACTGCTGGAGCGAGCCAGCATTGCGTTCAGTAGAAACTATCGATTACTGTGCTGCTCCTAAATTCAGTCCTAAATGCTGCACCCAACCTGTCCATATCACCGCTGTAAAAAATTACTGCAATTATCTGGGCAGAGGCAGGAAATATCTTGCCCCATCCGGCAGCCAAGGCATTGTGTTAATTGAGAAGTCAACCATCTCAAACCAACCTTTTGACCCGAACTGTGGAGGGAAAGGACTGCAGATGCTGATTAAATCTGCTTCATAGAAAAAAGTAACACAGCAGTGACCGGCAGCATCTCTGGAAGGAGGAATGCGGTAAGCGTTTCAGTCAAGACCCCTTTATTGATACTGTAGAAGGGTGAACATAGTAACGGAAAGGGGAATGTGTGAAGACTACTACAACAAAGGAGATGGAGGATCAAGGCGAAAGGTAGAATAGATCCAATGTTCCTCGTAGCAGTTGGCAAAAAGCGTACAGGAAGATAACTAATTCGGGGGGTGGGGGCAGTCAGGGACTGGCGGAGACGAGGAAGGGGTGGGATGGATGAGAGGGCAAGCAAGGGTTATTGAAGTTAGAGAAGTCAATATTTATACCGGCTGGGGTGTAAGCTGCCCAGATCTGACTTGCAGGCAGCAAAGACCGCATAAAAAAACATGACCTCCTTGCTGTAACTGGGGCTGATGAGCTTCATTGGGATTTGGCATTGGAAAGGGAATGTACAGCCTGTGCTCGTCTCAGCTGTGGGACATCTAATCCGTTTAGTTTATTAGGTATTGTTTATTTTAAGGATAAGGGGGAAATCTTTTAGGACGAGATGAGAAAAAACAATTTTTCACACAGAGAGTGGTGAATCTGTGGAATTTCGCTGCCACAGAAGGTAGTTGAGGCCCAGTTTCATTCGGATCTATATTTACAGAGTGGAGTTAGATGTGGCCCTTGTGGCTAAAGGGATCAGGGGTATGGAGAGAAGGAGGTACGGGATACTGAAGTTGGATGATTAGCCTGTGATCATATTGAATGGCGGTGCAGGCTCGAAGTGCCGAATGGCCTACTCCTGACCTTATTGTCTATGTTTCTATGTTCCTTATGTTAGTTTAGTTTATTGTCACATCTACTGAGGTACTGTGAAAAGATTTTTATTGTGTGCTAACAGTCAGCGGAAACCAGTCTGAAGAAGGGTTCTCGACCGAAACGTCACCCATCTCTCCAGAGATGCGCCTGCCCTGCCGGAGTTACTCCAGCTTCTTGTATCTATCTGTCAGCGGAAAGACAATACGTGATTACAATCGAGCCGTCCACAGGCGCAGATAATGATGAGGGAATAAACGTTTATCGCAAGGTAAAGGCGAACAAAGAATAGTGCAGAGGGTCACCATAATTAGTTGAGTAATACGGGGTGTCAGGGGTTATTGGGGGGAAGGCAGGGGAATGGGGTTTGGAGGGAGAGTTAGATAGAACGGCCATGATTTAATGGCGGAATAGACTTGTGGGCACGAATGGCTAAGTTGTTCATACCACTTATGACCTATAATGTGTCCGTAGCAGGATGGCACCTACACACCAACTCAAGGACATCTCAAAGCCTCTTAGATGCCGCTATTGTATCTGCCTTGTTACTTAATATTACTCTCCTCAGCAGAGCAGAGGAGCAGGGCTCCAGACAGTGTTGAGCGAGGCACACCCTTTGGCTGCTGGGGCTGGGAGGTGTGGCACCGAGAACAGGCAGCTGAATGGGCCCCTCCACATGGTTCTCTGGGTGACGATATGGGGCATCAGCGGATTTTACGAGGAGCGTGGGCCACCGCATGTTTTAATCGCATGGGCTGGGGTTGAGAGGTATGCAACCTCCGTGGTCCCACCGTGGTTTCGACAGCATCTGCAGTTCCTTCCAACACAAGCTTTGATTTACATGGGCTGCGCTTTAATGAAAGATAAGGAGTAGCCATTTAGAACAGATATGAGGGAAAACTTTTTCTCACAGGGAGTGGTGAGTCTGTAGAATTCTTCTGCCTCAGAGGTCGGTGGAGGCGATTCTCGGATACTTCAAGGGAGAGAGCTAGATAGGGCTCTAAAAGATAGCGGGGTCAGGGATATGGGGAGAAGTCAGAGGCGGTACTGATTGGGGATGATCAGGCCATGATCACATTGAATGGCGGTGTGGCTCGTAGGGCCGAATGGCTACTTCTGACACATATTGTCTATAGTTTCCCTGGAAAGTTGTAAGTCCTGAGTCTGTAGTGCATGCCTTTCATGTTCTGTACGTGTTTCCACCAGAAGGGAGCAGGGAGAAGAAGAATGGACCGGGGTGGTGACATGTCTCTGATTACGTTGGCTGCTTGTCCGAGGCTGCGTGTTGTGTGGTGGAGTCGGACGGTGGGCAGTCAGGGCCGGACCGGCCTACTCTTGTTGTGTGACCCTTGCTGATAACGGAGTGGCTGCCGTTTGCGTGTCTTTGATTTTCCTCCAAAACGCAGGCGTTCGCTCGTGGGATGTGGACCTGACCTCCTTTGAACCTTCCTGACCAGCAGCTGAGTGTCACTTAGTGACCAGGCATTCGGCTCAGGTTCTCAGCGATGTTAGCAGGTGAGTCCAGGTCCAGGGGACTGCGGTCCCAGAAGAGCCCGATACCTCCCCAAACGGTCTTGTATCATCCTGGAGCATTATGTGAGGGACCACCCCTGCTGTTAACCCCACACCTACACACTACCTGAGTCTGAACTACTGCCTTTATATAATATATAATGTGTTAGAAAAAACAAAAACCTTGCCTTGATATTAAAGCCAGCACTCCTGGAACCTCAAACTGTTTATTGTTTAAAGAATCACTTTATACTGATTTAGTATATTATTTGAAATAAAGATATCACTAACTTGCCTGTTAAAACACAAGACGTCGGAATGCTCAGGCAGGACAGGTATTGGGACATGAAATTTTGCAAACTAGGAACTGCAAGATGCTGGTTTGTTCATTAAAGAAGGACCCAAGAGTGCGTGGAGTAACTCAGAGGGTCAGGGCAGCTTTCTAGGAGAACATGGATAGGTGTCGCTTCCGGCCGAGACCCTTCTACAGACCTGCAGAAGGAACCGCCACCCGAAATGTCGCCTCGCAATGTGTCTCCTGGGATGCTTGCATGACCTGCTGAGTTACGCCAGCCATGCCCCCTGAAAGATGAACTGTTTCTCTCTCCTCGGATGTGCCGACCGTTGAATGCTTTCCAGAATTTACCTTTTAATAGTGTCTGCAATTTGTGCTCTCTGATAATGAGTCAAGAGTCAAAAGAGTGTTTTTATTGTATATGTCCCAGATAGAACAATGATATTACTTACTTGCTACAGCCACAAACAGATATATGAACATAATACATAATATGATTAAAAGAAGGGGAAAAAAAGGTGTCAGTGTGTATAATATTACACATACTCAACATATGTTTATTTATATAATATATATATACATATATACACACACACACAACACACACACACACACCACACACTCACACACACACACACACACACCACACATATATATAAATGAATTAATTAATAAGTTTATTGGCCAAGTAGTCACATACAAGGAATTTTGCCTTGGTTGCTCCACCACAAGTGACAACAACATACAGTGACACGACATACGTATAAAACACATGCATTACATACTCAAAAAACAAAACACTAACAGTGCAAAAATAATAATTAATAATATAATAATAATAATAATAATAATAATAATAATAGATAGTCTGTTGAATTCAGAGCTCATGAGGTTGTCGTGTTTAATAGCCTGGTGGCTGTAGTGGAAAAAAACTGTTCCTGAAACTTGTACGTTGCAGTTCTCAGGTCCTGTTCCCTTCTTCCCGGTGACAACGGTGAGATGAGAGTGTGGCCAGGATGGTGCGGGTCTTCTGATAATGACGGTGTTTGTTTCAAGTGTGGGATGGATTTACGATGTGTTGTTACGGACAGCGATAAAGAGGTGTCCTCCCCTCCTGAATGGCTTATTTGACAATGAATCCCTTTGTGTTTTGACCCAGCACTTGTTTAAATTAACCGCAATCATTGACGGGGTTGTGGGGGTCGATGGAAGTGCAAAAGTAGTACCAGCATTTAATGCATTTCCCCAATTGTTCTCTGAGAAGATTAACCCAAAGATACTACAGTCGAGCAAAGATAGACCACTCGCGGGAAAAAAGGGTAGTACGGTCACATGGCAGATTCACGGGGTAATTTCCGGCCCCATTTCCGTAACCGGCTTCGTCTCCGCACCAAAGATCCCGCCGTAGCGGAGCAAAGATATAGCGCGGAGACGGAAGCCGGTGTAACAGAAACATCCTCGTAAAAATAAAAGTTCCTTGGGAAAAATCTTCTCCTCATTTCAGAATTATAATTTATTAACACAAAACTGTTTCCCCCGCAACGTTGATTACACAGCGAGTGGGTCGGGTCGGGGTCGGGTTACTGAAATGGATGAAGAAAAAGGCCACGTTCGGCTCCGTTGCGTACTACACGTCAAGCCCGTTTAGTTGCATTTAGCGCAGGAGTGGTCTATCTTGCTTTAGCTATAGGGATCAGTGATTAACCACTGAGCTACCTCCTTGGAGTCGTTGTGATGATAGTGGGGAGGGTGTTCCAGGATTCACCAATGTAATAACTAAGGCAAATTGTCAATAAGTATCAGGAGTTCTTACATCACTGAGTAACATTGTCACCACTCCCTTTTTGGGGGCCTACTTTAATAAAGACTGTTTGATCTACCCAAACATGGCCATCATTTCCTGGGAGTTCTTTTTCTAGAATTAGTTCAAGAGGGGGAATTTAAAAAATGCTGGAGTAATCAGCGGGTCGGCAGTAACACACAATGGCGCAGCGGTTAGTGTTGCTGCCTTACAGCGCCGGAGACCCGGGTTCGATCCTGACACGGGTGCTGTCTTGTACGGAGGAGTTGCACGTTCTCCCCGCGGCCCTCGTGGGTTTTCTCCGGGTGCTCGGTTTTCCCCCCGCTTTCCGAAGACGTGCGGGCTTGTAAGTTAATTGGTTTAATGTAAATGGCCCCTAGTGTATGGGAAGCGAAACTGGGGATAACATAGACTGTTCTACGAGAGTCATCGTTGGTCAGTATGGTGCCAGTGGGGCGAAGAGGCCTGTTTCCGACACTGTATCTCTCTAAACTCAAACTAAACATCCTGGAGAACATCGGTAGGATGTCGGATTGGGCCGGGGGTCCGGTTCTTCAGGATTCCCATGTCCTCCAGGGAAGTTGTCTGATACGTGTGACCTCCAGCACTTTGTGTCTATTTTTGTAGGACCCGCATTGCAGTTCTATTTTCTACATGTGCGTGGAAGGAATGCAGTGCTGGGGTTTACACAATGTTAGACGCAAAATGACCGGAGTAACCAGCGGTACATGCCAGCGTCTCCAGTGGGAAGGAATGGATGACATTTGGAGAAGGGTTCTCGACCCAAAAACGTCAACCATTCCTTCCTATCCAGAGATGCTGCCTGTCCCGCTGAGATCCTCCAGC